>CM024755.1:32157203-32270483 GCA_014218235.1 Colocasia esculenta | reverse complement strand
ATTCAGTCCCAAATATGGAGACCGAATTATTACAGTCTCCGTTCGGTCCCTATTTAGGGACTGAAATAATTCAGTCCCAAATATAGAGACCGAAAGATTTCAGTCTCTATTCAGTCCCTGAATAGGGACCGAATAGGGACTGAAATTATTCGATCCCAAATATAGAGACCGAATAATTTCGGTCCCTATTCAGTCCCTGAATAGGGACCGAATAGGGACCGAAAATATTCGGTCCCAAATATAGAGACCGAATTATTTCAGTCCCTATTCGGTCCCTAAATATGGAGACTGAATAGAGACTGAAATATTCGGTCCCAAATATAGAGACCGAATTTTTTCAGTCTCAATTCGGTCCCTATTCAGGGACTGAACGAAATTATTCGGTCTCTTATTTGGGACCGAATATTTTCGGTCCCTATTCAGTCCCTATTCAGGGACTGAACGAAAGTATTCGGTCTCTATATTTGGGACCGAATAATTTCGGTCCCTATTCAGGGACTGAATAGGGACCGAAATTATTTAGTCTCTATATTGGGACTGAAATTTTCAGTCTCTATTCGGTCCCTATTTTGGGGCCGAATAGGGACCAAAATTTTGGTCTCTAAATCGGTCTCTATATGCGCTTTTTCTTGTAGTGTAATACGCTATTCCGTGTAGATAGGACTCCTCCTTGGTAGTGGAGACCCTCTCACCTGCGAGCACTCGTGGGCTGACTAGGGCCTGCTATTGAGGGCCTCCGTAAGTCCCCATTGTCATACGCACGTTGCGGCCGTCGGGCTGGTTGTACCTGTTGCCCCTTAGTTCAGGTCGTGTCTATGTGAGTTGTGTGTTCCCCCTTAGTCATCCCGGAGTACTTGAGTACACACCCATTAGGGTTCCTCTTTAGCCGAGTGCAATTCAATTAAATCAATCCATTAAAAGGCTAAGTGATAACCCTAAAATCCTAATGCATATCATGTTAACTTGGGTGTTTGCTTGAGAACTCCCTTTCTCATCCCCTTCTTGTGTGATCTTGATTGTTGTTGTACCCCTTATTTGTATTTTAGTGTATCCTTTTAATTCCCCCATTTCTCATCCTCTCATGGCTCCTTTCCACTTCACCTATCCTCCAACCTCTCCTCCGATCATGCAGACCCCTTGTCTCATGAGTCTACTCCAAATTCGGCTTAGTCTAGGGCCCATCGGGCCAATGAGAGTGTCGTTTCTCACTCTGTCCCATCACCATCCTCCTCTGATGAGGCCACTGAATTGGAGCGCCTCCTGCTTGAAATGGGCCCTGACCAGGCCTGCGAATTGTTGTCCACCTTTGCTCAACGGTCTTCTTCTAGGATGGGCCCAATAGGCCCACATTATTCTGCTCATTCTAGATCCCCTCACGTTGTCACTCTTGGATCGGGCCATCCTTCTATTCAGCCCACATCATTACAACCGGCCCATTATGCTCAATCTGGTCCAGACCTTGACTCTCGACTATGCTCTCATGCCCAAGCTAGCTCTCACTATCCACAATTCATCTAAGCTCAGGACTTCCAATTCGAGTTCGAGTCCATGAAGCGAGAGCTTAGTGACTTGCAAAGGCAGTTAAATCCCAAACCCTCCTTTAATAATACACTCCCTGATTTCCATGGTCTTCGGATCCCTCCACTCTCTCAGCTCCCCATTTATCGCAAATATAGTGAAGCCGGAGACCCTTACATCCATCTGAAGGAGTTCCTCTATGAGTTTGTGTCCTATCAGCATGATCGTCACTTATTGGCTTATCTCTTTAGGCGGTCATTGGATGGACCCACTCTGGAATGGTTCTATTCACTACCTCCCAATGAAGTCAGGGATTTTGAAGTGGTCAAGGTCAGATTCATATAGCAATACCAAGACTGGGCAGGGTTCGAGTATTCAATGGCCGATCTGGTGGCTGAGCAGATGAAGCCCGATGAAGAATTTGCAACTTATGTCGACCGGTGGCGTCAGATATCCACACGTGTCCATATACATATCCTAGAGGAGGAGAAGATCAAGCTCATCATTGCCAATGCAACACCCATGTACCACCACATTTTGGCTATGAACGACATCACATCCATGCAACAGTTATGCAGTCATGCTCGCTTTATCAAATCCCAACTAATTGGCACCCCATGCCATCCTTGTTTGAAGCCCAACAACCCAGTTGCACATTTCAAGGGCCCACTGTGGACGCCCCGTTCTGCGCACCCCGGTGGTTGTGGGATCCTCTGGAGGATCACGAACGTTTCGCTCCCTCGTTAGCATTGAAGGTTTGCTGGTTGACCTCTTTGACTCTCCATTTGACCAAGTTGACCAAAGGAAAGAAGAAGAAAACCAATGAAATAAATACAAGGAGGTGATCGCCAGGGCCTTACCTGTGCCCAAGGAAGCATCCTAATCGCGTCGGTGACGTTACCTCGCATAGCGGTTGATGGCGGGACTCCAACTTCCCTTTCTTTGGCCATCCAAAGGAAGAGAGCTCCACGGCCTCGTTCGATGTGTTCCTGCCACAAGAAAAGCTCTATTAGACTCTAAGGCAGTGTAGTAAACGTCCTAAAATGATAGAAGAAGCCCAACAGGATGGCCCCGTACCAATTGCGGGCTTGAGAAGAGGGGTGGCCAAATGTTATGACCACCCTTCTTCCCTCCGCTTTTGGTTTGGGAAACCCCTTTTTAGGTGTGTAGGAAAGTGCCCTACATGCCTAGGGTGTGTGTGAGTGTGTGAGTGACATGCAAGAACTAAGAGAGAGAAAAGGGAAAGAGAAAGAGAGGAGGGAGATGATCCTCGCTTTGCAGCTTGGCTGGCTCCTTTGTGGGCTCCTCCAGCATGTGATGAAGCCTCCTAGACGCCCCAAATGATGAGAGGAAGAAAGGAACAAGGGTTGAAGTTTTAGGATGCACTTTCTCTCTCTTCTCTCAAAGCAATAGAGTTTAGACATCCATCATCTCCCCCCTCCCATAGAAGGCCAAGGGGTGACATATATAGGCAGTGGGGTCACTGGTAGGGAGCCTTGGATGCTCAAGTGTGAAGAAACACACTTGAACACTTGGCAATCTATGTGTTTAAGCTCCAACCAATGAAAGGGGGCCATGTAGGACATTTACTGAGTCAAGGGGGTGCCAAGGTGGCCCATTTGCCTGTTGGGAATGGCCCCATGCGTTGCATGGGTGAAGAGAGGGCGCAAGTGGGCTGGAATCTCGGGCAGTTGGGAAGACCAAGTAAAACCAGGTTGACGTCCAACGATGCTGCCGCCAACCCTATGCAAATGTCAACACCTGTGGCCGCCAACTCGGGTCAATGTCCAGGGGCCTTGCCGCCAACAAGAAGTCAGTGGCAGTCGATGCTGCCGTCTACATGGGATCCGAGGCAAGTCAACAAACAGTCAAACGGGCTTTATTGGGCCATAGAACCACACAGAAATGGGCCAAATCTCGCATCTACAAATGCCCCTCTGAGACATCCGGTCTTGCAGGGGAGCAGAGCGGATTGAAAGGTTGGTGTCTCGGTAAACAAAGGACGCTGAGATTTGATGGAAGGGCCATCTCTGAGGATAGGAATTCTAGCAAGCCATATGAAAGATTTAGGCTAGAAACAAATGACAAATCATCTGAGAGACAAATGTGGGATAGAAGGAGAGTGATCTACCCGTGTAACTACAACTGCAACCCAACGTTAGGGTCTCTGGCGTTGCCGTGTTGGACTTTGACTAGTTTCTGGCGTGTTTGAGTCAAAGGAGTTGTAATATGACGGTTGAATCGAGGGAGTCTCATAACCGGAGTCCGTCTGGGCTTGCTGACCTAATTAGGATGTCTGTCCAGATTTATGGGTTGTGGAGACAAGGGATTGGTTGATCTCTCAAAGGACTATCAAAAGATTCTAACTGGAATCAATGTTTGGAAAGCTAAAGTCCTGAATTAAGCTCATGACTGGCAAAGGTTCAAATGAACTCAACAAGGCTGCTTGATTGCTTGTGATATGCACGGTGGGACAAGTGGAGAAGGGGGGCAACAAAGACTCAAAATCGGTTCAGATATTCAAGAAAGAGATGCTGACCTGATAGGCCACCTGAACTAGGAGCCACAGAGTGATGAGGAAAATCTCCATTTTTTTTGTTAGTGAGAAATGTTAGCAGTGAAATCCTAGATGCATGTTGGTGTGGGTTTCCTATCTAAAATGCAAGTTAGAACCAGAGGAAAATTCTAAGGCCAACAAATAACTGAGAGATCACAAACTCGTCATGGTTTTTGGTAAAGGGGAACTCGAGGTTCACGGTCGCCAAGTTATTCACCTCTGGTAAGGTCCTATGTTAGACATACCTGTGTAACACTCATGGTTGCATGAGTGTTCTGAAGTTGGAGCGCAACTTGTGCTTAAACATCTGTAAAACAACTTGAAGCACAAGATATAGAAATAATAATACCCATATGGAACAATAAAGCTTTGAAAATTGCGGCATGTTAACGTCCAGATCGCATGCCGCCAATAGCCATTGACGTTAACATGATGCACCGTCTACATGAGTAGGCGTCCACGTATGCCGCCGTCAATAGACTACTAACGGCAACCAATCTTGACGTTTACAAACTAGCGCATTAAACTAAAAAAATAGCTATTGGAAAGCCATAAGGACTCTTCCTTCTCCTTCCTTCGTCCCCTCCTTCCTCAACTGTGAACCAGAGGACTTGGGATGAACTGAAGCAGTTGAAATGGCCTCCTCATCGACCGGAATGAGTACGAGCATGAACCCAGGGATTTTGAGCGAGGTTCTAGGGAATTTAGGCACCCGACTAGCCAATGGAGAGGTAAGTATTGCCTATTTCTGTCCTACTTCTTGCTGAAATGCCCCAAACATCTTTCTCACAGCACTCCCATGGATGTGCAGGAGGTGCCTGCCTTTCCGAGCCAAGGTCAAGTACAGGCCTTCTCCTAGCTCGTTAACCTAATGAGCGCCATCACCCTGGACATGTGGAACTTCATCGGAATGTGGAATCTGAGTTTCATGGTGGTGCTGGCGAAGAACATGAAGGAGATGTGGTGGGGTTTCGACGCCCTGGGAGCGCTCGTGGAGCGGTGGCATCCACATACGCACACGTTCGTGTTCAGGGATTCGAGGCGAGTGTGTTACTAGAAGAGGTGGAGCTGTTCTTGGGATGGAAGCGGTGCTTGGAGTACGACGCGACCACCCCTCTTCTCTCGTGGGAAGAGATCCTCGCGGATGTCGTACGAGACAAGAAGGAGGTGTTAAGAATGACGAACAAACATGGGATCTTCCTAGACTGGCTGGCCTGGTGGTGATCCAACATGCAAAGGAGATTAGCGGAGAGAGGGCGACTCGAGGACGACACTTTGCTTGGCCGGAGTGTTCTTGTTCCCCACCAGTGGCGACTTCCTCTTTACGAGCATGTGGGGATCCTTGTAGACACCCGTTTTGGCCTATAAGTTGGGCATATTTCTGTTCATATCATTGATATCCCAAATTGGTCATCACTTTGGAGTCCTTCTCTGGCCCATCATGAGCCCATTCACCCTCAATTTCAAGTCCATTCTTAGCCCAGGCCAAGATCCACTAGAAACATCAAAACTGTGCAGTATGCCCTATCCTCTAAACATACCTTCATTTTGAGAGCTCATAACTTCCTCATTTCTAATCCAAATCTGCCATATCATACTCTCATTTGGTAGCCCTCTGCGTTTAGAATCCAAAGCAATAAACGACTCGTCAATCCGATGTCTGTGGAGAGAGTTATGGCCCATTTCGTGGGACCTACGCAGACTGTCTTATAGTCGCGACCTGGTGCATGGTCGCAACAAGAACGCGACCCCACGACCCGTCGCGACAGCGCCATGCACGTAAACATGTTTTTACGTGATTTTGGCTTATCCTTCCATCTAGAGCCTATCTAAAGTCCCTTTGAGTTGGATTACGACCCAAACCTCATATCCTCATCCCTAGGGAGCCCCCAAGTCCATCCAAACTCTAGATAAACTCTCAAACTCTCCCACAACTTGGACTCTCTCTCTAAACTCAGGATTGGACTCTATCTCTCACTTGAACACACTAGGACTCTCTAGGGGATAGAGGAAGGCTACCACTATGAGGAGAGGTCCCTGTAGGCTCTACTCATGAGGTCCCATCATCCCCACGCCGAGAGGAAGCTGTACTTCACGTTTTCCTCCTCTCTCTCTCCTCTCTCTCATATCGCCTCCAGGACCAGTAGTACTTGCATGGCTTTTGGAGATGAAACCAGGCCAGATCTCTTTGAGGTTTTCTTCATCAAAGTTACTCTCCACAGAGCCCTCTACAACCTCGAAGTGGAATCACATCGATTGGTGGCTTGTGCACAAAGTTACAGCAGATTATTCTTCATTTTCTCCCCATATCGAGATCTGTACATATGAGATTATCATGCCTTCCACAGCCCAAACCAGGCCAGATCTCTTCAAGATGTCTTCATGAAAGTTGTTCATGACGTCCTCCTCTACGACCTCCAACTAGAATCACATCAAACGGGGTAGTATTTGTTCAGTTTTGATTTTTTCTTTCTTTCCATGTTTTGCACATGTATACATGCTAGTTAGGGTTCCTCCCTCTCCTCTTCCATGATTTCTCTCCATGGATATTCCCTCCTAGTTTTCCATACCAAAAGGGGTTTCCAAAACCACTCGGTACGCACTCACCATGCTCTCTACACTCTTTCTCATATGTGATGGATACTACACTTATTTGAATGTCTAATTGGGATCCCCTTTCATTTTCATGACTTGGCAAGTACTTGGAACAAAGAACAAGCAAGGAAGCTCTTCCTTTATCGGATGAAGAGGAGGAAGGGGTCTGCCATTCAACTCCCGCACTATTGAGAAGGTGTCGAGGGATCCGGTCACGATAAGGTGTTATCGCGTCGCACCTCGGTGACGCGTTAACATGTAAGTGGCCTTCTCTTTCCTTTTTCCAAGTTGATTAGCCCATGCTTTAGGAGTATTTCTTTAGGCAATCATCTTGGTGGCGATCACATTCCTTCATTCTATATATATCGCATGCTATGGTGCGTGCAGTCACTTGCCCTGCAGTTCTAGCACACCTCTACAGCTCCCTGACCACGATGAGCCTAGGCGGACGCACATGCGGGAGCTTGTTCCTGCCTCAGGTATGGATGGAAGCTCATTTGAAATTTGATTTTGCTGAGAAGTAACCTACCCCCTATAGAATCTTCCTTCGGAGTTCGGTGCACTGCAGCAGGGCATGGTATGAGCTAGAGGATGAAATCAAGTGTGTAACAGCACATTTGAGAGGTAGAGATGCCTGGCGAGACTATCTAGGCTATTTCCCGGTGGAGGACTTCATTGTGAGGCCACTGTTTATGAGGACTATTGAATTCAAGGTTCGAACCAGGGGAGGACAGAGATTTGTGGCTGGTGAGTGCTGATCAGATGGTGGTGTACCAGCCACATCGGTGCTAGTGTCAGCTCGGAATACCACGGGGAATCCCAACTTCATCCCACTGCACCGATATGATCATTGCAGGGAGGAACGAGAAGCTTTGAAGAAGGCTAAGAAGACTTGGGAGAGATACACAATAAGTAAGAAGGTGGGCCAGGCATGCACGAGAGCTGGGAGGATATATGGAAGTATGAGGAGTTCATTGACACCATTCGCCTATTTCTTGTGATTTCTTCATGGCTCGTAGAGAAAAATGATGTACTTTCCCAATTCCAAATAAGTGTAACACAAGTTGGAATGAATAAACAATCAGTAGGTTGTGTTAGTGGTTTGAATTGTTTGAATTGTGTGGGATGGATTGAATTAAGCTTGGATGGACTCCAAGAGTGTTGAATTGAGTATTCTGTGAAGCACTGAAGACGACCGATTGATGTCCAGATCGATGGCCGCTTACAGTGGGTAGACGGCCACCCCGTGGCCGCTAACTACCAGATAGAATATAGACGACAATATTCATCGCCGTCCACCGTACAGTAGGCGTCCACCAACATGTCGTCTACTGGAGGACGGGGTCTGACTGGGTGACCTCGGGGCAAGCTATAGACGACCATCCCTGTGCCGTCAATAGGGAATAAACGGCCATTGGGCTGCCGTCAAGATATATTAAACGGCCAGGCCTTGACGTCAATTCCAAAAAAATAGCTTTTTTTTCAAACTGACGCCTCCCAGTGCCTCTTCACCTTACTCAAACCACGAATTGCCTATTCGTTCACCCACCCTCACACTCTCATCCATTTACTTGCTAACTCCCAAACATCTCCCTAATCCTTCCTTAATTTCTTGTTCTCCTCACAACTCCTAATCGTACTGCTCTTGAGGCTGCGAAAATGACAAGGGGGAAACGACAGACACTGCATACGTGCCCTCAGTCGGCGGAGGAGGAAGAGGTGGAATGACGGGGGAGGAGGAAGACCCAGTCACGTCAGCGGAGGACAGTGCGCTGGAGGAGGAGGAGTCGGCCGGCGATGGTGAAGACGGAGGAGCAGGGGAAGACACAGAAGTGGAGGTGCCCCGGAGAAACCCATGACGCCCAAAGGTAGGCCACACTATCCCTAAACCTGTGGATGTGTGTGAAAAAGTGGGGTAGAAGGGGAAATAGGGGGGAGTCCGTCCGGTTTAACAGGAACTCAACGTCAACATCGATTGACGTTAGGTTTCTCTTGACATCTAGGTCGTTGTCGTCAAGATAAACTTGACGGCAAGGGTTTGGATGTTACTATTGAACTTGACGGCAAACCTTGCCGTTAACGCCTTCTTGACGGCAAGACCGCTTGACGCCAACTATTTGTAAACGACAATCGATACTGACATCAACTTTTCTGTGTTTTGTGCAGGGAAATGGCAGAATGAGAAGCAGAGCACTTGGGACTTGGCTGGGCTGGTATCGGGCGCTATATACTGGTCCAAATGACCTAAAATGTTAACCACATGCTATTTCGGGTTCTAGATCATACATTAAATTTTTCAGATTTTCTGAGCTAAATAGAATTTACAGGAAAATCAATTACCTATTTCGCATGCCATTCACAATTTAGGTCGATATGGACTTATATACACAAGTCAAATATTAGCAAGCTACTGTCTGAACAAAGACTACTATTATATGATGATTGAGAATACGGAATTATCCTAAATCATACATCTATAGATCGATCGCCACAAATCATTCTTGCATGCCGTTTTATTTACCGAACCGAGTTATTAGCAATTTATACAAGCATGGACAATTTATCAAAAACTGAGTACATGTACACTGATCCACTAATCTTCATGATCTACTAAAACTGAGGCATTCAGACTAATCCTAACCATAAAGCATAAATTGGCAAGATCATCAACAAGTCATGCTTACAATTCATGGAACACACTCTTCTAACATCCATCACCACACATCACACTCATCCACCCACCACTAACAATATACTTAGTGTATAGGGTTACCATATATCCTCATCACGGAAACCATACCGAAAATAGTGTATAGGAAGGGTAGAACAGGTCACTGTTCTGTCCAGAGGAACTTGGCGGCGGTCTCTGGCTGCTGACTCAGGGTCAGCGGCATGGTCGATGGACGCCGAGCATGATATCCGCGTCCATTGACCTTGCCGTCAATGCAGGTCTGTGCAGAAACACAGACCCGAGCTCTCAAGTTTGGGTGAATGGGAGGGTCTAGGACTCGAGGAAAATTTCATAAAAATAGTAGAAACGACCTAGACACATACGGGGACATTATGGTTAGGTCACTTGCCTTTTAAAAATTGTTCCAATGGGTCTAGGGTGTTGGTGAAGCCCTCCTTGGGCAGTCCAAGAAGGTGCAGAAACGCCTCCTAGATCTTCTTCCTCCGGGCTCCTAGATGATCTCCACAGCAGGGGGATGTCGGGGAAGCCTCCTCCTTTGCTCCAGCTACTTCTTGTCGTGGAGATGGCCGGATCTAG
The DNA here is from genome assembly GCA_014218235.1 of Colocasia esculenta. Taxonomy (NCBI): domain Eukaryota; kingdom Viridiplantae; phylum Streptophyta; class Magnoliopsida; order Alismatales; family Araceae; genus Colocasia; species Colocasia esculenta. Next base: position 32,260,545 of record CM024755.1, on the reverse strand, counting down.
CTCTAGAAGTCGGATTCTTGGGTGCAAGAGTGGGTTTCTCAGTTTTCTTCTAGGGTTTTCTTTCTTCTTTTCTCCTCTTGCAAGGGTGGAGAGGAGTGGGAAGAGGCAATCGGGTTCAACATAAGGGGAGGCCTCTCTCCCACTCACAAGGTGACAAGACAGCCTCAGAGCCGTTGGGGACAGCTCCCCAATGGCTGGGCTTTCTTGTTTCCAGAATTTCTAGGCTCTGCAACGCATGCAGGTCAGAGAAATAGGCGTCCATATCGCTAGACGCCAGGATTAGTGTTGGCGTCCATGGCTGGACGCTGACACCACCTCAACGGCTAGGGTTGACGCCAAGGTGGCCTTCGGCCAGAAGTCTAAAATATGCAGAAAACCATGCATACCATGCATATATACATGCAATATGTATATGGTAGTGTATCCATACTATCACCATTCAATACATGCATTTTACATCTAATATAACATATGCACACGTAATTGTACTAATAATACGTACGTAAATATGTATATACATACACAAGCACAAATATACACACACAAATACAAATAATGCGACGGAAATTCGAGGGCCTTACACCCTCTCCCCCTTAAAGAAACTTCGTCCTCGAAGTTAGAACGACACTACTCAAACAAAAGGGGATACTTCTTCTTCATCGCATCCTCAAGCTCCCAAGTAGCCTCCTCGCGTGAGAAGTTCCGCCATAAGACTTTACCGACGCAATACTCTTGTTCTGGAGATGCTGAACCTTCCGGTCAAGAATGGCTACTGGTTGCTCGACATACGAAAGATCTGGCTGGATCTCCACTGGCTCATGACTAATCACATGAGACGGATCTCGGACATACTTCCTGAGCATAGACACGTGGAATACAGGGTGAACGCTAGCCAAAGATGGAGGTAATGCTAGCTCATATGCCACGCTGCCCAAACGTCTGAGAATCTCATATGGGCCAATGAATCTAGGGCTTAGCTTGCTATGCCTGCCAAATCTGACAACACCTCGAGTAGGCGATATCTTCAAGAAGACATGATCGCCAACCTCGAACTCCAAATCCTTTCTTCTGTTGTCGGCATAACTCTTCTGCCTATCCTGTGCCGCAACAAGCCTTTCCTGATAAGCTGAATCTTATCCGAAGTTTCCTGAACTAACTCCGGTCCGATCAACTGCCTATCACCAGTCTCCTCCCAACATAAAGGAGATCTGCAGGGCCTACCATACAACGCCTCGAATGGAGCCATACCAATACTAGCATGAAAGCTGTTGTTGTATGCGAACTCCACAAGAGGTAAATGACGCTCCCAATCATCCTTCCAATCCAGAACACACGCTCTCAACATATCCTCGAGCGTCTGGATAGTCCTCTCGGACTGTCCATCGGTCTGGGGATGAAACGCCGAACTGAGCTTCAGCTCCGAACCTAACGCATCCTGAAGACCCTTCCACAATCTCGAAGTAAATCTCGGATCTCGATCCGAAATGATCGACTTCGGCACACCATGCAATCTAATGATACCACTAACATACAATCTAGCTAAACTCTCTACTGACTGCTTCTTCTTCATAGGCAAGAAATGAGCAGTCTTCGAGAATCTATCTACAACTACCCAAATCGAGTCATTGCCCCTTCTAGATCGAGGCAAACCCGAAACGAAGTCCATAGTGACAGCTTCCCACTTCCACACTGGGATATCCATCCTCTGCATAAGGCCGGATGGTCGCTGCCGCTCGGCTTTCACTTGCTGACATACTAGACATCTAGACACATAATCCGCAACATCTTCTTCATGCCGGACCACCAAAATGATCTCTTCAGGTCTTGATACATCTTAGTGTTACCCGGATGAATAGAGAATCGCGATCTATGAGCCTCCGCTAACACATGCTCACGGACATCTACCAAATCAGGGACACAAACACGGTGCTGAAATCTAATCACACCGTCCTCATCACGAGCAATGCCCGCCTTACCCACTAACTCTAACAATCTAGGGTCGGCTTTTGCTGCTCAATCACCTCATCCAAGACTGAGGATCTAAGGGATAGCTGAGCTACAAAAGCCTGACACAGCGATGGCTCTAACTCGGTCATAGAGCACGCTGCATCCTCCAACATCTTCCAATCCTGCTGGAGCGAAGACCTCTTTCTACTAAGAGCATCCGCTACGACGTTCGCCTTTCCAGGATGATACTGAAGGTCGAAGTCATAGTCCTTCAAGAACTCAATCCATCTCTCTGCCTCAGGTTTAATTCCTTTTGGGAGAAAAGATACTTCAAGCTCTTGTGGTCGGTAAACACCTCAAATCTGACACCATAAAGATAGTGCCTCCAGATCTTTAGTGCATGAACCACAGCTGCGAGCTCTAAATCATGAGTCGGATAGTTCCTCTCATGCTCCTTCAACTGACGAGAAACATAAGCCACTACCCTCTCTTGCTGCATGAGTACACAGCCTAAACCAATCTGAGATGCATCCGTATAAATGGCAAAACCTTCTGGACCACTAGGCAATACCAATACCGGAGCAGAAGTAAGCTTAGCCTTCAATAGCTGAAAGCTACGCTCACATGCCTCAGACCATACGAACTTCTCACCTTTCCGGTCAGCTTTGTCAAAGGGGCGGCGATGGATGAGAAACCCTCAATGAATCGCCGATAATAACCAGCTAACCAATGAAACTACGAATCTCCGAAGGAGTCTGGGGAATCTCCCAATCCATAACTGCCTGGACCTTTGCTGGATCAACTGCAACACCAGCGCCGGAGATAACATGCCCGAGAAAGTGAACCTCGCGCAACCAGAACTCGCACTTGCTGAACTTCGCATACAGCTTGTGCTCACGGAGAACCTCTAAGACTAACCTCAAATGCTGACGGTGTGTGGCCTCATCCGGAGAATAGACCAACACGTCATCAATGAACACAACAACAAAGCTATCTAAATACGGACTAAACACCCGGTTCATGAGATCCATGAACGCTGCAGGGGCGTTGGTCAATCCGAAAGGAAGGACCAAGAACTCATAATGTCCATAACGGGATCTAAATGCCGTCTTGGACACATCCTCACTCCTAATCCGCTGATGATAACCAGATCGCAAGTCAATCTTGGAAAAGACTGATGCATCCTGCAACTGGTCAAACAGATCATCAATCCGAGGTAAGGGATACTGTTCTTCACAGTCACTTGGTTCAACTTCCTATAGTCAATGCACAACCGAAGTGACCCGTCTTTCTTCTTGACGAACAATACAGGTGCCCCAAGGGGAAACACTAGGGCGAATGAATCCCTTATCAAGCAATTCTTGCAATTGCTTCCTCAACTCGGCTAACTCTGCAGGGGCCATCCGATATGGGGCCTTCGAGATAGGAGAGGTGCCTGGAAGCAACTCTATAGTGAACTCTATCTCCCTATCCGGTGGCAATCCAGACAAGTCATCGGGAAAGACATCTGGAAAATCCTGCACCACATCGATCTCTGCAAGAGTCAGTGACGAACCAGCATCGGGTACTAGCATAACGCTGGCAAGAAATGCGTCACAACCCTTGTTCACCATGCGCATCGCCTTCATAGCAGAGATAACTAACTTTCCCGCTAAGTTCTTTGGCAAGGGATGAGAGAACTCGTCCTCACCAGGAATGCGGAAAACAATCTTCTTCCGACGACAATCCACTAACGCATAGTGCTCCTCTAGCCAATCCAGACCAAGAATAGCATCATAGTTCTTCATATTTAGCAAGAAGAAACACCCATCTAGGATTCTATCCTCAATGCACACGAGTAACGACGGAATGCACTTCCTAGTCGATACCGTACCCGCAGGGGTGTGCACAGACAAAGGGACCTCTAACTCAGACTCTACGCCTGACTCTAGGGCTAACTGCCTAGCGAACCGCTCGGAAATGAACAAGTGAGTAGCACCCGTATCAAACAAAACCCGAGCGTGCACACCTAAAAGCAAAACCGTACCTTCGGTGACATGCTCCGCCTGCTCGGCGTCCTCGCGAGCTAAAGCAAACACTCGAGCTGGGGCTCGAGGCCTTCCTGGTCTTCCTGTAGCTGGCGCGGCTGCCGCTACTGCTGGTGCTGGCGCTCCACGCTGAGCTCCCTGCTGAAGTCTTGGGCAATCTTTGATCTTGTGGTCGCTGCTCCCACACTTCAAGCATCTACCCGCTACCAACCAACACTCGGACCACCATGTGTCTTCCCGCAAGTGGGGACACTCTTTCTTCACAGGGGAACGTACAGAAGGTACCTGAGAGTTGCTGACTGTCATTGATTTCTGCGGTGTCTGGTACACCGTTTTCTTCTTATCCTGCCGCTGGAATGTCGCTGCCGGCCTCTTCTGCGAAGCCTTCTTCTCCTCCAGATATTGCTCCATTTCTCCCTCCTGCCTGCAGGCAGCACTGAGGGCCTCGTCCAGCGTGCGGTGGTCAAACGCCACGAGTCTCGTCCGCAGTGATGGCTTGAGTCCCATCACGAACTTCTTGGTCTTCCTGCGCTCATCCTCTACGATATGCGGTGCATACTTAGAAAGTTCAGAAAACCTTGCCTCGTATTCCAGCACGGTCATGGAGCCTTGCGTCAGGGAGAGAAATTCTTGCTCCATTTTGTCCTGGATATGCTCTGGGACGAACTTGGCTCGAAAGAGCCTCACGAACGCGTCCCACGTCACGTCTACTGCTCCGTCCTCAAAGCGTGTACGTAGTAGGGAGGACCACCATACATCCGCTCTCTCCTGCAATACACCTTCATAAGCACCAACTAACAAAATTCTAAATTAAACAGAACATACAAGCATACAAAATTAAAAGTCTACCTGTAGCATGTAGGTGGCTAATGTCACCTTATCCTCATCAGGGCACCTGATGGCTCGGAAGATTTTCTCTGTCTCCCTTAACCAGCTTTCTACCATTAATGGATCACTCTCCCCCTTAAAAGAGGGTGGGGTCATCCTCTTGAATCGCTCCATGATGGATGGTCCACCATGGTCCTGAGCTGGTGCCTGAGCCTGCTACATTAAGCAATAACAATACACAATAAACACAATATCATGCAATTTAAATAGCAAACTACTAGTTGTTTCATTATTCTACCTGGGCCTCCAACTGGGCCTGGAGTGCTGCCTGGGTATGAGCCTGCGTCTGCATGGCTTGCACCAGACCTTGCATGAATACTCCATAGTCTACAGGCGGCGGTGGGGGAAGTACAGGGCATCGCGGTGCTGGGGCTTGTTGCTCCGCCTGCTCATCACGTCGCGGCTCGTCCTCACGGGCCGACGCTCCACCACGCCTACCTCTCGAAGCCATGGCTGTAATAAAATTTCAGCCACCATTAGAGTTAGGTTACTAAGTTTTCTAACCATTTCCTTATCTATCTTTCACTTCTTATTAGTGTTTTCTACACATGTGGACATACTTAGCATGCAATGGGGATGATGACTTAGGTATATTCATGTGCAATCTCAACCGGTCGCTCTGATACCAATCTCTGTGACGGCCCTCATATACCGTACGGTTATACCAACCCACGTCGGTATAGCGAGAGTCCTCACAGTGGGACATTTACCCAAACGATACATACAGCTGAGATACACGCGAATATACAACAGAGTAGCGGAAGTAAAAGACAACTGTCTCCATTCATTCATCATCCACATTTAACATACATGAAGTTTGCAATTAACAATAAGGAACTAAAAGTTCACATAATTTAAATTGCTGAAATAGAAATACATAATGTCCACACTTATACATTCTTTTCATGATACTCTAATACAACGTTCAAATTACATACTATGAAAATGCACAAGTCACAAGAAACTCCAAAGTCTAATCCCCGCGCTCGGAGTCCGTCTCCACTGTCTCCTCCAACGGTGCCACGTCACCAACTACACCTGTACGCCGAAGCAAGGAGTGAGTCCAAAGACTCAGCAAGCAACACTACTCATAACATACACGTATAAGTCATAACGGTTTCTACATGCACATTCACAATTTAAGACACATGGCATGCTAGTCATTTGAAAGTTTCAACCTATCATGAAAGTTTTACAAACTTATACATGGATCATGCTTTCAGATTTCTAAGAATAAAACTTTACCTATCACATGCTCTCTATTCATTTACTCATGAAATTTTGTCCTTAAAGAACCGAGACATGAGAGCTACCAACATGAACACTGTGCATATATGAAAGGAAACACAACTAGCATGAGTTTTACGTGTTCTTAAGCATATACATAGACATTTTCACATGCTTTAAGTTGCTGGTTTCACATGGTTTAATGGCTGTAAACCTACACATGAGAGCTACCATGTTGCTTAAAACATATCATGTGAACAACCAATCATGCTATTTGCATACGTGCTCATCAATTATCCCTAACATGGATTCTAGACATTTTTGCACATATAAACATGATGATAACAACATAAGATTTCTGATTTCACATGGTTTCAGATTTGTCTCACATGGATTCCAATATCATATCCTCACATTTAGAATTTCACATTTTCTTTACACAAGTTTTCTCTTTCACATGGTTACACTTTGCACATACACATTCACATTGTTCACTTACACATTTACACATGAACACATACACATTACACATTTCACATTACACATTTTAGGTGCCGTGACACATAGTCCAAACCACCAAAGAAGGACATATACACATCACATTACACATAGACGCCATCTAGGCATTCCAATGGCGACTCTTGGACTGCGCAGACCGGGAGAACAAGTCTCCACCCTAACCAGTGGTACTTGTCCACCTCCAGGATTTCCCCCTAATGCCCTTAGGGTCACTTACACACTGAACTTTCTCAGGGGGACTTTTCCCTGATACAGCTCCACTGCCCTCTACGGAAGCAGTGTCACATTGGCACAGTTACACATTTACACATTTTACCGATTTACATGGTTTTACACATAGCACTTTTCATCTCATTCACTTTCTCACTCATATGCATTTCTCTGTTTTTCCTGACATGGCACTACAGATTTCAGGAGTTTAACACACAGTAAACTTCACCAATCAAGTTGGGTTTAAGCATATCTAATCACATTACGATATCATACATAGATTACTATATTTCACATGGAAAATACATAACTTCTTATATACTGGTCCAAATGACCTGAAATTTTAACCACATGCTATTTTCGGGTTATAGATCATACATTAAATTTTTCAGATTTTTCTGAGCTAAATAGAATTTACAGAAAATCAATTACCTATTTCGCATGCCATTCACAATTTAGGTCGATATGGACTTATATACACAAGTCAAATATTAGCAAGCTACTGTCTGAACAGAGACTACTATTATATGCATGATTTGAGAATACAGAATTATCCTAAATCATACATCTATAGATCGATCACCACAAATCATTCTTGCATGCCGTTTTATTTACCGAACCGAGTTTATTAGCAATTTATACAAGCATGGACAATTTATCAAAAACTGAGTACATGTACACTGATCCACTAATCTTCATGATCTACTAAAACTGAGGCATTCAGACTAATCCTAACCATAAAGCATAAATTTGGCAAGATCATCAACAAGTCATGCTTACAATTTCATGGAACACACTCTTCTAACATCCATCACCACACATCACACTTATCCACCCACCACATTTAACAATATACTTAGTGTATAGGGTTACCATATATCCTCATCACGGAAACCATACCGAAAATAGTGTATAGGAAGGGCAGAACAGGTCACTGTTCTGTCCAGAGGAACTTGGCGGCAGTCTCTGGCCGCTGACTCAGGGTCAGCGGCATGGTCGATGGACGCCGAGCATGATATCCGCATCCATTGACCTTGCCGTCAATGCAGGTCTGTGCAGAAACACAGACCCGAGCTCTCAAGTTTGGGTGAATGGGAGGGTCTAGGACTCGAGGAAAATTCATAAAAATAGTAGAAACGACCTAGACACGTACGGGGACATTATGGTTAGGTCACTTGCCTTTTAAAAATTGTTCCAATGGGTCTAGGGTGTTGGTGAAGCCCTCCTTGGGCAGTCCCAAGAAGGTGCAGAAACGCCTCCTAGATCTTCTTCCTCCGGGCTCCTAGATGATCTCCACAGCAGGGGGATGTCGGGGAAGCCTCCTCCTTTGCTCCAGCTATCTTCTTGTCGTGGAAGATGGCCGGATCTAGCTCCAGGAAGTCGGATTCTTGGGTTCAAAGAGTGGGGTTTCTCAGTTTTTCTTCTAGGGTTTTCTTTCTCTCTTTTCTCCTCTTGCAAGGGTGATGAGAGGAGTGGGAAGAGGCAAATTCGGGTTCAGACATAAGGGGAGGCCTCTCTCCCACTCACAAGGTGACAAGACAGCCCTCAGAGCCATTGGGGACAGCTCCCCAATGGCTGGGCTTTCTTGTTTCCGGAATTTCTGGCCCTGCAACGCATGCAGGTCAGAGAAATAGGCGTCCATATCGCTAGACGCCAGGATTAGTGTTGGCGTCCATGGCTGGACGCTGACACCACCTCAACGGCTAGGGCTTGACGCCAAGGTGGCCTTCGGCCAGAAGTCTAAAATATGCAGAAAACCATGCATACCATGCATATATACATGCAATATGTATATGGTAGTGTATCTATACTATCACCATTCAATACATGCATTATTTACATCTAATATAAACATATGCACACGTAATTATACTAATCAATACGTACGTAAATATGTATATACATACACAAGCACAAGTATACACACACAAATACAAATAATGCGACGAAAATTCGAGGGCCTTACAGTACTGGTTCAAGCATTCCTTGTGCTTGATCCACGTGTGGATTGTTGTTCTGATTGCGTGTATGCATCAGACAACATGGGTGTGTGTGTTGTAGAGTTGAACTCGCTCATAAGCAGTCGTTCTGCGTGTGTGTGTGGACGGTGGACGTTGGTTACACAAGTTGTGTACCTCGAACACCCTTAAATCTTCGTGTCCTGTGGTTTGAACGTTTCACAGTAGATGTTTGGTAAGCACGTTGTTTACTCACACGCTAGATAGGTTGTTGTTCGTTCTACTCACAATAAGCACACACATCAGAGTTTAAATTCTATATAAATTTGTTTAAGTTTTTGATAAGTCAACGTTGGATCAAAAAGAAGGCCATAGTGTTTCTAATTGGTAGTAATCTATTCAACCCCCCTTCTAGATTACTGTTTAATATAATTCCACATCCCTTTCAATTGGTATCAGAGCAAGGTTTCTCTGATTTACTGCTTTAATAGCTTGATTTCACGATCAGGAGAAATTCGATCTCATGGAAACTAACAAGGGGCTTATGGCTGAAGGACACTCAGTGTCCAGGCCACCCTTCTTTGACGGCACTGACTATCCGTATTTGAAAAATCATATGCAGGTTTTTCTAAGAGCTCAAGACTACGAGCTGTGGAAAATCGTCAGCAAGAGAGCATATGAGTTGCCCGCTAATGAAGATACCTGGACTCGAGAACATATTAGGAAAGATACCTTGAATTGGAGCACATTGAACATGACGCAGTGCGCCATGCATCCCAAGGAGTTTTCAAGAGTCTCCACATGTAACTTAGCAAAAGAAATGTGGGACAAACTTGAGCTCATTTACGAAGGTACGTCTGAGGTAAGGGAAACCAAAGCAAGCATACTAGTATCTGAATATGAGATGCATAAAATGAAAATTGAAGAAACCATTTCAGATATGTTTGCTAGATTCATGCTAATAATAAATGGGTTGAAAGGTCTTAAAAAGGAGTACTCAAAAAGTGACTTAGTAAGGAAGATACTTCGGTCTCTTCCATCCTCTTGGCATACTATAGCCACTGTCATTGAGGATTCTAAAGACCTTTCCACAATGAAATTGGATGAACTAATTGGATCCATGATGACGTATGAAATAAATCTGAAAAGAAAAGAAACTGAGGTAAATCTTAGGAAAACCATTGCTTTAAAAGCCTCTAACAAAAGTTCTTCAAGTTCTAAGAAAGAGGCACAACAGGAAAGTGATGAATCTGAATCGTCTAGTGATAGTGAGAATGATGAGATGGTCATGCTCACTAGACAGTTCAAAAAATTCCTCAGGTTCAAAAAGAAAGGCTCAGGTAACTCCAAAACTTTTCCAAATAAAGATTTTACAAATAAGCTTGAGTCTAACAAGAAATCTAACATGATTGTATGCTATGAATGCAAGAAACCAGGGCACATGAGAGGTGAATGCCCAGAGCTCAAGAAGAAGCTGAAAAAGGACAAATTCACCTTCAAGAAAGCCAAGGCAATGATGGCGACTTGGAGTGATGAAGATGAAGACGACAATGCTCAAGGAAGCTCTGGAGATGAAGAGATTCAGTGTTTAATGGCAAGGAGTGAGGACTCCACTGAGGTAAACTCTTCCTTTAAGAATTATTCTGTAGATGAATGGGAAGAGGCATACACATTGTCCTTTCAGAAATTCTATGAAATCAAGTCTGAAAATAAAGCACTAAAAAAGAAACTCACTAATCTTGTGTCTAACACAAACACTGATGAACAACTTGCAATCATGTCTAAAGAAATTGAATTGCTGAAAATTGAACAGGAAGGTCACTATGAAGAAATGGATTGCATGAAAGAAAAATTGCAAGAAAATGAAAAGAAAAACAAAGTCTAATCAATTCTCTTGAAAAAATTCAACATGAAATCAAGAGATTCAAAAAAAGTTGGAACAAGCTGAAAAGGAATTAAAAGAAAAATCTGAAGATCTTTCAAGATTTGTAAAAAGAAAGCAAAATCTTGATGTTGTTTTGGGTGTTAAAACAAATGTAACTAGGCATGGGCTTGGATTTCAACCAGAAAAACAAAAGAAACTAGGAGAGAAATTGATTACATCTTTTGTTGATTGTAGTCCAGGTTCAAGTAAACAAGTTCCATCCAAGAGAAAGAATGCTCAGGCTAATGGTAAACAATCTCAAAACAATCAAAAGACCTCTTCTGTTCAACAAGCCTGGAAGTACACTCAAAAGGGAAAACCATCAAGGCAACAAAAAGGAAAAATGCAAACACAAGTTCAACAAATTAGCAAAAGAAATGTTTTGAGTAAAACAACATCATGCAATGTCTGTAAAAACTTGGCCACACTGAAAAACAATGCTAGAATAATTTGAACAAACTGAAATGCAAACAAGTTTGGATTCTAAAGTATTTACTTTTTGGCATGAATAAAACATTGGGACCTAAAGTAATTTGGGTACCAAAACCTCTTGTCTGATCTATTTATGCAGGAATGTCTAGCAGCCCAAAATCAAAACAAATGGTACTTGGATAGCGGCTGCTCGAGGCACATGACGGGTGATAAAGAAAAATTTTGTTTGCTGGTTGAAAAAGATGGAGGACAAGTTGTCTTTGGAGGTAACAATAAGGGCCAAATCATTGGCACAGGTAAGGTTGGTAAGTATGCCTCTAACTCTATAAATAATGTGTTACTAGTTGATGGTCTTAATCACAATCTTCTTAGCATTATCCAATTGTGTGATAAAGGCCATAAAGTCATCTTTGAATCAAATGCATGTCAAATTGTTGATAAAGAAACAGGAAGTTTCAAGTTTTCTGGAAAAAGAGTGAATAATATCTATCTAGTTGATTTAGATGAACCAGAAAACAACAATTTGTGTCTTGTTGCAAATAAATAGGATGAATTGACATTGTAGCATCGTAGGCTAGGCCATGCAAGCTACAATGTTTTGCACAAGATCATGAGGATGAAACTGGTAAGTGGTCTTCCTGAAATTTCTTTTAATAAAAATGTAAGTTTTTGTGATGCATGTGCACAAGGAAAGCAAACCAGAAAGTCTTTCAAATCAAGTGCTCACATACTTATGGATGTTCTTTTGTGTGCAAATGCTTGGTATGAATGCATGTATCCTTGATTGATTTACTTGAATGTGAGTCATCACATGCACACACTATGGGGGAGTAAGTTTAGGCTAAGTGAGTAAAATTCTTATGGGTTACCCTTCATACTCAATGTGTCATAATCCCTCCTTTAATTAAGTCAAATTTCTCTCAATCCCAAGCCTTTAAACTGAGCTTTTTCAAGTCCCTGTCGACAGCCACAATCCTATCTGTCGACAGCCAAGCCTTTCTAGAACCCAATTTCTGAAGAAACTCAGTAGTTGTCGACAGCCCCACTCTACCTGTCAACAGATGACCTCTCCCAGAACCTCCATTCTTCTGGAATTCAGTACCTGTCGACAGGCACATTCTTGCTGTCGACAGATACACCTCTTCTGTCAATTCTTCATCTTTTTTCATCCATTCTTCATGAGTATGTTTCTATTACTGATGCAAGGGGAGAATTGAGAATAAATATTCATTACAACCTTTCATACTCATATAGTATCAAAGACATTTAGTTAATCACAATGATTTTGAAATAATATTTTACGTTTGAGTCTAGGTTGTATCATCTAGAAAACATTGAACAAATCTAATGATTTTAACCTAACTCACTTGAATAACTCCATTGGATGATCATGTTTCATTGACAAGTAAGAAGGTTATTGAACTTAATATTTTTACATTGGTCTTTGACTTTAAATAACCTTTGACCTTGATTTTAAAATTCAAACATGAAAAAGGGAGAAAAGCTACCTATTTCAAAACTCAAAAGATCCAACAAAATTTATATGCAAGGGATAAAGGCAGAGCAATGATGAACATCACTGAGTAATCGGGGCCATGGGCATCACAAATGTCTGTCTTCGCGTCAAAAAGTTCTTTCAATAACTCTACATAATGGTATGATAGTCACTAACACTGAGTAACTGGGGGTAAGGGCATCACAAATGTCTACCTTCACGTCAAAAGGTGGAAGTGATACTAATTACCACTTTTCCCACATTAACTTCATAAAAGATAATGTTCCAATACTAGAAATAGAGTGAAGCCTCCACGAGTTTAAATTAAGGGCAATGGGTTGTTTCGTATCAATTGTTCATGTAGAATTATCTTTAGTTACCAACTGAACATCACCCACTAAGGTATATGATTTTCTTAAATGGTTTTATTCAAAGGGGTTATCTTAGGTTCATATGTTTTTGAACGGTGTTTTCTAAATGCTAAAACTTAAGATTCTCAAAGTATTATCTCTTAACCATTGTAGCATTTTTATGTGTCTTGATACTAGTGTTTATGACACTTTGTAAAGGGTATAGACCTATTCTCAACCTTAAAATCCCATGTGCATACTCATTCCCAACACAAAACACTCAAAATTCTGTTCTGGGACACATCTGCACAATAGCTGTCGATAGCTGGCTGGGCGCCTGTCGACAGTCGGCAGTCTGGATGGTTCAGAAGGCCATCCGACTCGGATGTTGGCCGGATTTTGTGGGACCCTTCCTATTCAAACTTTTTCTAAAACCCTTTAAAGGGTAACCAACATCTCTTCACCCCTTCACCTTCCTAAAGGTGAATCTTCCTTCTTTTAAACCCCTAAACCCCTCTCCTTCCTCTAAAACTGAAATCCCCAAACACCCTTCTGTTCTTTCTTGCTTTCTCCTCCTGTCTTTTTCCTCTTCTCAGAGCTCTTCCCAACCCCGTTCATCTCCTTCTCCATAGCTCCCAAGGGCAAATGCCTCGTCTCTCATCGGTGTTCCCTCTCACCCGAAGCCGGTGAGGGTTCCAGGGCACCATCTGAGCGCTGGAGCAAGCATCGGGATGACCGTCTTTCGGAGATACTTATTCCCCAGGGCTTACATCTCACTAGGGTATGGGGAAGCTTCGTACAGCCATGCTACGTGGATTTTGTCTCCCTTGAAGACATGTTCCCGAGTCTCCAGCCCCTGTTTGACACCCAGGGCTAGACAGTTTTTCTATACTCCCACAAGCGGTATTCTCCGACCGCTGTGACGAAGTTCTTCAACAACATGGGGAAATCAGCTGAGGGTGATCTATTCACCACGGTAAGAGGTATTCTCTTCCAGATCACACCAAACCTCTTCACCCGTGCTTTTCCAAATCCCTAACTCTGGGGTTGATGTTCTACTCAACCATCACTCTGCCTCAGAGTACCACAATCTCATCACCCTCAAGCCGTATGATTCTACCAAGGATCGTATGAAGCTGAATGCCAACACATTCCCTCTACTTCATCGTCTCATTCATCATATCTTCACCACCATGGTTGTGCTAAAGGATGGCAGCCAGGAACTTATGACCAAAGTTCACAAATCCCTGTTCTATTTCTTTCTCAAACGTGAGCAGGTTAATTTGCCTATTCTGATGCTTGACCTTCTTAATCAATGCTTTCGCAATCCAAAAAGGTCAATGTCATATGCTTGCCACATTACATCCCTCCTATTCTTTCTTGGCATTCCTATCTCTGATTCTGAATGCACAACTCTCAAGTCCCGTAGCTCATTTGATCTCAATGCGGCACATCGAATAGGTTACAAGCTTGTGGATGGAAGAGTCACCAAGACTCTCAAGGGCAAGGAGCAAGATATTGCAGAAGAGTCCGCGGAGGATGATGAAGATGATGGTGATGATGAAGACTCCCCAGCCGAGCCAATGGATGCTCAGGGAGTTGATGAAGATATTCATGATGAACAAGTACCACAGGCTCCAGCATTATCACTTCAGGACTTCATAGCTGGTCAAATGACCCAAATGAAGAAAAAAATCACTTCTGGATTTGATCATCTAAATGCCCGTTTTGATGAGCTGAACGTGCAAGTGAACACCAGGATGGATGCACTTGCTGACTCCCACGTGCAAATTCAGCATCGGCTCAATCGGCTCTCTACGGAGTTTCATGAGTTCCGTCATCCCACTGCTCCTGGGAATGATGATGTTTAGAGTGTCTAGGTTTTAGTGTGGGTTCTCTGTTTTTCTCTTTTCACTAGGTTTGGGTCTTGGGTCTATTAGTTGTGTCAGTCGTGTAATTTCCCTTCTTTTGCTTTTATTTCCTTCATGTACTGGATGTTCTTGTGTAACTGTGTATGCTTATTGCTCAATGAATGAAACCACAGTTCCTTGCTTTCTTCTTGTCCATGTGTGCATGAACTATCTTTTTGGATGTTGTCAAAAGGGGGAGAAACATCAAATGCTAATTTTTGTTAATTTTGTCATCATCAAAAAGGGGGAGAATGTTGGGTTATGACATGTGCTTAAATGTTTTTGATGATGAGTAATGTAATTGATGTTGTGTGAATGGTTGAAACATGATGACAATGACAAAGACATGAAAGATATAATCATGTGATAACATGTTTTTATTGATCATCTATGCATTCATTGTATCTCACTTAGAATGTTTCTCAATGTAGGTGTGATTGCATACAAGCCAAGCAACAAGATCCAAGTGAAAAACAACAAGAAATAAACTTCATGTTACTACCTGTAGACAGCTAAGAAGAAGCCTGTCGACAGATAGACCTATCCAGAACAATCAAGCTGCTGGAAGCTCAATTGGAGCAGTAGCTGTTGACAGATACAATGTACCTGTCGACAAATACATGCTGCCTATCGACAGCCACCAATCGCCTGTCGACAGCTAAGGACTTCCAGCAACATCATGGTTCTGGAAACCAAAAGTTTGTAGTAGCTGTCGACAGCTATGAAGTGCCTATCGACAGACGAAGAGAAACTCAGATCTGATGGTCAGGATATGATCTGTATTGGGGTGATCCCTTCAAGCATGACTCTCCATAATTGGACACCCATATATATAGGTCATATGAAGGTATTTTCGTAGTAAGAAGCCACCATATCAAAACCCTAAGCAAAACCCAAGAGAAGAGTTTCTCCCTGCTGCTCTGCTTCAACTCTCTGTTCAGAACAAGGAAGATCTATTCTTCGAGCAGAATTGAAGTCGATTCGTCCATGGTTCAAGCTTCTCCACCATCTAATAATCATCAAGACGAAGCTTGAAGTTTCTCTGGTCGACTACTACAAAGAGTTCTACATTAGGATTTGTTTCTACATCTCTGAACTCTTCTTTTCTTTCCACTCTTCACTACTTTGTATGTGTAGTAGTGGTTCAAACATTCCTTGTGCTTGATCCACATGTGGATTGTTGTTCTGATTGAGTGTTTGCATCAGACAACGTGGGTGTGTGTGTTGTAGAGTTGAACTTGCTCATAAGCAGTCGTTCTGCGTGTGTGTGTGGACGGTGGACGTAGGATACACAAGTTGTGTACTCCGAACCACCTTAAATCTTCGTGTCCTATGGTTTGAATGTTTCACGGTAGATGTTTGGTAGGCACGTTGTTTACTCACACGCTAGATAGGTTGTTGTTCGTTCTACTCACAATAAGCACACACATCAGAGTTCAAATTCTATATAAATCTATTTATGTTTTTGATAAGTCAGAGTTGGATCAAAAAGAAGGCCATAGTGTTTCTAATTGGTAGTAATCTATTCAACCCCCCTTCTAGATTATTGTTTAAGATAATTTCGCATCTCTTTCAAAGATTTTTATTGGCAACTTCATCTCTTATAAAATAATGTCTTATCTCAATGTGTTTGATCCTAGAATGTTGAATTGGGTTCTTTGAGAGATTGATAGCACTAGTGTTGTCACATAGGATAGGTGTGTATCCAATGTTAATGTTGTAATCATACAATTGACTTTTGATCCACAACACTTGAGCTGCACAACTCCCTGCAGCAACATATTCTGCCTCTGTAGTAGAGAGTGCAACTGAGTGTTCATTGCCCACGAAACCATGCAACCCCCTAGGAATTGGCAATACCCACTATTGCTTTTCCTATCAATTTTGCAACCAGCATAATCAGCATCAGAATATGAGATCAAATCAAAATTGTAACCAGCTGGATACCACAAACCCAAATCACATGTTCCTGAGAGATATCTAAAGGTCCTTTTAACTGCAATCAAATGGCTTTCCCTTGGACTAGATTGATATATAGCACAAAGGCAAACACTAAACTGTATATCTGGCCTACTTGCAGTAAGAAAAAGGAGAGAGCCAATCATACCTCTGTATTGTTTTGCAACTACCATTTTACCTTTTTCATCACTTTCAGTTTTACACTTGTGCTCATTGGTGTAGATGCTGGTTTGGCTTGTTTGAACTAAAATCTTTTCAGTAACTCCTTGAAATATTTCTCTTGGTTGATGAAGAAGTCATCTTCATGTTGCTTGAACTGCAAGCCAAGAAAGAATTGTAGCTCCCCCATCAAACTCATGTCAAATTCACTGTGCATATGTTTTGAAAACTCTTCACACAGTGAGGGGTTGGTAGAACCAAAAATAATGTCATCCACATAAACTTGAACGACAATTATGTGATTGTGAATACATTTAGTAAAGAGAGTTTGGTCCACTTTACCTCTGGAGTAGCTTTTACTAACCAAAAAGTTGCTCAAACGGTCGTACAAAGCTCTTGGTGCCTGTTTCAAACCATAGAAAGCCTTGTGCAATTTATAAAGATGGTTAGGTTTGTCATGAACTTCAAATCCAGGTGGTTGAGATACATATACTTCTTCTTTGATGGAACTATTTAAGAAGGCAGTTTTGACATCCATTTGAAAAGGTTTGAATTTGTTAGAACATGCATATGCTAACAAGATTCTAACTGCCTCAAGCCTTGCTACTGGTGCAAAGGATTCTTCAAAGTCTACCCCAAATTCCTGATTATTCCCTTTTGCAACCAATCTAGTTTTGTTTCTTACCACTTTTCCCTCTTCATTTAGCTTATTCCTAAACACCCATCTTGTTCCAATTACTGAGATTTCAGGGGTTCTAGGAACTAGGCTCCATAATTATTCCTTTCAAATTGTCCAAGTTCTTCATGCATGACATCTATCCAAGAATTTTCTTTTAAAGCTTCTTCAATATTTTTAGGTTCCACTTGAGAAATGAATGCTAAGTGATCATGTTCAACAATGTTTCTAAAGTGAGACCTAGTATGAGTAAGAAGATGCTCAGGACAGTTCTCCACCAAATCTGTCCGATCCATCCTCGCACCAACAAACTCCCATCAGTGAGCAAATATGTGGTCTCCTTACATTCCTCCCAAATGGTCTATACTTGTTTGGCAAATGGTTCTCAATTCCATTCCCGTGGATGTGACAGTGAAGGCCAAAGGTGTGCCTCTCGTCTCCAAATGCTCTTGCTGTCCACACCCCCAAGAAGAGAGTACTTTGCACCTATTTTTCAGAAGCAACATCGCCAATCAGATCTGGTCGGAGTTATTCAATCTTCTGCAGTTCAGAAATCTAGATGTGAACGCCATACCTGACAGTGTGACTGCCTTTTTGACCTGCCCGAAAATGACAACCACTGTTGGGCGCCTTATCCACTGTACCTTTATGGCGATCCTGTGGGAACTTTGGTGTAGCCGGAACAGAGCAAGGTTCCAAGAGCAGGAAATGTCGGCCAAGCATATAATCAACAATCTATGCAATCTGTTCGAGCAATCTGCACTTCTTTCAAATTTCAGAAGATAACTCAGTCTTGGCAAGCCATTCTCCACCATCATACCAATGGGAAGGAAAATCTGAAGACAAGAATTCCGAGCATTGTCCGGTGGCTCACGCCCCCGCCGGGGAGATTACAGTTGAATGTTGATGGTGCTTTCAAAACAACATCTGGGTCAGCTGGAGGGGGAGGAATACTTCGCAATCACGAAGGTAATATGTGCTGGGCTTTCGCTCGAGCATACCAAGGTTTGAACTCCAGTCTCGCTACTGAGGCTTTGGCACTCAGAGACGACATTTATCTTTGCTGCAGTAAAGGAGTTACTAATGTGTTGGTGGAGACCGATTCTTATAATCTTCTGCAGATTGTCACCAAACAAATCTCATGCCCTTGGGACTTGGCCTGCATCACTCAAGATATTGCTGCCAAAACTCAAAAATTGAATGCTGAAATTGCTTATACTCCTCTGGAAGCTAACAAAGTTGCAGACCGCTTGGCTAGTTTTGCACTGTCCTATACCCATCTTGTCATTTGGGATTCATGGGCCACTCCATTGTCAAGGATCCCTACCATCTTGATAAGGTGGGGTGTCCTTCCATCAGGCCCTAGCACCTTTCTGTACCTACCTTTTTCTTATTTATAAAATTCCTACCTGCCGTATGGGGAAGGTAGTGGCCCTCACACTTGGTGAGGCCGCCCCTACCTACCTCTTTGGTTCGACTAAAAAAAAAAAAGTGAGACCTAGTATGAACTCTATCATTCACATTCCCAATGACATTCTCAAGTGGGTGATCTTTTAAATACCTGACATTTCTTATTGTGGACTGGTCCTGTTGATTTTGTTCTGAGGATGTTATTCTTGAGGATGTAGCTCTTGAGGATATTTTTCTTGAAGAATTTGATCATTTGGTTGGTCTCCTTCAGGTCTTTCGACAGCCTCTTCTTGGTCTGTCGACAGGTGCTTCTCAACTTGTCCTTCAAGTATGTTTCCTTCTTCTTCATCATACCTGCAAGCATTTAAATTGTTAGTTTTTGCATGAGACTCATTAAAAATAACATGTGGAGTCTCTTCCACAGTCTTGTTTTTATTATTGAACACTCTATAGGCTCTAGAATGTTCAGAGTAGCCTAGAAAAATACCTGGGTCACTTTTGGCTTCAAATTTATCTAAATCAACTTTGTCATTATTGTGATTAAAGACTTTGGACCCAAAGATTTTGAAATACCCAATACTGGGTTTCTTACCTTTCAAGAGTTCATATGGAGTTTTCTTCATCATAGGTCTTACCATGGCTCTATTCAAGATGTAGCATGATGTGTTCACAGTCTCTGCCCAAAAACTCCTTGAGAGTTGACTTTCAACCAAAAGTGTGTGAGTCATTTCCACCAAGGTTCTGTTCTTTCTCTCCACTACTCCGTTTTATTTTGGAGTCCTTGGAGAGGAAAATTTGTGATCAATGCCTTGGTTTCTGCAGAAGTCAAAAATGAATTATTATCAAACTCTCCCCCATGATCAGTACGGATTGAGCATATTTTGTTTGTGTTTCCATGATCAATTTTGTTAAAGAACTCTTCAAAATTTTTCAGAACCTTATTTTTCTGAGCTAAGAATTTTACCCAAGTGATCCTAGAGAAATCATCTACAATGACAAACCCAAAACATTTACCATTGAGACTAAGTGTTCTTGTAGGTCCAAAAAGGTCCATGAGCAATAGTTCAAAAGGTTTTGAAGTGATTATGGGTGCATTAAATTTGAAAGATTTTCTGGTTTGTTTTCCCTGTGCACATGCATCACAAAAGCTCACATTTTTATTGAAATGAATTTCAGGATGTCCACTTACCAGTTTCATTCTCATGATCTTGTGCAGAACGTTGTAGCTTGCATGGCCTAGCCTACGATGCCATAAAGACAGTTCATCCTGTCTATTTGCAACAAGACACAAATTTTTATTTTCTGGTTCATCTAGATCAACTAGATAGATGTTATTGACTCTTTTTTCAGAAAATTTGACATCTCCTGAAATTTTATCAATGATTTGGCATGCATCTGAATCAAAGATAACTTTATGGTCTTTATCACACAATTGGCTGATGCTCAAAAGATTGTGATTAAGACCATCAACTAACAGCACATTATCTATAGAGTTAGTGGCATACTTACTTACCTTACCTGTGCCAATTCTTTGGCCCTTATTGTTACCTCTAAACACAAATTGACCTGCATCTTTTTCAACCAGCAATCAGAATTTTTCTTTATCGCCCGTCATGTGCCTTGAGCATCCACTATCCAAGTACCACTTGTTTTGATTTTGGGTTGCTAGGCATTCCTGCATAGATGGATCAGAAAAGCGGTTTTGGTACCCAAATTACTTTGAGTCTCATTCTTTCAATCATACCAGAAAGTAAATGCTTTAGAATTCACACTTGTTTGCATTTCAACATGTTCAATTTATTCCAACATTGTATCTCAGTATGGCCAAGTTTCTTACAACAGTTGCGTGATAGAGTTTGAATTTTTGTAGTTCTTTTACTATTGTATTGGACTTGTGAATGCTTTTGACCTTTTTGTTGCTTGGTTGGCTTGGCTTTTTCAATAGATTTCCATACATGTTGACAGTTCAATTTAAGGCTGTCGACAGGTGCCATTTTTGATTGATCAATTACAATCTTTGGTTTATTTTTCAATTCTTTGCTTTTAGCTTGAACTTGTTTACTTGTAATTGGGCTGCATTGAAAAAATGATGTGATTAGTTTTTCTCTAATTTTCTTTTGATTTTTAGTTTGAAATCCAAGCCCATGCCTTATTGTGTTTGGCTTGACTCCCAAAACAGCATCAAGATTTTCTTTTCCTTTTACAAATCTTAACAGATCTTCATTTTTTCTTTTTAGTTCCTTTTGAACTTCTTCCATCTTTTTATGAATCTCTTGATTTTCATTTTGAAGAGTTTCAACAGATTTGTTTAGAATTTACTTTTCTTTTTCATTCTGTTGAAGTTTTTCTTTCATGCAATCCATTTCAACATAGTGGCTTTCCTTTTCAATTTTCAGTGACTCTATCTCATTGGTTAGGATTGTAATTTGTTCATCATTACTTGTGCTATGAACAAGAGTGGTGATTTTCTTTTTCAGTGCTTTGTTTTCTGATTTGTATTCACAAATTTTTTCAAATAACAATGTATAAGCTTCTTCCCATTCTTCAACAGTGTAACTTTCAAAGGAAGAGTTTACCTCATTGGAGTCTTCACTCCTTGCCATCAAGCACTGGATTTCTTCATCATCAGAACTGTCCTGAGCGTTTTCATCTTCATCTTCATCACTCCAGGTTGCCATCATGGCCCTGGGTTTCTTGTATGTAGACTTGCCCTTTTTCAGCTTCTTTTGAGCTCTGGGTATTCATCTCTCATGTGCCCCTGTCTCTTGCACTCATAGCAAACAATCATGTCAATTTTCTTGTTTGAATCAATTTTATTTGAAAAATCTCTTTTTGGAAGAGTTTTGAAATTACCTGACCCCTTCTTTTTGATCTTGAGGAATTTTTTGAATTGTCTGGTGAGCATAGCTATCTCATCATTCTCACTTTCACTAGATGTTTCATTTTCATCATATTCTTGTTGAATCTCATTCTTGGAACTTGAAGAAGCTTTGTTAGAGGCTTTCAATGCAATAGATTTTCTAGGATTGACCTCAGGTTTTTTTCTTCTTATATGTATTTCATATGTCATCAGGGATCCTATCAATTTATCCAATTTCATTGTGGATAGGTCTTTAGAGTCCTCAATGACAGTGGCCTTAGTATGCCAAGAGGATGGAAGAGACCAAAGTATCTTCCTTACTAAGTCAATCTCACTGTATTCTTTCTTCAGACCTTTCAAACCATTGATTATAATCATGAATCTAGCAAACATGTCTGAAATTGTTTCTTCATTTTTCATTTTAAACATTTCGTATTCAGAGACAAGCATGCTAGCCTTAGTTTCCCTTACCTCTGATGTACCTTCATATATTAGCTCCAATTTGTCCCACATTTTCTTTGTTGACTTGCATGTGGAAACTCTTGAATATTCCTTCGAATGTACGACGCATTGCATCATATTCAATGAGCTCCAGTTCAAGGTTATCTTGCGGATCTGTTCCCTTATCCAGGTGTCTTCATCAGCAGGCAGCTCATATGGTCCCTTGCTTACGATCTTCCATAGCTCATAGTCTTGAGCTCTCAGAAACACCTGCATTCGGTTTTTCCAGTACGTGTAGTCAGTACCATCAAAGAAGGGAGGCCTAGACACTGAGTGTCCTTCAGCCATAAAACCTTTGTTAGTTTCCATTGAACAGAATCTCTCCTGATCGTTAGATCAAGCTATTAAAGCTGTAAAATCAGAGAAACCTTGCTCTGATACCAATTGAAAGGTGTGCGGAATTACCTAAAGCAGTAATCTAGAAGGGGGGTTGAATAGATTACTACCAATTAAAACAAATTAACATTCTTTTCAAAATGATGACTAACCTTAAGACCACTTAAACTGATACGAACTTCGTTGTGTGTGTAGGGTGTGCTTTGGAGATTAGCAATATGATGAGTGTGTGAACAAATGATCGTGCCTAGCATACATCTAACGTAAGATCATGCAAACCACATGACATGAGGATTTAAGGTGGTTTGGACTACACAACTCGTGTATCCTACGTCCACCGTCCACACACACACACGGAAAAAGAAATGCTTATCAAGCAAGTTCAACCCAACAACAACGCACATACGATGTCTGAGGCAAACACACTCTCAGAACAACCACACCCACGTGGATTGAGCACAAGGAATGCTCAAACCAACAACACACACACAGATAATAGAAAATGAAATAAAGGAAGAGTTCAAAGTTGAAGAACAAATCCAAAGGATGAACAATTCAGGGTGTTCGTCCAGATGAACTCCAAGCTCCACGTCGATGAAGATCAAATGATGATGAAGCTTGAAGGTTGAGGACGAATCTGCTTCAACTCCTCGTGTGAGACAGATCTCACTTTGAACAGCTTGGAGACTTGAAGCAGAGTAGTAGAGAAAAGCCTTCTTCTTATTCTTTTCTTAGGGTTTTGGTGTGGATGCTTCTTGCTTTGAAAATAGGTCCATATGAACTATATATAGTAGTGTTCAAGTCTTGAGAATCGTGACAGAAGAGAACACCCTAACATAGATCACATGCCTGTCACATGTTGTGACTTAACCTGCGGCTGTCGACAGATGTCTTGTGGTTGTCGACAAGTACTACTGCAAACGGGGTTCCAGAACCATGTTTCCAGCTGGAAAGCTGGGCTGTCGACAGGTGACCTCTGTCTGTCGACAAGCTGAAATGATTTGTCGACAGCTACTGAATTTTCTTGTATTCCAGTAACATGTCTGCTCACTGTCTTCACTGGCTGTCGACAAGGGCTTCAGACCTGTCGACAGTTGAGCACTTTTTGTGTTTTTCCAGTTCTTTTTTGCTTGAATTTTGTTGCTTGTCTTGTGCTTTCATTCTCACCTACATAAAAGACATTCCAAATAAGATATCATTAAAGCATATATGGTCATAGAATTATTTCATTTGATCATGTCTTCTCATGTCTTCTCAACATCAATTCTGTCATTATCAAAAACATTTAGGCATTTAACCATCAAGCCAATCATCATACAAAGCATAACCCAACAGCGACGACCAGAGGATAGTTATGGTGACGTGATGTGAGGATCACAGGTTCACCCAATGGTTACCTTGGGTAACCATCCCCTATATAAGAGATAGATACTCCACAAGCACAAGTATGTTGTCTACTCCTTGGACTAGGCCATTCTCCTCGGCTAGCGACTAACTTGAGCGTCGAAGTGTCTCCACGCTGAGACCCCTCGGTGGGCTTTACAGGTCCTCGATCATCAAGGTCGGGAGCTCGAAGCATGTGTCCTACGTCAGTTATGCGAACCCCAGCACGGTCACCTCGACTTGGTCGTCTCAACTTGGACACCTCGCCTTCTTGAGCCAACCCCCCTTATAATATCGATCAAAAAATCTGACTGAGTTCTGGTATAGTATAGATATCAACCGAAGAATCCGATAGAGTTCCGATATAGTATAGGTATCGACCGAAGAATTTGACAGGGTTCTGATATAGTATAGGTATCGACTGAAGAATCTAGCAAAGTTTTGGTAAAATATAGTTGGCATAAAATGAACCTGGTAGAGTTTCAGTACAATATAGTTGGCAAAAAATGAATCCGGCAGAGTCTCGGTATAACATGGATATCAATTAAAGAATCTGGTAAGATTCCGAGATAGTATGGAGAACAACACGACATTCTGGCAGAATTTTGAGGCGAGACGGAGAAGTCACAAACAAACAAACTGGCAGCATCTCCCCATGAGAATGGACTAATGGAAACCTAACTAATGACTCAGATGATCTAAGAGAAACCCACATATTGATGTACACTTGCAACTAGCACTCTTTCCCCTCTCTCTTTTTTCTCTCTTCCAACCCTGCCTTGACCTCCCCTCTTCACCTTCACTTAGATAGGAGGAATGTAAGATATCTCCCCCCCCCCCGGAGAGGGCTTAAGAGAGGGACACATGCCCCCTTGAGGTGGCATCATCCTGGCAATATTTCTAGCTTGGCCTATGTCTCCTAATCAGAAGATTCCAGGCTTATATTGAGACATATGAGCTTCTTGAAGAATTTCACTAAAACCCCTATACTTTTCACCTTTTAACCTTTAACCCTCAAGTTCTAAAAATTATGTATATATTTGTTCCACCTCTTACAACACTAGCATATTCATAGAATGACCTCATTATGAAATTCTGATGAAACTTTTTGTAGACTTCAGAAGTTTCATTTTAGTCTCTAGAAAAATATTCATTTGCAATTTAAATTTTGAATTATTTATAATTATAGATATGCCCTTCCTTAATTTTTTTGAAATTGTATATGTATTTTCTCTAATTTTATGAATTATTAGCTTAAGGGTTCAATGTGAACATGGGTTACAATCAAGTCCTTCTGGGTCTTAGTGTAAACAGGGGTTAGGTTTTACTTAACCTTAACTTTTAGTAATTGTGTATATACTCTTGCCCAAGCTTTTCAAAATTACATATTTACTTTATTTATTAATTGGGGTAATACACCGGCACACTCCTCCTTCCTCTTCCCTCTCTTCTCCCCTTTCCCCTCTGCGGGGGAGATCTCCCCCTCTCCTTCTCTTGGTGTGTTTCGGGCAAGATCAAGGGTGACTCGACGTCGTGCGTGGAGCGAGGAGGCGATCAATCACACGAGAACGTCCATAATAGGTTGGTTTCTCTGTTTGAAGGTGGGGATGTTTATTTGAGACGTGTTGTACATATTTTTTTATATTATATTAACCTCTTGTTATAGTTATTTGAATTCATTATTTATCTCAATAAAATATTCTTCTAATCTTTATGAATCTTCAGATTCGTGGGTGACGGCGTGGGCTCCAAGAATCCTGGCGGAAGGGTCCGAGAGGTCGGATCGTTAATGTAAATTTTGTTTTTAAGTATTTGTGAATAAAATATGCATTTGAAAACTCTCTTATTGTACTCTTTTGATCTTACTTTTTATGTTGTACCCTGATGATTTTGTTATTAGGACGTGATAGTTTCCATGAAAGATAAGGGAGACTCATTGAATCAAAGAAGTCAACAACACCGATGGAAAGTCAACAACTGGACTTGAGATCATCCTCTTCAATAGCTAAACTCACGTTATTAGAAATTCTCTCTCGGATAAGAAGCTAATCCAAAGTTTTTGTTATCCGAACTACAATACGACTATTCCCTTTTTTTTTACATGCGGATAAACCCCCTCTAAAATGCCTATGCCATAACCCAACCCCACATTAGGAACACAACCTGTTGGAGCGTGATTTGATCTCATGGAAGCTTTATTGCTTTCGTGGTCATGTAGCAAACATGGAGATCTTGGAGCAACCGGTAGAGGACAAAACCATTCTCAAATATGTCATTGAAACCTAGGTGTGCGACTACAAAACTCTGTTGCAGGAGCCCCAAAAAAAAAAAGAAAAAAACAAGTGAAAAGGGGAGGAGGAAGAAATTGAACATTAACTTTAGGAAGCATACATCAACCAGTATACACTAAACCCCCCTACTCTATACATTTTGGTGAACATATTTACCCAGAAATATGAGTTCCAAAATAATCTCCCCACGCTATGAAACGGAATATCTTCTTTGCCTTGAGGAAGAACTAGAGGATTTAGTCTCCCTTCGATTCGCTGATGTTGGACTCTGTGAACTTCCAGAAGTATCAGAGCTCCTGTTGTTGTCTACTTTAACTTTTCCAACCCATAGCTTATCAAAGATCCTCCTGGATCTCGATGGCAGCAGCAGGCCACCTCTGCTGTTCTTACTGCCGCTGTTGGTCTTCTTCTCCTCCTGGGTTCTTGGGCACTCCCTCTCAGATATATGAGTACTCAGTTGTTTTTTCAATGACTTGTAGTCTTCTGGTGCAGTCCCCTCCCAGTCTTCTACGTTGACAGCAGATCGAGCACTGCCATGCACATCTTCACTGGGTGGAATTGCTGCAGCTCCCAGTGCCGTCCTGACCTGCTCATAGAAGAGGACCTGGACACCACACGGAGTGGAAGCCGCTCATTCTGTGCCGCATGCACGCATGCGTCTGTCGACAGTTTCTTGACGTCCATAAGGCTGCAGAGCCTCTTCTTCTCTGCCTTCGTTAAACCTGGATGCTCCTGAGTAATGTGACAATAGACATGGAGTTAGAGGTATAAAAAACAATGGTTGTTCCACCGCCATGAAGGGAACAAGAAAGTTCTCTTGGACAATGGTGAAATGAATGTCCAAAGCACAAACCAGAGAGCTATTAGCTATGGTGCATATCACATGCTGTGGGATCTTAAAAATAATATTACGTGGTGACAGAGGCATATTAAAGATATGACCTATTATGTTAAATGCAGAGTCAGAAAGAGCAAGATAACAAAGAATTGGAATTAAAACCAGGTTTTCAAATTGAGAATAAATACTCAAAAAGCATTAAGTTCCACTTAAAGTTTCCAACTTGAATCTAGCAGTACATAACGTGGCCTGCTGATGATGGAAGAAACAAAGACCCAAATAAAAAACTCATATTACACCAGTTTTCATGCTGCAGATTGACAAGTGAAACAAGGAAGAGCAACACACAGGATCATCATCATCCTAAGGCTCAGCAATTTGGAGACTTATTGATTGAATAAAGGATGCAAGAATTTGGCAAAACACTCTGGTTGACTGTTCCTGTATGCCATCAGGTTAAGTATCTAGGTCAAAAAGATTTCAAGTTAGTAAACGTACCCTCGTGCAACTAAGGTGCAGCTGCAGGTTCACTAGAAACCCTAACAAAATCTAGAGGGGAGGATGGCAAGTTTGGTACAGGGTGTTGGAGCGGGTTTAGTCCGATATCAGTTAAGATGGGCTGTGGAAAGTGCATATGGTCTTGGGCCCTTCAAACTCAACACCCAGGTTTTGTTGTTTGTAAGACAGGGATCTGCGATTTTCCTGTTCCACATACGGTTATTAGCCAAAAGGGAAACAGACTTCCCAGAGCAAGATAAATAACTACAGAACATTTGTTCCTCCCTTACGAGTGGCACTACCCAATCCAATGAGGAATAACTTTTTGCTATGTATACCCATGCTGGTTTACATGCAACTTGAATACTTGATTGAGAGAGGTATTCTTGGATTGCCTTCCTAGCAGGATATCTCATGAAAATTTTGATCTTTGGAATGAGGTACGGTATTATTCATTCAGGTCTGAAATCACAAGGTATCCTTTATTCTGGAGGGTGTGTAATCTTTGTTTCCAATGCTTTTGCTGCTAAATACAAATTTGACTTGCACACAAGAAGCTAGCACCGGAATGAAATCAGAGAACAACTAGGAACAAAGCCACAGAACATACACATTCATTAAGAAAGAAAGAATCTACTATTTAAAGAACTAAAAAAATGCTATTTCATATGGGGAAACCAAAAAGCCTGGGAATATGTCAACAATGAGAAAAGATTAAAGATAAAATGAGTAAGAAGGATTCATGAAAAGTGACGAAGAATCTACAAACTTGTGAACTGCAGCAACCACCATTCAGTCCATTCATAAATGATTTGCACAACAATGAAAATTACCATTAGGAAGACGTCAACCGCAGTGTATAGCCCATCATGGACAGGTCTTGCTGCTGCAGGAATGGATTGTGCAAGATCGATGAAGCTCGACATTAGAAGATTTGGATCTGATGCTATTTCAGTAAGACAACCATCAACTAATTTCCCAACAGTCAACAAAGATGCATGCCCTATGGTGAACTCATCTGCAATCTTTTCACTTTTCCAAGAGCATCAGGGTCATTGTTTCCATCTTGCAACACAAATCTACTGACGAGGGTTTGAATTAGCTGCACATCATAAAGAGCATCACATGGTGGCCTTGTTGGAATTAGGAGATCCCGCACTGTAGCCTTGTCCAACTGCATACTTATCCTATTCAACAGCTCTTCTTTCACATGATCTTCAGCTCCAATCAACACAACAACTTTTAACAATTTCAATAAGAAATTACATGAACAACCTGAACTCTTATCAGATGGCATTAGCCAGACTATAGCTTCAACCAAGGATGTGTTCCGTCTGATATACTCATCAGAAACCAGGTCGTCAATGGAATTCGGCAACCATTTAATTGCATATTGCCTGAGGGCCTCTCCTATGACATCTGCTGACATTCTCCCTTTAGCCTTTATAGAAACCATAACTCTTTTATAATGGTCAATATCCAAATCACATATATCTTCAACCCACCAGTCTCTAGGTACAGCAGCTTGAGTCTTCTGCTGTGATCTAATCCCCTGTTCAACTATTTGGTCTGATGCAGCTGATTTCCTGCTATATGTGAACGACCAATTGACAATGGAAGGATCCACGGATGTTTGGATGCAATAGAGTCAATGCATCTTCCAACTACTTTAAGATCATCAGACCAAGGTAGTGTAGACTTTGTGGTTTTCAGAACAATTATAGAATCTTTCCAACTACGAAAGACACTGGAGTTTAGGAAAACCTCAATTTTAAATATTAAGTTTCCCCGTTCTATGTCCTCTGTCATCTCCAGGTACTCAGCTGCACATCTAACTGCAACAATATTATAGGCATTAAGAGTCACAACCATCCCATAGCAGAACTTGGCACAAATCTCAAAGGCCCTTGGTCCACCTGGAAAATCATAGAGATGGATCTCATCACCACTTCCTTCACTTGCTTTCAGAACCAACTTTTGCAGCCGAAGACTCTTCGATAGAAGGGGAAACTGCATCCACAAGAACAGTGTCCAGTTAGGTGCAAAGATGAAGAATAATAGAAGCAGGGTACAAGAGAATGACACAGAAGAAGAATCGACCTTATGTAGATAAAATTTAACTTCGTCAACATTGATTATGATGTCTGTAGGTAGCTCACATGCAACATACCTGCATCATCAATAAAGTAAATTAGATTATAGCATGTAAAGTTCAAGCAAATTCTGACTTGTCTAAAATAGACAGAGAAGTGAGAAACATCAGAAAGCAGTATACAGGAAAATGGTCAGTAATCCAATCAATAGTTGCATCCATCTAAGCAGACATCCAAGAACACTAAAGACATATTCATAAGAATAGAAATAGTCTGCTTTGCATTTATCAGAAAATGCTTAACTATGTCAGTGTATATTGAGAGTAAAGTCACTTCTGTCATTTTTGAAATTTGAACATGAATAAAGACTCGGCCAGAGCTAAGAGCTCTTTGTTAGCTTGAATCCCGGTATGTCAGCATTGAATGATAATCTTGGAGGATTGATGCACCCTCAATGTGTGAAAGCGTAGAGGATGAAAAGCAATATATGAATGAAAGTTAAAAGTAATTTACTTCATTGAATGCATCCATCTTTCTCTAACTAGCTTACTGGATGGATAGAAGACAGATTTGTGTATATACAGAATAGAAATATACAAAATGAGAAATCAAGAAAAGAGATCCAAGAACATTCCATTAGGAAATAATAATTAAACTCTAGGTTCTTCTCACATAGTTTGACAGCAGAATGCAGTCCCCTATATAAACAAATAGCATGCACACCGTGGAAAGTTAGCAACGTGTTCTACCATCAAAGTAGGAGGAGCCATTCAGATAGATTAAAAAAACAAAAAAAAAGTGGATGAAATTTGTCGTGTAGTTGGAAGTTTATCTCGTCCGTTAACTCATATCAGAGGAAGTTCCAGCAAGAAAACAATTACATGACTAAAAAGACAAGAAGAACTGGCAGAGTGCGGTCCACAAACTAAAAAAAAACATGAACAAACTTCACATTCTACAAAAGACTGACATGCAACAAGCAAGGCTAGCAACTCAGTCAGGACATAATCCTAGTTATTACGAAGACAACAGAATCTAAAAGCAGGTCTTTGATTTCAAATACTCTGCTGAAAAGGTTGACAAAAAAAACAAGGTTCTTTGAGTTGGGGCAGGTTGTTCATACTGGAAACCGAAAACCAGCTGGACTCCAAACGCTCGAACGTTTTCACAGCCCACAGAACAAAGAGTCTGAACGGGACCCACAAGCATCAGCTGAAAAAGGCATCATCATAGACGTGCTTTCTTTGGGGGATAAACACAAAAAAGGGGGGAAACAGTAGAAAAACTATGGCCATCAAGTGAAAAAGGAAGCCAAGATGCACCTGTGTAGCGTCAACCAAGATACTAGTGTTGGATGATGGGAAATTTACTCCCACAGCAACATGGAAAACAGGGGGCATGAAGCAGTTTTCTTGTGTTAGTATGACAAATAGAGTAAAAAGCTGCCCTCTGTTCCTTCTAGTACACATTACACCCCTCCGACGAGTCACGTCTAATCCAAAACATAGAAACACACACACTCAAAGAGAGAGAGAGGCCTCACTTTCGTCTCGCTGGACAAGCTTCGAAGTGAAGAAAACAAAAGGCAACAGGCAAAGCTCTCGCCTTGCAGAGAGCAAGGTCCCGTTTGGCATCCACAGAGAAACAGAAAAGATATATTCCAAGATCTTCCTAGGAATCTTGAGCATAGTGCCCTCTTTTTCAATTAATTAGGTTCCCCACTGACAGGCTACCAAACGATGTAAAAGATCCAATCTTGAAGAATGCCCATTTCCAGCTCTGAGAGAAACTAGAAACGGCATAATCTTACTACACGTTCCTGCAGCTCCAGAACAGGAACAAGAAAAGAGAAAATTCACGATAACGAGCGCAAGAACAACCAAGTCGTGTCAAACAGACACTGAAGAAACCCAGCTCGAACATGGCGACCTTTCAAAACGGAGGGCAACCCAGTACCAGAAGCTAAAAGCACAGAAGAATCTGTCGGATGAAGTGGAAAAAAAAGAAAGGAGATTGCAACAAGGACGACCCACCTGGCGCTGCTTCCGTCCGTCTGGAACAAATCCGGCTTCGATCCCAACTTCATAAACTTCATAGCTTCCACGCAAGGAGGACCACCAACGGGAAGGACAACAAGACAAAGGGAAACAAACCAATCCACAAGAAGCCAAACAATTCACCAGCAAAGCAGCACTCAGCAAAGGCCTTCGCCAAAAGATCCCCTTCCCCCAGCAAACGAACGCCCACCCCTCCACTCCACAAAAAACCTCCACCACTATTCAGAAGCTCCTCCCCCGACTCTGCTCCTTCCCCACCACCAGGGCTTTCTCGCTTCTTCCTATTCCTACCCTCCTGCTCTTGGAAAAGGCAGAGGGAGAGAGGGGCGGGGGCGGGGGCGGGGGCGGGGGCGGGATATATATGCCGGGTGCGGACCTGCGGGTTGTCAAAGTTGTTGCCTTTACCAAGGAAAAATATCCGTGGGGGGCCGTGGTGATGATGACGGCGGTGGCTAATGGCGAGTAATTAATCACCGGCCCTCCCCGCTTCCCATCTGAGCACCCCGCCTCTCCTCCCGTCCTCTTTCGCTGATTTCGTTCTTTTTCTATTCC
This sequence comes from Colocasia esculenta, assembly GCA_014218235.1. NCBI lineage: Eukaryota > Viridiplantae > Streptophyta > Magnoliopsida > Alismatales > Araceae > Colocasia > Colocasia esculenta. The sequence goes on along the minus strand of CM024755.1, from coordinate 32,228,045 downwards.
CGTGCTTCCAGAGACGGCGTTGCAGTGCGCGAGAGAGAGAGAGAGAGAGAGAGAGAGAGAGAGAGAGAGAGAAACAAAGATAAGGGAGGATTTCTCAGTGGTCCCTTTCGGTGGCGCGGCGCTGCTCAGGTTCGCTCTGGAAATCTGCAAACCCAGAAAGAGAGAGAGAGAGAGAGAGGAGAGAGAGGAGAGAGTTCCGTTGTGGTCCCTGCCGTTGTGCGGCGCTGCGTAGGTTTGCTCTAGTGCTCTGAGGAGAGAGAGAGAGAGAGAGAGAGGGAGAGGATTGATGGCTGGTAGCCTGCAGAGAGATACAGAGAGAGACGAGTAATCTGCAGAGAGAGAGAGAAGAAGAGAGAGAGATGAGGTGGTAGTGGCGGGAGGGAGGGAGGGGAGCAGCTGAGAAGAAGCTGAGGTGATACGGGGTGTGGGGGCGGGGGGGAGAGCCAAGTGGGGGACCACGGCAGAGCGCAGTGGCTCTCCCACTAGAGAGGGGTTTCCCCTTTTCCCTTCTTCTCCTCCCCCTGCCTGCGGGTTTTTTCTGCTTGCTTTACTTTGTGAAGCACGCCAACTCCTTGTTAAATGACGCGATAGCCCCGCTCGGCTGCACATATCACCCCAAGTTGCCAAGCCAGCCGCGTCCGGGGACGCACGTGCCGCTGCTGGGTGCCCCGCTACTGGTTTGGACTTTGGAGAGACTGCGGGAGAAAGTATAACGAGTGCGCCCAGCGCCGCGGCGCAATGCGCAGTCCAATAAGAAGAAGACAAGGCGCCATGGATAAAAATTAAAATAAAATTAGGACAGACAGTTGGTGTGTGTATATATATACACATGATCGAAAGTTAAAGTTGGTCACACGAGTTGGGTACACTTTACACAGCACAAACTTTGGTGAATTTTAGACGTTATATATTCACGATTTCGTCAGTCACCAGAAACTCCTCTTTTTATTGGTGTGTGAGATTCTCACGGTGTCTTTCACCCTCCATCAACTGTGAAGAGAAGAGCAACAGCTTTCTCTCTTTTCTTTTTGAGAGATACTAGTGATTTGGATGTTCAACTATCATAATATCTAAACATAGACACAACACAAGTGAAACTCATGTCACTTGGGACGAATTTCACCACTCCTACTTATATCTATATCTGAATATTATGATATTTGAACTCTCAGATAACAAATATTTTCCTTTTCTTTTTCATTTTTAGAGAAAAGAGAGGCGCGGTGGTGTTTAATTGGGCACATTGCTCCACACGGCGGAGGCGTGGTGGTTAATTTGATAGATTAAAATGCGTGTTTGGTACTTTAAAAAAGGGGTCGTTGTGGGGGCGGATGCGGACCGACCGACTGCCCCGTGAGCCGGTCGCCATGGCGGTGGTTTGCTCGGCGACCTTTTTTGGTCAGTAGGAGAGCTGCTGCGGAGTTGCGAACTCCGCACATGCTCTTATTCTCCCACTGCAACCCTCCAAATTTTCGCCTCAGCCCAGGAGATACAGTGACCAGAATCTGGCGTCGGTGGACGCCGCGGCCCAAGTTTCGAATCATATATAATCCCCTTTCCCACTTTCTTTTGGCAATTTAGCATCGGACAGGGGCGGACCCACGTTAATGGTGGGGGTGGCCATGCCCCCCCTCCCCACCATTTTGCTCTCTTTATTTTTTTTATTAAGTTTTTTTTTAATTTAAATTGACCCTCTATATTTTATTATTTTAATATTTTCTTACTTCGGCCCCCCTTATGTTTCATCTTGCGTCCGCCCCGGATTAGCCGAGGTGATGTCATGTCACTCCCTCTCTGCCCTTGGTATCGGGATTAGCCGGGGTGATGTCATGTCACTCCCTTTGGATCAGCGTGGCTCTTAAAAAAAGACGAAGGGACATCTGTATGGATCTCCTCTAAATTCTGACGCAAAAAAGTCAAAACAAATAATAGTAATAAACATTAGTTGACTTTTTAAGGAGGCTCGACAACCGAGCAACGGACCTGTAGCGATAAAAAGAAGCCCGACAAGGAGTAAACTTGGATCTCTCTCTCTCTCTCTCTCACACACACACACGCACGCAGAGGACTGGATCCGGTATAAAGATTTGCCAGAGTGTTGATTTCCCTGTTCCAAGAACAAAAAGGTTATTGAAGGCATCCAATGGAAGAGGGGATCCAATGTGTGCTGAGAACTTGGTGCAAGATTAGCGTGCAGTGAAAGGTTACCATCCAGATATCAGCACCCATCTTTTTTATAGCCCAAAACATGTTAAAGTTATCGATGTTCACCATGTATATATTCATCAGTCATCACCCCTGTAAGGTGCAAGACACTGGCAGCTGGTTGTAATGGATGGACATAACTACATATGTTAGAACTCAGATTGGCCGACTTAATTAAAGTGGTATGCTAGCCCAATCTAAATCACCCAAAATCGCTTAATCCAAGATTTATTAAATGGAGAGTTTCCCAATTGTTTGGCATATAAACAAAGAGTAAACGTGAAACCAAAGAGCATGCATGAGAGATAATGTAGGATTTAAGATCTTAATCTAGTAGAATTTTTAATGATGTACTTATAAATTGTATTTTTAATTCAGTAGAATCTTAAATGATAAAACTTTACATTTTTAATAAATAAAAATTCAATTGAATGAAATCTTGAGACCTACCACTGATGAGAGACTCTTATAAATTTGAGAAATATTTATTGCAAAATAACTCTTGAAGTTGATGTGGGTTGGAAGAAATTAATTTTGTTAGTTGATAGGAGCTGACAATTTTGTTTCTCTTTCTTTCTCTCAACTAATAAAATTGTTTCTTATAATTCATGTAAATTTTATTGCAAAAGTAGTGTTGCAACAACTATTTCTCTATAAATTTTAATACACAAATAGAGATCTTTTACTTCGGGTCATGAGTATCCAACTAAAGATCCTTCTGTTATTTTTTGTTCATTTATGTATTTATTTTATTTTATTTTTTTGGACTGAGGAATTAGAATATACATATGTATAGATGTAGTAATTAAAGTGTATCAACGGATCAACATGTACTGATCTAGCTCATTATTCTAGGGTATAAGATTACTTAGTCGTGGAGGTGCCATCTTTCCTCCGGCAGTTAACAGCACTTCCACCCTTCAGCACGGTGTGATTGTTCTTGATCAGGACAAGTAAAAGTAGCCTTCAAACAACGAAGAACACGTAGGCGAAATCAGTAGTGAAAGGAAAGAGGAAAGAAAAGAAAGCCACCTCCTCTCCACGCAACTGTTCCTTTTTCCATTTTACCTTCTTCTGTTCGACGTGCGTACGATTCATAGCATGCATGAATGCCTTGGACCTGCAGGAATACGAACGCACCAGAGCACAGACTTCAATACGCAAACACAGGGCTCTCCTTCAATGACGATTGATGGAGGACCTGCGCCAGCTTGCAAGAGGTTAAGCTTGCAGAGAGGTTCCTTCAGCAGGAGGCAATGCATTTCATGGTGGGTTTTCCATGCTCTTCTCTTGTCTCCTCTTCGTCTAACATACACCAATTTTTGTAATTGCTTTCGGAGAAACAAGGGAGAATTATAGCTATGCTGGAGGTCATCACTTAATACGCACACAAACCTCACACATATATGGGGACTAGAAGGCTTATTCCTAACTCACATGCAGTTAAGTTGTAACAATATATTATGGTGTCGAAAAAAATATATATATATAGTAATATTGCGGTACAGTGGTACAACTCTACTGTACCGCAGTCCACACCGTCGGATCTCCATTTGATAGTGTGTTTAAAAAAAAAAATCAGACATTGCCGTTTCGCGTGCCGCAATCCGCCTGGAGCAATTGGATCTGGGATCCAACAGCCTCAACTTAGATACGGCAGGGCCGCACCCAGAAGCCCTGCAGAATCCAGCATATCCCTATGTATATATATATATATATATATATATATATATATGATTTAGACAAACTGTGGGTATAAGCTATTTTTATCCATATATAGTCCGGCCGCACATAAAATGCATGCCTGACGCTCCTATTTATCGTAGTGGCGAATAATGAGAAGGGAACTGCTTCTTCTCAAGCCCACATGTGAGCAAAAACATACAATAGTATTGGCAAGCATGCATACGTAAGATCAAACAAAGGTGGTGGATTCTCATCCCCTGCGCACTAGTGCGCAATGGGACATCCGGTCGAATGGGTGGGAGGCAGTTGGAGTTCGAATCCGGATCTCTTTGATAATGGGATAAGGAGACCGGGTTTAAGTAAATTGAGTATAAATTATTTGTATTTAGGGGTTTTTTTATTTGAGATAGTTTAAATGAAGAATAATTATGGAGGAGATAATTTTTAATGTAATGTGATATGATGTGATATACTATGTATAGTTGTTATTTATTTATTCCTAATTTGACATTATTTGTCTGTGTATAAATATACACACATAATTTTAAGAATATAATAATAATATTTAATGAATTATCTTTATAGATAATTTTTATCATCCCACATAAGAGAGATAGTTAATATTACCTTCTTTATCACAATTTTATCTTAGATAATTTGTATCATCTATAGATAAATTAAACATGTTATCAAATTATTTGTAGACATAAAATTGATGATAAAAAAAATAAACTCTTTTATCACGTTATCAAATCGACCAATACGTCTAATAGATCACTAAATTATCCAATCAAAAATAAAAACAAGCTAGTGGTGAATTCTCTCGTGCGGACAAACTGCTAACCTCCTCCGAAGCATATGGGGAAGCCAAACCCCACACATCACTGAGGAATATATATATATATATATAGCATGAGAATTGCTTTTTTTTTGACACGTGCATGAGAATTGCTTGTTGATTGCATTGGACGGGCGACGCATTATGTCCATCTAGACATTGTTCAATCACAGAGGAGTGGTATGCGTGATATGTCCAACATACAATAAATACTTCTCATACAAAGCAATGGCATAATATATATAACATGGAAGTCTAAGATAGTGCAGCTCATGAAAGGGGAGGCGATCGAATAGGACAAGATGGTGTTGGGATCCAAACAACCATGCAGATCTCTAGGAGATGCAGAATGACGAGATTTTAAATAAAAGGGGTTGTGTGGCTGTACGTACTGGGGAGTGTTCGCCGTCAACTGACATGCAGTGGGTGTTTCCTTTTCTTTTTCTTCTCATCTTTTTGTGCACTTCTTAAGGAAGGGCCCTGGTCAGTGTGGTTTTATATGTATCCGAGTCAAAGTCCCAGCTGTGGGGCTCTCCGCAGAAAGGACCAGAGTTGGTCGGGGGAGCTGGAGTAGATCTTGGTCAAATTACCACACAAGTAGCCAGTACTGTTTTCTTTGTGGGAAAAAAAATAAAACTAAATAATAATATTATGGTCACAAGTCTACATTAGTTTAAACAAAAACGTAGTATGGTCAAGGGATGTCGGGCTCCAATTAGTTTGATGATGATGGACGGTCTAACTCGATCGATTCCTCGATATATATTAATAACCTAACTAAGTGATGTGGGTTGCAAACTATATATATTCGATGATGTTCCCTAATCGAGTTGAAGTAAAGTTCAAACAATGAGAGAGACAAATTAGAGAGCGCGCGTTCGCCTCTCAACAAAAGATTTGTTTAAATGCCTTTTTTTTTTCCTTTCTTTCAAAATACTAAATTATATATGATAGATATATATCCGCACTGGACGTGGAGCAATACTGACGTTACCTCGTGGGATCAACTTGTTCTGCAAGTGATGGCTGCTGGCTGGTGTTCTAACTCTCCCACGCTGTAGCTTTCGTTTTTATTCAATCTTATTCAGCACTATGTTATTTAGATTGCTCTCTTTTCTCCCAAAATCTTCAAATTCATCTTAACTGTTTTTTTTTCTTTTTCTTGTTTTGAGGGGATCATTATCTTAATTCCTTCATTTTAAATCACCAATTTCAAGCCAAACTTCTTTTCCGGCTATAAAACTAATAATGATCTAATTCCTACATCGGTGTAATATTACAAGAAATTAGGATCGTCGAATTTTGGTTTTCAATTAGGGCTTGTTTGTTTCACCACAAGATTTTATTTTAAAGTATTTTGATTACTTTTAAAAGTGTAAAATAGTACAACTAGAATTATTGTTAGAAAGTATAATTACCCATGCATTTGAGAAATACTTATTGTACTTGTAAAAATATAATAAATACACTTCTCATAACTTTTTATTAGATGGCACAATGCACACTAGTATATTGATCAATAAGAAATTATAGAAAATATATTTATTATATTTTTACAAGTGTATTGCATTTATCACCGACAGTTTTAGATTTGATAATTTTGTTGACAATATCTACTAGAGGTGAAATAATCTGAAAGGAATTCTATTTGTTGACATTTTTGTTGAGTTCTATTATTTTTTGCAATCCACCTCCTCAGCTTTATGATAAAAATCCTTTTTTGTAATAAACATTTCTCTACTTTATTTTCAAGTATTTTTTTCTTTACTCGTTTGGTCGTGGTCAAAAGCGGGTACGCAGCTTTCAGACTGCGACGGAAACCGGCTCCCGGGTCGCCAGTGTCGGGTTGGGGTGGTGAGCCGTGGGACCCCGACAGGGACCGCTGCCGGGTGGGCTGGGGGACCGGCGTACCTATCTGAAAGGAACCATTCATTGGCCCGGTCGAACCGCCCAGCCGTACGGTGACAGCTCAGACCCGGTCGGCCCATGGGTGCGGCGACCACATCCCTTCGACAAGGCACACGCGATGGTCCCCTAGACGGGGCCCCGCTGCCATCAATCACCGATCAGACGGTGCGCCCGCGCCATCTTTTCTGTGGTCCAGTTTTCCTTTAAATGAACGTTCTGCCATTAAATTTTTTTAAAATTTTGTGAAAACGTCAGTTCTAGCTTTTTAAAAGTATTTACATGTGAACACAAGAATCACTGGTAACCGTCATTGACACTTCGCCTCTTTATAGTTCTAATTTCTAGCGTAGAATTATAATGTACTGAGATCCAATAATCTTAAAAAAAAATACATAAAAATCATTCTTACAAGAAAATTAGTAAATATGAGAACGCCATTGCAATATCTCAAACCTTGCAAAAGTACTTGTGAGTACCAACACTGTGGCATATAGAGAGAGAGACGCAATAGAGGGTTTTCCTTTGACCGCGAGAGAGAGAGAGAGAGAGAGAGAGAGTGATGAGGAGAGATAGAAGGTTGGGTGTAGTGGGCCATTATTGAAAAGCCAAAAAACTTATTAGATTTGCAAATATATCTTTCTAGACCTACAAAACAAATGATGGTGCATTTGCCAATTTTCATGTAAGAATGGTTTCTATGCAATCTTGTTAAAAATTGGAAAATATATATATATTTTGAGCACGCTTTTTTTTTTTGGTAGATTTGCTTCCTCAAAAGAAAACACCAGCTAGTACACCCTACTCCTCCTGAACAATAAAACCTTCAAAAAAACCATAAGTGGGGTTGATTTTGCCCATGCCTTTGTTTTGATCATATTAACTTTCCGTATTTTGTGGGTCATAATATGATGAAGAGATATGCCAATCAGAGCCTTTTGTAAAGATATGCCAACAAAAGGCAAAACACTTTACTACGTACTTGGCCACACTGGTTCAACTTGTCTAAAACTGTGGACTAATGATTGAGGGCCACATCTTAGAACAATGCTTAAGGCCGAAGTGTTTTCCTAATTAAGAGGTTCGATTCGGGCATTTTTATTTTCAACTCTTAAAAAATTACTGTACCCAAAGCAAGTGCACGTACCTTCTCACTTATAATTACATATCTATTCACCCCCCCCCAGGCTTAATAAATTATATTTTGTCATCAAATGTCTTCTCTCTCTCTAAATAATTTATCAGGGTTTAATTATATAATATTCGTGGAATTATCTTATCAACAACAGATCGAATAAAAATGTTGTCTTACATGCACATGCATATAATGTATAGTATATACGTATGCATATATATGATATGTGTCAATATCGATAACGATCTAACCTTTGGTACCAACAAGTGCAGTTGCTGGCATGCATGACCGAGTGGAGAAGTGCGCGTGGTCCATGTCGAAGCAGCCGCTGGTCCTTCTCGGCTCCACTCGTGCTACAGCTCCGTGGTGATTAGATTTGTCTCAGACTTGGATGGCACGCCACGAAACACTGGCGTGTTAAGCATCAACCGTGTGGAAGGTCCTGTGGCTGTGGATCGGTCGAGTTAAAAATTAAGGGCAAGGGGGGAGAACGATGGGGGACCTCCTCGATCGCCAATAATAACGCAAACACTGTACCCCAGCCCATGAAAAGATTTCGTGTGGGCACAAGTAGTAGATTTCAAAAAGAAAAGGGATCGAAAGGTACGATCAAAGCTAAATGCATGGTTCGTGTGGTTACACCGTGCGAACACGTACTACTATTCGCTCCCCCCCTCCCTCGCACGTGAGATTGACCCAGATCTGAGGTGGGGTCTCTTCTTGAAAAGTCAAAGTACAGATGTCATCTTGAAAAGTGAAGGTGTAAGTTTTGATCTTTCAAGACCACTTTTTTATTTCGGGGTCTGATCTTATCAAGAGTTAGATTATATTGATTTGAATCTCACGTGTACAAAGTAGGCTAACAGATACGTATATACATGGTCATGAACAAAATTAAGATTGCTAATCTTCAGAAATGTATATACCAATAATGTGGAGATCATATATATATGGGACAGTTTTTAGATAGTCTGATGATCATAATATTGGATTAGTTGGTTCGTATTTAATTTGCACCGTCCGCTCGTTTCATAACTTGCAAGTCGTAAAGATATATCTCGCGACTCACTTTAATTTGTATATATGGATGCATGAGTAGCAGTTCTAATTGATATATATCATCAAGTTGAATCTTCGATCATTAGGACCTAACATGGTTAATGATTTAATTCTTATACACCAAAGCGAACCAACACATTTGATGTGATTAACATCAAACGAACTTTATTTTTTTTTCTTATATATGTAACATATATATAGATATAGATATATACGAGATGCTATATAACTAATTATTAGATCATCGTTAGATACCAATATGCAATTAATTAAACACGACTACGGGGCTTAGGGGCATCAAATTAATCCTCCTCTCAAAAGAGGAGCTGGAGAAGCAGTTTTGGTTTCTAATTCCCACATCTCACAATTATATAGGAAGAGAGAGAATATTGTGCAGTGATACATGCATGAAAGTAAGTATTGCTATAAAAGAAATATTGAAAGTTATAAAAAATTAAATCATGCCCATTAAAGAAGACCCAAGAATGCTTGCAACCATTTGAACCGAAAGGAATCGATCGAGCACTATATATATGTATATATATGTTGACGTGGTAATAATCAACACATATTTGAATCGGTGTGGCCATGAGAGACTTTGGACATCATGGCGCAACAGGTATCACCACTAATATGGGACAACTCACCTGGTGAGACTATTCTCTTTATCCCTCTTGATCATCATTATCTAATAGAAAGCAACATAGCAAAGAGGAGATTGACCCAAGTTGTGGACACAATGATGTGCTCTGAATCATTGATGGATGGCTCGTTGATGTGGGCTTTTAATTTAGATGTCCCGTTTATAAAATTTAAATCACAAATGGATTGTACTTGAACTATTTGTTTCTTATTAATAATACAAACATTAATATGTATTTTTTGGTTGGAACCACATATATACAAATATGTACTAATTGAATTTAAAGAGAATTGATAGAAAAGAGTATACAAAAAGAGGGGAAATTAAGAATCATTGTATTTTAAGCATGATTCTTTTGAAGTTTAGGCATCAAACCGTGAGAAAATGGCTGGATAAGATGCCAGAAACTTTGAAATTTTTTTATAAGATTATGGCTATTGACCTTTGTGAGGGTGATTTTTCGGTCGTGGGCCGAACGGGCCTCCACTTAGAGTGAGGGAGAAAGGGAAGGAACAATCGCTGGTGCGGACGGATGCCTACAAAACTCAGAAAACATCAGGGGGGCCCGGTCGAAGAACCGGGGGAACCCTCCGATGCCAAAATCAGGTCAGACCCCGAAAGAGGCAGAAAGGGAAGGTTCTTAATGTGTAGGCTCGCGCGTAGGCAAGTGTGTAGGAGAGATGTCTCGTCGTACCTTTGCATGAATGTTACCTATTCCTTATATAGGTGAGGGACACGAAGGGTCCGGACACGGCCTTCTTCAATGATGACTAAAGAGACATGTCGGTTGAACTTCCTAGGCGGGGGTTGTCTATTTGAGACGTCCAATGGGATTCTACGCCGTTAATGTCCCCAGTCATGGGGTGGTGTGCCAAGCCATCAAATTAACTATTGTTGGTAGGTGAAGGGCCGCCCAGAGCCGCTGGCCATGGGGGTGCCGCGCAGGGGCCAATGGGCCTACTCGGTGCTCGATGAGGTTGCCCGGTACTTGGCACGGCTGCGCAGTGCCCGGTGCTAGGCACGGCCGTGCGGTGCCCGAAACTTGATGCTATAGTCGCAAAGGGTTCGAACAGGGAATCTCGTGGTCTGCTTAGTAGACCAGGTCCTGCTCAAACGAACTTTGAAGATGTCCAGAGATCACCTTTGAGATCCTTAGGTGCTTGATGACTGAAACGTATTTGGAAGCCAGTGGCTGAACCCGAGGACACATGGCCGAATGGCCCAAACCTGGCTACCTTGCTGAGTTATGATGGGCCTGCGGGCCTATAGGCCTAGGAGGCTGAAAATAGCCTCCACACTTGCCCCCCACCCTCTCAAGTCGGCTCGAATGCATGAGCACTTGAGAGGGGAGACGTCTTTTCGGCGTTGTCTCCCTTGCATTAAATGTGATGCCGACCGTTGCGATGTGTACGACCCTCGGCGACGTCGTTGGAGCTGTCTTTGGGACTGTCGTTTCATGATGGCGGAGTAGATGTGACACAACTAGGGTCCAGAATGGCCTGTTTGAACGGGTTGTTGGAGGCGGAGAACCGCCATTATCCACCTTTGAATTTCGCACCTCTTCTTCTTTATAAGGAAGGGAAGAGGGGAAGGGTGTGCCTTACGCTTTCCTTCTTTAGAGAAGCATTCTCCCGCTCTTGTTGTCTGTCATCTTCCTCCTGCACCTTCTTCTCCACTTTTCGTGAAGAAGCTACTATGTCTCACCACAACCTCCTCGTGGCAACAATCGCACAGCCAAACACGCACGGAGCACATGAAGTGCGGGCACGAAAAGCCACTAAGTCTCACCACAACCTTCTCGTAGCAACAACCGCACCGACAAACACACACAGAGAGCAACCAACTAAAAACTAACGGTTCACGCAACGAGCTCCAAACACACGGGGAGCAAGCAACCGAAACCCAATGGCTCACAACACGCTGCAAACGCATGTGGAGCACAAAACCAAAAATCAATGGCTCACTCCAGCCATACGTGGGGTGCCCAAACAGACGACAACCCCACATGTAATGTCCTGATGCAGAATATCAGAGCGGAATTACAGTTATTAAATAGTACAGAGAGAGAAAATAAATAACAAACCATTGCACATATGGGATAATACTAGATGAACTTCGATTTCATTAATAATCCACCAAACTTCATTAACTAACTATTACATCAACGTGTCAGAGCCAAAACTAGGGCCCAGAATACTTTATTGAAAATCAAACTAATACATCAAAACTATCTGACTCATTCTATACTAACTATCTATTAAGCAAGGATTGCCGAAATGGTCACTCCTGAGCATCATCCTCAGTCCCGTCCATGTGAGTGTGGTCATCATCAGACTCACCTGAAACACATTAAATAAAAATGCAGGATGAACGAATAACGCCCAATAGGACTTAATATCTCATGAACACAAGCATGGTTTAAATAATTAATATCTTAATGGCAGGTTAACTAGAGAGAAGAGTCATGTAGAATAATTAATGATAACGAGAGAACAATAGCATCTGACACAGGGAAAATAGTTCAACGAGAATGATAATAGAATGGCCATGTAATGATATATTATGTAATTTTACACAACGTGCTCTAGTATCGATAACAAGTGTATTGGTATAGATAGTACTTTGATTGTCATAGATTAATCTTGATAGTATGCTGGCACTGGATGCATGCCGTAACATATCCTTGATCATTTTAATTCCCATGGATGCTGGCACTTTTCGGGCGCTCCTCCCAGGACCTGATTGGGCCCTATTGCGCTGGCATTAGTCATTTCTTTATCTTAGACAATTACAAGAATGGCCAATAGAGAACCAAGAAATAGATGAGAGTAGTAGACGAGATAGACGAGAGTGTAGAGAGAATGTGAACAGATGAGAGGATATAGATAGTAGATGAGATAGGGACAATATCATAAAACGTGATAAACAATGATAGTCATAGTTGCACAGCACGGGGGTCGTGTACCGGCAGTCTAGTAGAAATCATCACCGTCCACTAGCCGTGTTGTGTACACAGGCTAGATGATCTGGCGTGATCACAAGATAAGGAGAGAACACACTAAGGCCATGGATCGTACTGATCCCTAGGATGTAACGGGTTTTAGGGTACAACCAGCTCATCGGCAATGGACGTACGCCAAAGCCAAGAAGACTTACGGAGGCCTTAACAAGGAGTCTCTGGCCCAGTCGAGAGTATTCCCGATGGAGAGGTGGTCTAAGTCAAGAGAAAGTGTGTAGAAAACGGGTCTGTCGTGTCTCGAGTGCTCGAAGCCGAGTGAAAAATGATAACGGTATTCAAAATGCGCGTATAAAACGAAGACAATTGTATTTAATAAAATAGGATAATTTAGTCATTTATTACCCTAATTTACCAGATACAATATTGCATAAATTATTAGGGTCAAATGGTAATTAATAATGTTATGTGGGTGTAAGTGTAAAGAAATCTTAAGGATATGACAAGTCGTGCAAATGTCCTTTTAAAATAATTAAATTTATGTAATTATTACCAATTATTAATTCACCAGGTCGAATTAACTATAACATTGTTTAATTATAGCTAATTAAGAGGTATAAAGCCTAACAGCAGGGACATATGCACAATTTTAATTTTGGTCAAATTCTTTAAGTCGCGGCAGACCTACCCGTCGCGATTCAGATCGCGACAGGGCGACCGGGCGCGTCAGGTGGACCGGCCGGTCTGGTCCGGTCCGGGTGGAAATCACGGCGGTACAGGCCGGCGCGTTCTCAACGTGACATGCCTATAGGGCGCGACCCGGCTGATATCGCGGTGGGTCGCGCCGTCGTGATATCAGAAGGGTCCAGCCTTTTTCCCTTTTTTCCAGAGCGATTCCTATTTGATATAGAGTACTTGTAGATTTCATATAAAATCACACGATCGTCCAAAAATCACAAAACTAGTTTTAAAAAAAAGTACACATAGAGATCTATCAACATGTATGATTAATTTAAAAATAGAAAAGGTTTAGACATGTTGTGGTCAAGTTACATTTTGATGACCTAAACATGTGCAGTCAAGGTTCAACGAATTAATTAGAGATGGATACATGATAAAATTTAGGCAAACTAGGGGCATTTGAAAGCTAACATGATTTAATATTTATGAGAATTTTCTCATGGCATGGGAGCATGTATGCCCGAGGTTTAATAGTAAACATGAAGGGTCGGGTACATGTAACTGACAGGGATTCAAAGAATTAATTCTCTCTCATGGGAGATCGAAATGGAGCGAAACCAGAGGGCTTTTGCTCGGGAACATGGAGTCTTCCTAGGGTAATTTTTACACGGGTTTGGCTTGAGAGATTGCCTACCTTTGCTTGCTGTAAAGAAGAACTAAGGTTTAGTGCAAAAATAAAATAGAAATCCTTGCTCCAATCCTTCTTCTCCAAGCTCCTCACACCAGAACTCCTCTTCTTCGTCCCTCAGAGCTCCAGCCATGAACTAGGGTTTGGTTGGGACGAATTTGGGGGTATATGGCTAGCTATAAGAGTCCTTCTTCCTAAAAACTTCTCCTTTCTATTAAACTCCGAATTTCCTCATTTCTCTCTTCCTTTCCTAATATTTATCTTCTAATTAGGATTGGGAAAGAGAGCTAATTTCGTGGGCAAGGGTTTAGGGATAAGTGTAGGACTCTTTTTAAGATAGATATGACTATTTAATATTTAACTTAACCCTCTTCCCAATTATTACCATTTAAAATTCCAAATTTCACTTAATTACTTCCCATCCATGATGGGCTCTCCTCATGATTTGGGCCCAACCAACCCATGTTAGGACCGTTAATATAACCATTACTAATTTAGCCTAATGGGCTTTGATTTAATTATCTTTTATTTCACTTATTTCTCATTTAATCTATTTAGATCTATTTTCCTCATTTTTTAAAATAGAAATTTTATTTTATTTAGGTTTTAAAAATCAAGGGTGCTACACCACAGGTGCCGAGAAATGCCAAAACTGACCTGAACGGCAAAAAAATGCCAGCCGAGAACCGCACGATTGTAGCCACCAACATACCCCGCTGTTGGGACCAACCGATCGGCAACCCACACTGTCACTAGCAAAACCTGACAGAGTGCACAATTGCTGACAACAACACGAGAAACACCTGAGAAGCAGCTAGCATCGATCATCTGCCCAACCGAGAAGCCACGCAAACGACGAGAACCAGTGCGACAACATGCTCGCAGAGAATCCTCAACACACGAAACGACGTCCACTGTCACCACTAGGTCTCACCCAGACCTTCCTCGTGGTCTGACAAAGACACTAAACACGCGCGGAGAAACCACAACACGTGAAAACGACATCCACTATCACCACTAGGTCTCACCCAGACCTTCCTCGTGGTCCGAAAAGGACACCAAACGCACGCGGAGCCATAATACTGAGAAACTGCATGCTCCACAACGTGGCACACCGTGATGGAAACACGGAAGACGTCTGAGGTTAAACCGAAACCAGACACCCCCCACGTTGATAAACCACGTGGTCGAGTACTAGAAAGCCAATAGGCCTCACTGTCACTAGACGAACCAATAGGAGACTCTGCCATCGGCTTCTAGACTCACCAACGCCATGCACAACTGGAGAACCAATGAAGGGTTGGCAGCACACCCGCCACGCAGACATAGGGCTCAGCGCGGGTACCAACATGCCAACCATCAGAAAGACACACAATCATACAGGAACCAAAACAACCGTAGAGGTCGAGAGCAACATGTCGACCTCAGAGGGACCCAGACCGAAGTAGGGTACCACAACTAAACATACTCGCTCCCAAAGCGAGAGGGAAAACCAAGACACATGCCACAACCAAAGCCTAGCGCACCATCGATAGGGCTACCTAGACAAGGCAAAGCAACCATCCCACAGCGGTAATGGTACAACCACAAGGCTCAGGCTAGCACACGTGTCCCAGAGCAAAAACCCAACGCCTTTAACACCGAGCAAACTCGTGAAACGATGCACGAAGCTCACGATCAGGTGACACGGCACAACACACGATACTATCACAAGCACCAGGAACCACCCAAGGTACAACACAATGCACCAAGGCTCCAAACAACACAAAACCGAACGCTCGAGCACGAGCACACGGTGCTACCATAAGCACCAAAACAAGGCAAAGTGCAACACAAGTGCACCAACGGCCGAAAAAAATGCATGATAATGGGAAGAACTCTTCACCAGAGACCTGCCAAAAAAGCCACATGCAAAGAGCCGCAAGCCTGAAAGGGCACAACAGGCCACACTAGCCCCAACCCTTGAGGCACAAAAAGCACGAAGCATCGAAGAAAACGCTCAAGGTGCAGCACACACAATTGCACTAACGGCCTGAGACGACATAGGGCCCACCGAAGAGGACTCTCCACCAGAGACCCACAAAAGAAATGCATGGAAAGTCAACAACTTCAAGAGTGCAATGACTACGTTAGCTCCAATGACCACACAAAACACGGAGCACCGACTCTGCCGCACAGGGAGCGAAAACCACAACGACTCCCTAGTGCGCAAGAGCAAGAGGCACCACCTCCATCGTGATCGATAGAGAGGCCAAACACCAAAATGACGACACGAAAAGCCTCCAATGCACAAGTTGAGGCACAATCAACGACAAACGACACGAATAGGTCCACCGACCACGGTGCCACAGGGAAAAGACAGCACAAGGGGAACAACCAACTCAACCCAAAAACAACTCAAGGGAAGATGACTCCACCAAAAGGTCGCAACGACGCGCACCCTGGCAACACAACACCATAGTGGAGCATCACCACCCCGAGCAACCAACGAAAAACAGACTAAGGAGACACACAACGAGTCTCCTCCACACGCGAGAGGCAAAACCACAACGCATGACTGACACTTCCGCAAGAAGCATAGCCAGCCAGATGCCCACTACACTCACCAGACCACCATCAGGGAGAGCACGCCGGGCACAGAAAAATGAAATAAACCATCCGAGCCATGGGGACACACAAAGTCTCACCAGCGCAACCGAGAAACTTGGAAATGAACAACGAGACAAGCTGGCCAATGCAACGGCCAGACACACGGTCAAAGGCACCACACCTTGACCGACAATGCCCAAGTAGACTATAACATGGAAAGTCCAACCAGCAACAACGACAGCTCATCTCTACAGAGAGAGAGAGAGCAGCGACAACCAAAACAATATGAAGCAGCCCTAGGAAGGACCTCCATTAGGAACGATAGAAAGTCGTTCTAGGAGAACTTCACTAGAACAGACAACCAAACCAAAAGACACACTTCAAACCACAAGGGCAACACAACGGTGGCCCGAAACAAACACAGAGCACTCCTGGGAAGAACCTCTGCCAGAAACGACAAAGGGTGATCCTGGAGAAGAACCTTCACTAGAATGCATGACCCAACGACCAAACAACACAGACCTTCAGAGAGAACACCGCAGCAAGCAGAACTACAGAAGCAACACAAGCCGGTCCTGAGAGAACCTCCACCAGAACCACCAAGGCACAGTTCTGGGAAAACCCACCAGAACACACTAGCTAAAACAACAACATACCTCAGGCCCTGAGGTAGCACAACAACAACAGAAACAAGCACAGAACAGTCCTGGGAGAAACCCTCACCAAGACAACAACAAACAGTTCTAGGAAACCTCACTAGAACACAGGGCAACTAAGCGATGCACCTCGACCTAGAGGACAATGCAACAACAACCAGACACGAGCACAACACAGTTCTGGGAAAAACTTACTTTCTCCAGAACCAACAGAGAAGGACTCCAGGAGGACCTCACCAGAGCTCACAACTAGCCAGCACAAGGCCGACAAGCAACCACAGACAAGGGTCGCAACGCTCAACCAGCGATGCAACACGGCACATAGAACATCTGCTTAGCCCGAGCAACAACACCGACCGAGCAGAGCACTGCGCACAACAGCACACAGATAGGAGATCACACATACAACCAACGCAGCACACCACCAACAACAGGGGAACAGCCAACAAGGTAGGGACACTTCGACCGGTTCCACAGACAACAACTCTGCACCAGTGAAGGCCACACCACACGTAGGCTCTCTCAGCCTTCACGACACACACGCACCCAAATACGCCGAAGACGACCAAGAGTACCGCGCCTGGACTTGCCTACAATCATACTCCGCACAGGGAAGACCACTTCCAGTGAGTCCACCACCAATCGCGCCACCACGGCATGAACACACTGAGTGACCACACTCGCCACGCGCGCGACATCGCAACAACTGCAACCCTCCTGCAACACGCACACGAACCTTGCAGGGAAGCCGTACGCCTGCAAAACAATTGAAAGCACAAGCCTAACACTAGCTGGACTATGTCAGCAGCGTACTAGTACCTTTCTTTGGGACAACTATAGTTATTAACTCATTACAACTGTAACGACCCGACCTCCGGGACCCCCCGCCAGGGACCCCGAAGTTCACGCCGCCACCCACGGGTCCGAAGACCCAGAAGGGTTAGAAGAATAATCTAGTGAGATATGTATTGAATTTAAATAACTATAACAAGATATACAATATACAAAAGTCTGTATAACATGTCCTAAGTAAAGACACATGTACAAGAAGAAAGGTGTAGTCCTTAAGGGGCATACCCCGAGAACTTGCAAAGCACAACTCTCAACTCACTCAGGTACAAGAGCTCACAACACTCGCTCTCACTACTGCTAACAACACACGACACCACGGCCACCTCCGCAACCCGTCCGACATCGAGCTTCCATGACGACGAGCCCCTAGCTGAAGGAAGTAGGGGGAGTGAGCCTCGCAAACAAGGCCCAGTAGGGATTACCAGTCCTTCACCGGTCAGAGCAGCAGAAACTCCGAAAATAGGAAACTACACTAGAAAGCTGTAAAGCGAGGAACACCTATAGCAGGGTAATACTAAGCAGCGGAACAGAACAATGTAATGCCACGACCACCAACCAAGGTCATGACACACACACGACTCCCACAGAAACCAATGGAGTCAGGCACAACATGGAAACAAGTCTCGACATGCCTACCGAGATAGGTGTCTTACGGAGACCACCGAGCAACCAAGTGAGAAGGACGTATCACCACAAGCACGACCACCTCAGACCTCCACAAGGTCGAGGGCCCACAAGCAGAACCACCCCAGACCCCGGACACACCGCGAGGTCGGGAAACCACACACGTCGGTGCTACCTCGGACTAGCACCCAAGAACGGAACTACAAAACCAAGAGGACACCGAAGCGAAAACCACCAGAAGCACGGGCCAACAAGACCAAACCAATGATGCCTATGGAAACTAGGTACGGTCAAGCTATAACCGCCATGCAAGCTAGGGCAACGGATAACACTTGAAACATCGTGAGAAAATGTCATCACAACAACAGCAACCAAGCCACCGCCACTGGCAGCAAAGGGGAGGACACACCGGCCACTCCCTCTACTCGCCAGCTTGGCTCCTGCCTCTAACCTCCCCAAAAGAGCGAGATAGAGCCGCCATAAAACACTACAAGAACGCACGCACCACCGCAACCCTAGCCAAGCTATGGCCCCACGCCTAGCACCACTACGTGGCTCCAGAACCAACGTAGAGAGAGGCAGTGAGACAAAGGACTATCTGGGCCGTGCCGGAAGGAAAACACCTCAACGACCTTAGCGTCCCACCCTAGACAAGAGAGCTCTACAAACGACTCAGCGCCGCTGTCCAAACCTCATTTTCCTCTCCACTCTAGAGTCTGCCAACTCGGCTGCCAACTCGAGCACGCTCGTAGCCCAGAGCACTCTCACAACAGGCTCCATAGGATGGGGGTCCCAGACAACGGAGACAACCTCCGAATGGGACAAGCCTTCAAGTGCCAAGCACCGGGAGAACAGGCGGGGAAAGCACAACAAAAACCATGCCAAACTGCTGGCTTGTAACCCACAACAAGTACAACAAGCACAAGGCACGCACGGACCCTCGAGAGTGTCGTCGGCCAACCAAGGCACACAGAACAAGCCAGAACCTTAGAACACCACCAGTCGGTTCAGAAAGCGTCGCTCTGCTAATAATCTATAGACCATCGGTCAATCGATTATTAGACAGACGGGACCCTTCTGGCACCGCTGCCAGGACACAGCCATGAAGGTGTCACCTTCAATCACTGAAAGCAGCGAGGCAACCTGTCACGTTCCCCACCTGAAGGTCTTAAGGGCAAGCCAGCCCTGGGGCACACGCTGACACCCCAACTGAAACCACGGAAACACCCGAGGCAACACAGGTACTGTTGCGTCCCCCTAAGTCGTTGCGATACCATCGCGGCAGAGAAGGGCACCGCGACAGCAACCCTGTCGCTACAGGGAAACATGCCGCGACAAGATCGCGTCGGACTGCCAGACTGAGACGCCATCACGTTGGGCTGGCACATCGCAACACAATCATGCCCTCTGATGTCACGATGCACACCACGGTCGCGACACCAGAAGAAGGGCATACCCACGGGATACTCCATCCCGCAAGCCACAACCACACCACACGGGGGAGGGGAGCATGGAGAAGCTATTTAAACTATCTAGAAAGCACGAGGGGCTCCCAATCCACACGGATCGATAAGGGCACAAGCAATACCTACCTTAAATGAAGAACCAAACCCATTGGGGCCCTTCACATCGGATTGGACACCTTCTCGTCGCTCCACGCAAGCTCTACAATGCCAAGGCACTACAAACGACCCTCCTCCTCGCCTGAAACGCACAAAGGGGAAGAGAGGGAGGCGGAGTATCGTCGGAGGGGGAGGAGAAGAGAGGGGAAGGAGGGAAAGGGAGAAGGGGTCACCGGCCAAGGCCTTAAGCCTTCGGCACCCAAGACGCGATGGGGCGACGTGTCACGTTAAGGACCTTAACGTGACGGGTCAATGCACCGCGACAAGAACGCGTCCCCCAGGGATGCCGTGACAACATGACAGGTCGTACTGACACGCCTGCCACCCTGAAAGCTGTCACACGACAAAAGGCACGAAACACTGTTGCGACCCATTGACTGGGAGCGACATGAAGACGCGACAAGAAAGCCAGGCATGACAAGAACACGAGGCACAAGCTGGTCGCAACAAGGATGACTATCGCATCGAACACCCATGACACGACACTAACGCATCGCCCAGCCCGGACGCGTTAGTGGCCAGTCATCCAAGACACCGGACGGAAAGTCAGGAAGCCAGGTCTTACACGTGTTTTGACCAGCATGTCATCGACGTAGACCTCCATATTGCGCCCGATCTGCTGCTCGAACATCTTGTTGGCCAGTCACTGGTAAGTTGCCCCTGCGTTTTTTAGACCGAACGACATTCTGGTGAAGCAGTAAAGGCCGAGGTCTATGACGAATGTCGTGGCGTCTTGGTTCGGGGGGTGCATACTGATCTGGTAATAACCATAGTAAGTATCCATGAAGCTGAGGAGCTCATGTCCGGAAGTCGCGTCCACCAGCTGGTCTATTCTCGGCAGAGGGAAGTTGTCTTTGGGCATCGCATTGTAGAGGTCTTTGTAGTCCATGCATACGCGCCATTTGCCATTAGCTTTGTGGACGAGGACCACGTTGGAGATCCACCTGGGGTATTGGGCTTCTCGGAAAAGCCCGACTGCTCGACTTTTGATGACGTGATCGTAGATCACAGTCTGCCGCTCCCTATTGATAGGTCGCCACCTCTGCTGGACAGGTGGTACTCTTGGATCCATATTAAGGTGGTGAGTCATCACCTTTGGAGGGATACTGGGCAGCTCGTCGTCCGACCATGCAAACACGTCCAAATTGGTGAGCAAAAAAGTCATGTAGCATTACTGTTCGGCGTCTGGCAGCAGTGCGCCAATGTAGAGGACGTGGTCGGGGTCGTCGTCCACCAGTACAGACAGAAAGTCTTCGGAGGGCGTTCCTCGACTGGTGGAGGGCTCTCCAGTCGGCGTAGGCATGGCCACTGGGTCTGCAGCGGGCTGTTTGTCTCACATGAGAGAACATAACACCACCGAGACTCGCGTTGGTTGCCGAGCACCTCTCCAACATCGTGTGGAGTGGGAAACTTCATCTTTTGGTGTAGGGATGAGGGTACAGCTTTGATGGGGCCGATTAGGCCTCTGCCGAGGATGGCATTGTACCTTGGCATGCTCTGGATCACCAAGAAGTCCACCATCTTTGTAACGCTTTTCGGGGCTGTTCCTAGGGTGATAGGACGATATATTCATCCCATGGGATGCATTGAGACCCCAAAGAAGCCGAACATGGGTGATCCTACTGGGGAGATTTGGTCGGCTTTCAAGCCCATCAACATGAAACAATCATAGGCTAACACATCAGGGGCACTTCCATTATCCACTAGTATGCGAGGCACAGTACAATGGTTGATGGTGGCCAAGATGACCAACGCATCAGTGTGTGGAGTTGCAACTCCTACAAGGTCATTGTCCGAGAAGGTTATGGCATCCTCGGATTGTGCGCGTGCAGGACTAAGGGGATAAGGGTTTGGCCGAGGCACCGGGGGCCGCTCGACCTGATGCACCCTCCGAGCCTAGTTGTGTCAGCTTTGACTGCTCTCTCTGCCTGCGCCGAGACCTCTCGTGATCACGTTGATCTCTTGTCCTTTGGGTTCATTATTGATGGGCGGCTCGGAGGTTCGTTCTCGGCGTCTCGGACGGTCTTCATTTTGGTGCACATATCGTCCGAGGTAGCCGCACTTGATCAAGGATTTGATCTCATCCATGAGTTGGCGGCACTCGAAGGTGTCGTGGCCGTGGTCGCAATGAAAGCAACAATACTTGTACTCATCGCATCAGCAGGGATTATAACGCATCCTAGGCAGCCACCGAACATATTGCTCGTCCCAGATCTCGGCCAGGATCTGTTTGGGGGCCACCACCAGGGGAGTGTAGGTGGTGAAGGGTTGAGGTCGGCGTGGTGAGTCTCCATTGTGCCGGCCTTTCTTCCGTTTGCGGTCAGAACCGTTGTCGGAAGGCTTCTTCTTGTCCACCTGGTCGGCTTATTCGGCTCGGCTGGTGGCTAGGCTCTCTTCGCACGTAGCATGGCGCTAGGCGGTGGAGAGAAGCTCGGCCAAGGTGGTCGGTTGTTGTACCCCGAGCGTCCTTTAGAGGAAGCCGTCGCGCGTGCCCTGGATGAGGGCATTGGTAGCGAGCGAGACATCCAAGCGCGAGATGCGCAGCGCCTCGGTCTAAAACCGTTTGATGTAGTCCCAGAGAGCCTCGCCCCTCTTCTGTCGAATGGACAGAAGGGAGGCCGCTGTGCGAGGCCTCAACCTTCTACCCAGGAAGTTGTCCTGAAAGGACTTCTTCAACTGGTGGAAGGAGGAGATGGAGCCCGCAGGGAGGGTTTCAAACCATGCTCGCACGGTCTCCTTCAACGTGGCCGGGAAGGCCCGGCACTTGGCCGCGTCTGATGCTCCATGGAACACCATGTGCGACTCAAACCCGTGGATGTGGTCCGCCGGGTCGGTGGTGCCGTCGTAGGCCGCGATGGAAGGCAGGGGAAGCTTCAGCGAGACCAGGGCTTCTAGAATTTCCACCGCAAACTAGGAGCGGAAGTCTAGGTCATCGTCTGTCGAGGCCTTGCCCCCAACCCTCTAGACCATTGCGTCTATCTGGCGAGCGCGATCCTCTATGCGCCGTTCCAAGTCAACGACGTGACGAAGGCGCCTGGCCAATTCCTGGTCGGAGTGCGACGAGACTTCGCGTCGGGACCCGTGGGAGTTGGTGCCAACGATGGAGCGCAGAGGAGGGGGAGCCACAGCAAACCTACGGGGTGACTCCTCCCGTCGATTAGGAGTAGGGCTGACCGACGCAATGCATCGCGAACGTTGAGGAGACTCTTCGCGATGCTCCTGGCATGCTGATGGAGCTGGTGGTTATCGTCGAGATGACTCTGCCTGTTGCTCCGGTTGGGGAAGGGATGTTGGGGTAGCTAGGTTGTCTGGCCAACTGGGTCTGGAGTCCTTGAGAGATGCCCATCAGTTGCTGTAGTTGGCCCCGGAGCTTGGCTACTTCCTGGGCCAAAACTGGGGTTTCGGCCGTAGGTACATGGGTAGTCACTCCGGCAGGGACAGCGTTGTCATCGACGAGAGGGGCTTGGTTACGCGAGTCTTCAAGTGACTATCGTGATTGCATTGCCCGGCTCCCATGGTTCTGGTGCGAGGATCATCCGTGAGCCATGGCAGTCGTTGCATTCCCACAGACGGCGCCAAAAATGTAGGGGTGATTTCCTGTTCGGTCGTGGGCCGAATGGGCCTCCACTGAGAGTGAGAGAGAAAGGGAAGGAACAGTCGCCGATGCGAACGGATGCCTACAAAATCCAGAAAGCATCAGGGGGGCCCGATCGAAGAACCAGGGGAACCCTCTGATGCCAAAGTCAGGTCAAACTCCGAAAGAGGTAGAAAGGGAAGGTTCTTAATGTGTAGGCTCGCGCGTGGGCAAGTGTGTAGGAGAGATGTCTTATCGTACCTTTGCATAAAGGTTACTTGTTCCTTATATAGGTGAGGGACACGAAGACTTTGGACACGACCTTCTTCAATGATGACTGAAGAGACGTGTCAGTTGAACTTTCTAGGCGGGGGTTGTTTGTTTGAGACGTCCATTGGGATTCTATGCCGTTAGTGTCCCCATTCATGGGGTGGCATGCCAAGCCGTCAAATTAACTGTTGTTAGTAGGCGAAGGGTTGCCCAGAGCCGCTGGCCATGGGAGTGCCGCGCAGGGGCCAACGAGCCTGCTCGGTGCTCCGCGAGGCTGCCCGGTGCTTGGCACGGCTGCGCGGTGCCTAGTGCTAGGCACGGCCGCGCGGTGCTCAAAGTTCGATGCTATAGCCGCAAAGGGTTAGAACAGGGAACCTCGTGGTCTGCTCGGTAGACCAGGTCCTGCTCGAACGGGCTTTAAAGGTGTCCAGAGATCACCTTTGGGACCCTTAGGTGCTTGATGACGAAACGTGTTCGGAAACCAGTGGCTGAACCCAAGGACACGTGGCCGAACGGCCCAAACCTGGCTGCCTTGCTGGGTTATGATGGGCCTGCGAGCCTATGGGCTTAGGAGGCTGAAAATAGCCTCCACAACCTTTTTCTTACTTCAGTATTGTGTAAAGCATCAATTTTTTAAACTCTATAATCTAGAAATTTATCTTTATTATTAAATTAAAAACTATACAATGTTTTGTGAGGATAGAGAAGTGATTTGTCATTATTTGGTTCATAAAAATAGAGAAGGAGATGTGAGGGTTAATATTGGCATGAGGAGTATTTATAACCACTACGTCCTCACAAAAGGGGGGCTCACTTTGAGTCAAAGGAATTCTAAGGGTGCGTTTGATAACACTTAATACATATTTAATATCTAAAGTGATAAGATATTAAATTTTCAGGCTGCTTGATAAAATGTCTAAAATTATCTCTAAATAAACCTCTATTATCTTAATTTTTCATAAAAAAAGTGAAGGATATGCCACTTTTTTTCAGACATGTAACGTTCTCAACTCTCAGTTCTTGACGGTTAGCACCTGGTGCCCGACGATCGACGCCCGGCATTCGACGACTGGCACCCTGCGCCCAGCGACCAATGCCCAACAGTTGGCGGCCGGCGCCCGACGGTTCGACCACAAGGCGCTGGACGCTGGGCGTCGCTGGACGCTAGGCGTCGCTAGACATCGGATGCCCGGTGCTGACCGGCAGTCGACGGGCGTCAGGCACTGACCGCCGGACCCCGAGCATCGGGTGTCGGGCATCGACCGCTGACCGTCAGGCATCAGGTGTCGACCGCCAGGCCTCATGGGTCGACTGTCCGACCGATGACTATCGGGCACCGGCCGTCGGACCGTCAGGCGCTAGCAACCAACCACTGAGCATCAAGCGCCGACCGTCAAATATCGACAGTCAACTATCGGAATATATCTAATTATCTTCAAATGTTATTTAAGTTAGTTATAAAAAACTCTTTTTTCATGTCTTAATATATTTAAGTATTTTTTAAATTTCTAATTTAGAGATTATATGATAAATTAGATTTTAGACATTTTAAATAAATATTATCAAATAAATCTTTGTCGAGGGATGATATGATCCACTTGATTGGGCTGTCATAAGACCATATTGAAGGGCCTCTCTCTCTCTACTAGGGGTGTTCACAGTTCGGTTTGGACCATTTTTTTCCAAAAATTGAGCCGAACCGTACCTACAAGCAAACCGAATCAAACCGATTTGATTCGGTTTGAATCGAAAAAAAAACTGAAGGGTTTTATAGTCACAAGGAATGAAGCGCCCTCACCAACTGGGCCGCGCTTTCTCATTGAAATAACATATGATTAAATATATTTAATATAGATTCGGTTCAATTCGATTTTCTAACATAATATCGAACTGAACTGCGGGACCTGTCAACCCGAATCAAATCAGACCCCCGGTTCGATTCGATTCGATTTTTCGAATTGGATCATATTATGAACACCCCTACTCTCTACTATAAAGATTTCATATTAGACCGGACACAGACACGCATGTTATTTACAAAAGAAATTCCGCATTATTTTATCCTAGATGGTCATAAAAGATGAGAGAAATATTTAGTGCTCCATCCAGTTTGTTAGCATTCATAAAAGCGGGACCACAACATCGTAGGAGTGGGCCTCCGCTTTTGTAAATGTTGGCAAGTAAATAGCTACAGAATTAATCTCGACAAAGAAATACTTAGTGCATGTATGGTGTGCACTAAATATTTCTCGTCTCGACCACTCTCATCCTTTAAGACCACTTGAAGCAAAGTGGGTTGGTCTACATGCACGCTCTTGCGTTAAAAACCCTTTAAGCAGAGGATGTGTTCGTTTTGGTTCACCAACTTCGCTTGGGGATGTTTCGTGGTCTCAATCACTAGTAGTACTTGGCAAAATGAGGCCAATGAAACACTCGGAGAGTCGGAGTAGAGCTCCCACCACTAGCCCAGTAGAGAGAGACAAATGTGGACAAGATGAGGAAGAGAAGCCAGCTGGGAATAAGCCAAGTGTGATTATGGGTGCTTTGCTTCAAGTAGCTAGCTAGAGTCCATCGATCAGTACGTACTTGTAGCTCCTTAATGACATGATAATAATACATCTTTGTTTATCGATCGAGCTTAATTAATTCTTTGGAAGGACGTTCCCAACTGAGTTGAGAGGGGCGGGTTAACGACGACGGACACACAAGACCTCTAGAGTGTACCGTCTGCGTGTGCTTCAACGAATTAAAGGGCCCTCGACCGACCACCTTTATAAATTAGAAACTAACAAGCTCGCTAGCAGCACAGACTTGTATGCAGAGAGTACTAGTCGACTGTCCTCCCGTGGTGAGGAGAGGGACAACTGCACCAGTCTGCCACCTTGCACTGCGACGTGTTCTTCAGCGGGAGGCAATACATATAAATGGTGGGACATTGGTGGGGTTCTTCGTCTGCGTCCTCTCTGGTTCTCCAAATACCAATCTATGAGGAATCCAAAGGGGAGTTTTTGCTTTCTGATGTCATCACTTCATGTGCTTTCTCGTAGGGGCCGGGTAAGTAATAGGCCCGCGCATGAAGAGATCGATGTAAACATCCGGTCAAGCCCAACTATATAGCTTTTATAAATTAATATCCAATCCTAATTAATTAGGTTAAGGTTATTAATCCACCCGTTTCCTAAGTTTAATTTTAAATGCATGGTTAATGCAATTGCACTAGACGCGTACGTCTCCCAACTCTCATTCATGGAGCTGAAAATGATGAAATGGATTAATTACACCAAAGTGACTACTTTTCTTCTTTCTACAGTGATGGATTATTAATTTGTTAAACTTTTGAATATCCAAACAAAGAAGAAACAGTGATCGGAAAAACAGAAACCGACAAAGACGGTGAGTACGTAGATGCTCTCGTGTGAGTGGAGTGGTACTACATTGCCATCCCACATGTGCATCAACACGCTCGCAAAGAAGATTCCAAAGCACTCTAGTTGTGGAGGACATTCATGCACGCTAGGTTCATAAATAGTATAAAGGCAGATCAGGTTGCTCAGTGGTGGCTTCTGCCCCAAAGACAAACTTCTATGGCCACAGTTCTACTCCGTGAGGAAGGAGGAGAGGGTGCCCAAGCACATGGGAGGACAGAAGCCAAACCCTACGCGGCAGCCACTGCATGCTACCTAGCTAGCTATCTAATATCCAAGATAATGATAATATATCATATATATCTATGTATGTACGATCGATGATGGACCCTCTAGTGCACCGAATGAGGAGTCGAACACAATACAAAATGTTGTCCCTTGAGACCCAAACAACCATACATGTGAAAGACTAATCAACATAAAGGAGACGATGTTTTGGCCTACAACTAACATAGGGGGTGGTTTCCCTTGTTGGGGTATTCCCGGTGAACCAGACAACAAGTGAGTGTACCTGGTCGGTCGTCAGTAGCACCATGTGGGCTCTGCAGTTCTGGACCGGATTCTGTCAAATGTCTTTTAATTTAGTATGTACTTTGATGGATTTAAAGTTGTTTAGTTTTCACTTTAATTAGCCCAATTGATCATATGTCGGCATCTAATATGTAGTTCAAACCAACCAAAAAAAAAAAAGGAAAAAAAACTCGATCATATGTAGTTCAAGACAGAATGTCCATTAATTTGTGTTTGTAATATTCTCTCGTGGAATAGATATCAGCTCTAGTTGAAGTCAAAATATTTATAGAAATAATAAAATATGACAATTAAAGCCAATTAATTTTTGGGTTCCTTTTTCTTAATTTACCAGAGGTAAATTAAAAGGTGATTACACATAGGAGCAGAGCTTCACACCACCTTCCATACGCAATCAATGCTGTGTCTGCTTGTTGGGGGGTTTCACAAAATTTCACCTTAAAACTTGTATGGCAGTGGCACTCCACATTTTAGAGCTGGTGTGGTGGCCGTGTGTTTTCTTCATCAGATTGTGACTGGACCGGGCCAATTAGAGGGCTGCCAGAGGTGAACCGCGGCCCAGACAAGGACCGCTGCCGCTTGGGCCGGGGCCAGATTACCTCTACAAAAGTGACGGTTCAGGATGGCCGGTTGGCTCTGCGGCGTACGTGATGAACCCGGTCCGCGCGAGACAGCGACTTCACACGTGGACGTGGGGGGTGTCGGTGCCGCGGGGAACATCATCGCCGGCAATCACCGACGAGACAACGCTTGCGTGATCGTGTGGATAATTGTTTTGGTTACATGGCGCAGGCCGAACACTGTTTTTTCCCAGCAAATTTAGGGTTCGAATTCTCGGCACGCCCCACCCCCTTCGGACGAGACGAGACGAGCATAGACGGACTCAGAAAAATTTTCAGTGGGATAATTTTCTTTAAAAAAAATTTCAACCAAATTAATGTAATGGAAAAATTTAGACTCATTAATAGGGTTTTAAAAATCCAATGGGGTCACATGACCCCACTGGTTCTTCATTGGGTCCGTCCATGGAGACGAGACGTCCACTGACAGGGAAATTTTGTAAGCGTATATAGTATTATATGTGTATAAATTATATAAGCAAACTACCGTATATATTATAAGTAGAGAAATGCTATGCTCCCGGCACAGCTGGGAGCATAGCAGACGTGGAATCATCTCACCCGCTGGGAATTGATCCACGTCGTCGTCCACCTGGATAAATGCCACATCCGCACCTTCTGAAGGCAGACCACCTCGCGTGCAAACCAAAACGAAGCATTAACTGTGTCTTAGACGGCGCACTCCTTTCCCAGGACCGTAAGTGGCATGATGGCGGTTTTCTTCCGAGGAAATGGCCATATTGCCCTTCCCTTCTTCTTCCCCATCAGACGCGCGAAGGAAGAATTTGATTTGGGTACTTTTTCAGTCTTCCTCCCTACCCTTCTTCTTCCCGTCGTCCCTCAGCCCTCATCCCCCAGTCCCCCGTCCCCTGCTCACCTCGTCCGCCCTCATCCCTCATCCCCCAGTCCCCCGTCCCCTGCTCACCTCGTCCGCCCTCATCCCTCATCCCCCAGTCCCCCGTCCTCTGCTCACCTCATTCGCCCTCATCCCTAGTCCCCCGTCCTCTGCTCACCTCGTCCGCCCTCATCCCCCAGTCCCCCGTCCCCTGCTCACCTCGTCCGCCCTCATCCCCCAGTCCCCCATCCCCTGCTCACCTCGTCCGACTCTCAGCCCTCAGCCCGTCCGCCGTCCCCTCTTCACTCCGACCGAGTGGGCAAAGTGGAACTCCCATCTCCCCAATCTTCTTCCTTGCCTCCAGCTCCTTTACCGTCTGTGTGAAGAATGGAGCGTGAAAAAGCGGTCTATGCACGGCAAACCCGCCGTAAAAGGAAGGCGAATGAGGAAACGTCATCCACTCGCCGGAAAAGGAAGGCGAATGAGGAAACGTCATCCACTGTACTACCATCCACCTCACTGTCATCTTCCGGTCCATCGAAAGGTATGTATTGTGGAGAAATGCTACGAATAATTTTTGCAACAATATTGTATATTATGTGCTTGATGAATGGACGAATGGTATGTTCATTTGAACATTACTCACGATCGTCGGTGGTTTTTATGTTTAGGGTCTCCTCTTTAAATGGGCACTTGAGATGCATTACTGTTGTGTTTGTTTACACTGTCCTAACAGTTGTGTCCACCATTTGAAAATGTATGTGCAGTATGTCTGAATTTGTGTGCATTGTTACAGCATGCACGCATCATCTGAGCATTTGTGTTTAGCATGTCGACATTTGTGTGTAGTAAGGCACTATTTGTGTGCACTATTGTGTGGGCATTCTGTTAATGTATGTGTATTTAGTACTTATTTTGATGGATTGACCTGGCATTTGTAAGCACTGTGAGAGCATTTGTGTGCATTATCCAAGCATTTATGTGCACTGTTAGTGCATTTGTGCGCACTGTGAGTGCATTTGTGTGCACTGTCAAGGCATTTGTGTGCACTGTCAGGGTATTTGTGTGCACTGTCAGGGTATTTGTGTGCACTGTCAGGGCATTTGTGTGCATTATTAGTGCATTTATGTGCACTGTCAGGGTATTTGTGTGCACTGTCAGGGTATTTGTGTGCACTGTCAGGGCATTTGTGTGCATTATTAGTGCATTTGTGTGCACTGTCAGGGCATTTGTATGCACTATTAGTACATTTGTGTGCACTGTGAGAGCATTTGTGTGCACTGTTAGGATATTTGTGTGCACTGTCTGGCCATTTGTGTGCACTATTAGTGCATTTGTGTGCACTGTCAGGGCATTTGTGTGCACTGTCAGGGTATTTGTTTGCACTGTCAGGGCATATGTGTGCACTGTGAGGGTATTTGTTTGCACTGTCAGGGCATTTGTGTGCACTGTGAGAGCATTTCTGTGCACTATTGTGTGGACATTCTGTTAATGTGTGTGTATTTAGTACTTATAATTTTGATGGATTGACCTGGCATTTGTAAGCACTGTGAGAGCATTTGTGTGCATTACCCAAGCATTTATGTGCACTGTTAGTGCATTTGTGCGCATTGTAAGTACATTTGTGTGCATTGTTAGTGCATTTGTTTGTACTGTGAGAGCATTTGTGTGCATTATCCAAGCATTTTTTTGCACTGTCAGGGTATTTGTCTACACTATTAGTGCATTTCTGTGCATTATCCAAGTATTTGTGTGCACTGTTATGGCATTTGTGTGCACTGTCAGGCCATTTGTGTGCACTGTCAGGGTATTTGTTTGCACTATTAGTGCATTTGTGTGTACTATTGTATGGGCATTCTGTTAATGTGTATATTTAGTACTTATTTTGATGGATTGACCTGGCATTTGTAAGCACTGTGAGTATTTGTGTGCATTATCCAAGCATTTATGTGCACTGTTAGTGCATTTGTGCGCACCGTGAGTGCATTTGTGTGCATTGTTAGTGCATTTGTTTGCACTGTGAGAGCATTTGTGTGCATTATCCTATCATTTAAATGCATTGTTAGTGCATTTGTGTGCGTTGTCATCTGAACATTAGACACTACTATGTTGGCATTTGTGTGCAATTTCCAAACATTTGTGTGCTCATTCTGCCAGTATTTATGTATTTCGTACTATTTGTTTGGATTGACCAGACATTTGTGTATATTGTCAGAGCACTTTGGACTATTTGTTGTGTGGAACATGTAGAATTTTGTATGTTCATGTTGCACTTTGTTTAAATTCAATTTTTTTTATTGGAATGCAGTTAAACGTACTCCATTTCATTTCCGTTCATCAATGGACATTTATCTAAAAGATCAGAAGGAGGTATGTTTGAGAGACTGCCACAGAACAATAATGAGGACTACCCCCTTCAGTCCTCTTGCTGAGAGTGAGACATTAACATGTTTTCCCCCCTTGTTGTTGGAGGAGATTTTATCTACGCATTGTGGGGGAAATACTTTTAAAATTGGCAACAAGGAGATAATGTTTACAGTGGAAGAAGTGGCATTGATTTTGGGTCTACCATGTGGAGGGGTTCCATGCAAGACTTCAGGAACAATAAAGAAGTCAAAATTAAATGATCGTTTTGGTGAGAAAGTTGTTTTTGACAGGAAAAAGGCAAGGGACTGTCTGAAGCAAATCTGCGGTTCAGATGAACCTGAGGATGTTGCCAACGTCGTACGCTTGTGGATAGTTCTGTTGTTTTCCACATTTCTCTGCCCACGATCAGCGCATTCATGTCCCCAACAGTTGTTATGTTATTTGGATGATTTGGGGGATGTTGGGAAATACAATTGGGCAGCGGATGTGCATGAGTTGACAATGCACAAATTTGATTGGTTAGTTGCTTGCGTCAGGAACCATCGAAGTGGGACAATGGTCCCTGCTAGGAGACGATCATCCAGTGATTCCCAACAACATTTCTTTCTGTTTGGGTGTGCTCCTGTACTCGCTGTAAGTATATCTATAGTCTTTGTTAAATTCTCTTCCTTCGTTCATTGAAATAAAATTTGCAGTAACTTGGACAGTCCATGTTGTCAGGTGTGGTTTCTCGAGCATACTCGGATCCGCCAACCGATCCGCCCAAAAGCCTTTCCACGTTTTTTCCGTTGGGCGTCCTTTGGTGAAAGAAATTGAATTTCTCTATTGCACAATTACGTGGCCAACAGGTGAGGAATTATCGAAGATATCCATATATACTCTTTCTGTGTGCACTATTTGTGTACACTATCTGAATTGAAGATATCCAATTACGTGGGCATCCGTATACTGTTTTTGAGTATTTGTGTACACTATCTGAATTGCAGATTATCGAAGATATCCATATGCTTCTGGCTGAGAGTGCCATCATTTATGGAGTACGTCAACCAGATGCTCAGCTGGAGGTAGACAATGTTGCGATCATGTCCATGTTGAAAGAAATCGAGGGAAGGATGATTAAGCAAGATGAGAGGTTGGAGCTGCTGCATGAAAACATGAAATTACAGCAGGTGCAAATTGAAGATGTCAATTTATGGAAGCCCTTCACCGTCGGCAGGTCCTTCTCCACTGGCACCAGTCCAAACTCCACTGCCAGTAGCATCTTCTCCACTGCCTCCATTTCAATCTCCATTACCTCGACCTCATTCTCCACTGCCTCGACCTCCTTCTCCACTGCCTCGACCTCCTTCTCCACTACATGATGCACAATCTGATCATCATGTGCAAGCAGCAAGTGAACAAGTCGATGTGGCATTGGAGAAGACAAAGGAGCCCCCTCAGCAAAGTTCCTTGGTAACAAATGTGAAGGAACGTAAGGGGCGGCGATGTGGTCCTAAGCAGAGGACACCTTACGGCATCATTGGGAAGGGCACTAAAGGAAGGGCAGCAAAGGGTAAGAAGAAAGTGGATGCTCTCGGAGATGTAAGTCCCTAATGAACAAATGTAAATTGGTTTGCTTTTATGATTTTAACTTTAAAGTGGACATGTACTATATACTGTTGTGACAATAGGACTATGAAATCCCAACTGTCGAATTATTGAAAGGTGAATGGGTTTGCAAGGAGATGTTGAATGAAGTGCAGAACAGAGTTTTGGAGAATTTCATTGTTGATTATGCTACTGCGGACCATGAGTAAGATATGATAATATTTAATTAGTCTTTGTTTACGAGGAATGTGATTACATTTTATCTCGTATTTGTAATATTGAGCTTCTCCATTTGCAGTGTGCATTTGTTTGAACTTTATAACGACATTGTATTGAGAAAATCCCATGTATTTCAATTACTTTGCGAGCACGGTAGGTTTTTTTATGAGAAATGAAACATGCAATGTGGAAATTATTTAGCTAAGAACTACCAATTTCATTCAGGTTATAGATGCCATTATCCAACGCCTACATGATGGACAATCCGCAGAAGGCATCTCATGTCGGTGGATGGCATTCCCTACAATTGTTGTAAATTTCATTGCTAGTCAAGAGAGATTGAATGCAGTCCAAAAAGCAAAGGAACTACATAGGTGTTCAGTGGGGTCACCCACACTTATCTAACTTGGCAAGCAATAAGTATATCTTCTTTGTGTTGCATTCTGGTAACCACTGGCACTTGCTCACTGTTCACACTGAGAAGAAGATTTTCATTTCATACAATTCCCTAAAGGATGTGATGCTGCACCGTGGCATTACAAGGTAATGGGTAACTGTCTATTATCTTATTTGAGTTGGCAAATATCCATTATTTTTTCATTTCTAAGCTATGTTGTACCCTCCAAAAAACTAATCAACACGTCCAAACGGCAAGATGTCGTTTTGTAGATACAAATGTCAATAAAATAGTAATCTACCCCATATATAAAACACCCCCAAAAAATCCAAACAGCACCTAAAAAGCCAATATAAACACCCCAAAAAACATAAAAAAAAAAACATCACCAAAAACTAATCAACACATCCAAACAACATGGCATTTGAGACATTTTACTTGCAAATTAACGGTGGCTCTCACTTTGGACCGAAAGTTAGGAGTTTTAATATTGGTGGACCTAAAATTAAGTTTGACCAGTCAATGGACCTGAAATTTAATAGGAGCTATGAATTTGGACTGGATGTTGATTTCACCTAAAAATAAGTGTAACCAGCTTAGATGTATTCCAAAAAATTTTGGCGATTAATAAAATTATTTTTCTTCAACATGCCAACATTTAATTTACAATAGTGGCTGATAGATGCATGTTGATTGAGATGGATGGATCATCATTTCATGCATCATAGTATCTAATTGACTTAAAAAAAATTGAATCTATATCAATTTAAAGTAATTGATTTCCAGATGATCTTGTTGGTTTTCTGCTTTGAATTCAAGCATTTCTCCTTATTTGGTTGTGTGTGTGTGTAAACTTTTGTTCCATATTGGATATCTAAGAAAGTTGGAAGGTCTTAAATATGAGGTGCCTTTTTTCTATGTTTAGATATGTTAAGGGAACTTACACGCACGCGCGGGCCGAGCCCAAACCAGGTGGTTCAGGGGGGGCTAAGCCGGAAACCATTTAAGCGGGCGCGACGCACGCAAATATCGCGCGCAGGGGGGTGCAAATCCCCAGCCCGATGGCCTCGCGCACTTTCATTTTAATTTTTCCTTTTTCTTACTTCGGATTCCCTTCCGAGTTTTTAGGACCGATTTCGTGAGGAGGGTGGGTCTCCTCGGATTCTGCGGTTTTTGAAGATAAATCGAAGCGTCGCCTTCATCTCTCTCTTCTCTACTCACCCTGTACGAAATCCCACTGCTGCTCTTCTGCATTGCTTCTTCGTCCCGCTCTGTTCCGTTGCGCCGCTGCATGTCCTGTGGCCTTTTCTGAGGTTGAGTTCGTGAGCGATGTCCATGTTGCACTACAAGAAAATGCGCTATTTCCGACGGACGTAATCCGTCGGTCTTCCGTCGGAAAAGGCTTCTTCCGACCGCTTTCCGTCCAAAGCTCGTCGGAAACTTTCCGTCGGAAATACTTGGTCAGAAATTTCCGACGAATGACAATTCCGTCGGAATTCAGTCGAAACCTTCGACGGATATAATCCGTCGGTAAAGTCGTCCGTATTTTCCGACGGAATTGCCGACGGTGTTTAGCCGTCGGTAATTTATCAGTTCCGACGGATACTTATCCGTCGGCCAATCCGTCAGTATTTTCCGACGGTCTTTTTCCGTCGGTAATTTATAAGTTCTGACGGATACTTATCCGTCGGAAAATCCGTCGGAAAAGTCACATATATATTTTTTTTTAAATAGGCAAATAAAAATGATTTGTCAACATTACTACAATGTCAAACCTGCTACAATATTCATAAATTTAACAAATACTAACAATCAACATAAAATCATAAAATACAATAAATATAAAATCATATAGAATAATGAATACAAAAATCAACATAGATCTGCTGGATCGTCTGCTGTCCCTGCCTCGTCATCGTCTGGAGTTGGATCCTATATTAAAACAAATTAAAATGAGAAACATTAATAATAAATAAAAGACATACAGTATTTTCAAAATGAAATTTAAAACATGTGATTATTTCTCAAGCTTAATACAATACTATTTTTAGATCCATCATTTCTTGGGTGTTTTTAAATCCGTCATTTGAATGCCCAACCCAATCCGGAGATCCAAATTGGATTCCGTCAGTTCCCACACGTCACTTTAACCCACCCGGTCGTGTCGGAGAAAACGGCACATCGATCGATCCCTATTTGGGATTTTAGACCCCCGGGTTGCATCTTTTAACCATTTATATATGTTTGGCCGTGTTTTTAGATCCGTCCTTTGAATGCCCAACCCAATCCGGGGATCCAATTGGATTCCGTTAGTTTCTACACGTCACTTTAACCCATCCGGTCGTGTCGGAGAAACGGCACGTCGATCGGATCCCTATTTGGGATTTTAGACCCCCGGGTTGTGTGTTTTGACCCTTTATATATACTTGGGTGTTTTTTAGATCCGTCATTTGAATGCTCAACCCAATCCGGAGATTCAAATTGGATTCCGTCAGTTCCCACACGTCACTTTAACCCACCCGGTCGTGTCGGAGAAAATGGCACGCCGATCCGATCCCTATTTGGGATTTTGGACCCCCGGGTTGTGTGTTTTGACCCTTTATATATATACTTGGGTGTTTTTTAGATCCGTCAATTGAACGCCCGACCCAATCCGGAGATCCAAATTGGATTCCGTCAGTTCCCACACGTCACTTTAACCCACCTGGTCGTGTCGGAGAAAACGGCACGCCGATCCGATCCCTATTTGGGATTTTGGACCCCCGGGTTGCGTGTTTTAACCATTTATATCTGTTTGACCGTGTTTTTAGATCCGTCCTTTGAATGCCCAACCCAATCCGGGGATCCAAATTGGATTCCGTCAGTTTCTACACGTCACTTTAACCCACCCGGTCGTGTTGGAGAAAACGGCACGTCGATCGGATCCCTATTTGGGATTTTAGACCCCCGGGTTGTGTGTTTTGACCCTTTATATATACTTGGGTATTTTTTAGATCCGTCATTTGAATGCCCAACCCAATCCGGAGATCCAAATTGGATTCCGTCAGTTCCCACACGTCACTTTAACCCACCCGGTTGTGTCGGAGAAAACGGCACGCCGATCCGATCCCAGAGCTAATGGTGAAATAAAGCGTTGACGTAAAGATAAATGAAGAGTAAACATACATGAATATCAAATAAATTTGAGCACTATATAAATACTTAATGGTATTGAACATTAAAAACAACACAAACCGTGATGTCTTCATATTAGGCCACCACCACTTGATCGGCTCTTTATTCACCAGCTTCTCAGTAGATTTCCTAGGGAGTGAACTAACCACTGATATCCCTAAATATAGTTTTCCAAATACATCTCTTCGTACATAATGGGAAGACATAACTTTGAGATGTCAAGTTCTTTGACACAATTATTTTTCACAAATTTACACCAGTCTTTTCCAATAAACATGTACATAGTACCACACCAACTGCGTCGTAAGATTACAGAATATCGCACTCCTTTTCATCTTGAACAATAACAGATAATCCACTTTTATTTTCTAAACTTTGTCTTTCTTCTTTCCGAATAATCTTTATGATTTTCGTCATCTTTCTTTCACAAAAAGTAAACCATCATGCAATCTTCGAATATCGAGCGGAAATATTTTACGTTCAAACAAACAAGTACTTTGATACGTTGGACATTTGTTCTTCTTTGAGTCTAATTTCCAATCGCGAACTCTCATCACTAATTACAAAAAAAATTTATAACATTTTATTCATGAGTAATTTAAAATATGAAATTAAATCATAATATGGTAAATGTGAAAAATCTCTCAAATGGCTACAAATAAACATACGAATGTTGAATGATTAACTTGCAGTGTGAAATTTGTGAAAGTAAACAATATGTTTAACAAAGAAAGTCATTGCATTGTTTATTTTCATGTCAAGCGTAAAAAATAACAGCGAGTAAGATAAATAAAAAATAACTTAATTTATCAAAAGCTTTGAATATAAGTAATTAGGAGAAGGAACTTGTAGGGGAAGGGGGGCGCCAAGATGGGAAGGGGGTGCTGGGACGGGGAGGGGGAGGGGGGGCATTTGTACTCGACGAATTGTACTCTTATCCTTCTTCTGGCGTCTTGTATGTAATTTTTGTTTAGTTTCTATTATTGGTAGAATAACATTTTCTGAAGAGTACTCTTATCCTTCTTCTGGCGTCTTGTATGTAATTTTAATCCTCATTTTGATATTTTCTTATATATATATATATATATATATATATATGAAATGCGATTAATTCTTATATATATATCCCTAAAGTTTTTATCTCATCTCCTACACCCATAGTTAACTATATTTCCTATATATAGAATGTTATTTTACTAGATCTATCCTAATGATAATTAAATGGATGTTGAAAACGGACTAACCTGCCCCTCCCTTTAAAATCCCACCAAGCATAATGGATAGAGAAATGCTGGTTATTTGGGCCCCTGGGTAACCCAGCTGAGCTGGATCGGCCGTGCGGCCGATCCACGTCAGCCAACTACTCGGACGCCCGAGTAACTAGCACTTCTCTAATGGATAATGTTATTTCTTTGGCAAATTTTTTCCCCTCTCTTTGGTGTTGGGTAAGGATGTTTACATCTAAGTTCTTGTGAAATATTTGTTGCATTCTAACATCTAACTAATCTGAGAGATAGGTGATAAGGTGCAGATTTTAACGACATATATGAGGATACGTTAATTTCCAAGGATATATGAATTTCGCTCCGTTTGTTGTGGGGTTAAATAGGAGGATGAAATTAACCCAACTCTACATTTGGCATGTAAAAAAAATGGGGACAAAGGTGATTTAAATATTTTGAAGATATCCAAAAAAAAATAGATGTAAGTGGGGAATAAGTCATCCCCTAATTCCCATCTCTTATCCCCGTTTTCTTATTTTTATTTTAAGATTTTTCATAACCTTAAAAAAAGGGAGGGGTCGACTTTGTTTCTTATTTTTATTTTAAGTACGACAATATGTTTAGTATTTTCTTGTGGAACAAAAACTTAACAATGATGGTTTACATTTTAAAATTTTTAATGAGATTATTAAAATACAATATGCATTACCAAATCTAACAAATCACTCCAAAAATGCAAAGAGATTATATGTTCTTTATCTTAGCTTAAAAAGTAGCTTTAGATGGAGATGGGATGATGAGAAAATTGAGAATAATTTAGTGTACTTGAGTTTTGCACTTTGCATTTGCGTCTCTTGCTTCTCATCGGATGGGTACATTGTGTCCTCTTTTCATTGACTAATAAAAATAGAAAAGTACAAGTATAAAGTGTGTAAAACTTAAGTGCACTAAATTCTTCTCGAGAAAAATATATCCATACTAACACCATTTCTATCAAACAAAGAGGCCAGTATCATGGTAAAAAAATAAAGACTATCCCAACACTAATATCATTTCTACCAAATGAAGATGTGGTTATTTTGAAAAATCTATCTCTGAAAATACCAAACAATGTGCAGGGGAGGGGGGCCGGGTGGGGGGGGGGAGGGGCGGGTGCAGGAGGGAGGGGGGCCGGGTGTAGGGGGAGGGGGCCGGGTGGGGGGGGGCATCCGTAGGGGGGAGGGGGCCAGGTGGGAAGGGGAGGGGGCCGGGTGCAGGAGGGAGGGGGGCCGGGTGCAGGGGGGAGGGGGGCATCGCGCAGGGGGGAGGGGGGCCGGGTGGGAGGGGAGGGGGGCCGGGTGGGGGGGGGCATCCCGCAGGGGGGAGGGGGCCAGGTGGGAAGGGGAGGGGGGCCGGGTGCAGGAGGGAGGGGGGCCGGTGGGACTCACCGGGGAGAGGGGCGCCGGCGGCGAGCGGCGGCGAGCGGCGCAGGGGCGGCGGCGAAGGCGGAGCGGCGACCGGCGACCGGCGGCGAGAGAGAGAGAGAGAGAGAGAGAGAGAGAGAGAGAGAGAGAGAGAGAGAGAGAGAGAGAGAGAGAGAGAGAGAGAGGAAAGAGGGGGGTTTCGCGGGACAAGGTATAGGAGCTTTACCGACGGATATTCCGACGGAAATATGTCTGTCGGAATATCCATCGGTATGTTTTCATTACCGACGGACATTTCCGACGAAAATATTTCCGTCGGAACGGCCGACGGATATTCCGACTGACATATTTCTGTCGGAATATCCGACGGAATTACCGACGGAAAATAATCCATCGGAAATGTCCGTCGGTAATCCCGCTTTTTCTTGTAGTGTTGGAGTGCACCTACGGACGCCGCGAGTGGTTGTCAGATCTTGGGAGAATTTTTCCAGCAAGTCTCTGCACCATAGGGCAGTAATATATTCTCTAAAGACAGTCAGCACACCGATGCTTCAACCAGATAAACTTCTTCTGATCTCTGTGAACGCATCTTCTGTCTATTTCATACATCCCTGTTTCAATTTTTCTTACAATTTTAGAGAATATATTGCGTCAATAGACATGGTGAATGTTAAGCCTTCGGGTTCTGATGAGGCTAGCACTAAGCCCGAGCGTTGCTTCTTCGTCTCGCTCTAATCCGCTGCGCCGCTGCTGTTGCCCAGATAGCTAGCCCAGGGGGGGGGGTAAATGGATTGCTAAAAATCTTTCTAGAATGAAACCTGCCAATAAAAATGCTTAACAGAAAAACACTAGGATCGATAGTTAGTGTTAGTGAGAATGAAGACAAATAAGCAAACACACAAACAACATGAGATTTTTATCCTAGTTCGGACTTCCTATCCCAAGGAGTCCTACGTCAGTCCCCAAGCAACAACTTGGGATTTCACTAACTAAGGGTACTGTCCCCCTTAAGAACTCTTACACATCCAACAGTAACTGGCCTTCTCTTCTACCCCGAAGAGGTACAAACCAACTCCTGATGCAACAAGTCTTCCTTCTTCAATGAAGGGAATAACAACCACCTGTTTCCTACAGGTCTTCTCTTCACAACCGAAGAGGAACACACACAGAGAATATGAGTAAAAGGCGAATGGCCCCTAGACCAAGCTTATAAGAAATTGCTTGATCTGAGGCTGAATCTGAGAGACAAAGATTTGCAACAAGAAAATCTCTCAGAACTACACTTGCTCTCCAAAGACTAAGCAAATGAAAAGCGAAGAGCTGAGAGCTAAAAGTTGGTTCGCTGGAAGGAGTGAGCTCTTCTTGCTGATGCTCGCAAGTGCTTGATGGATTCTATGTGTGTTGCTCAGTGTATCTCTCTGTGTCTCTTCATGGAGTCATCAGTCTTCTATATATCTTCTCTTGAAAATATAGCCATTGAAGTGTCCGTTGTCTCTATATTTTGAAGCACGTTAGACTGTATGGACGAGGTGTGAAACAGGTAAGCCTGCAATCATTAATGCTCTGCGAGACACCTACGCAAGGAGAAGATTCATCCAGATATCTTTCACTTTAGGTTATCCAACGCTGTAAGATATGGTACTGGCAAAAGACCTGCACACAATAAATACCAAAACGCAGACAGCTAGATTGTCTCTATGCTGTCAGTCAACGTTAGAAGTCATGCTATAAGAATGTACACCAAAATAGAAATGCCATTCTGTCACCCTGAAAAGCGTTTGCTATAGAAACACAGGTGTAGAATGCACACAGATATGTGACATGCAGAGATGTGTACAATCACAATAAATGTTACGTGGTCCAATATACAAAGATATACACGGGAAGACTTGAACTCCACAGAGTTTTGAAAATATGTTTGAATAGAATGGTTATTATCAA
The DNA here is from genome assembly GCA_014218235.1 of Colocasia esculenta. Classification (NCBI taxonomy): domain Eukaryota; kingdom Viridiplantae; phylum Streptophyta; class Magnoliopsida; order Alismatales; family Araceae; genus Colocasia; species Colocasia esculenta. The sequence goes on along the minus strand of CM024755.1, from coordinate 32,186,340 downwards.
GTTTATCTGTGAAGACAATAATGAAATGCATGACAATTCATTCAAACCATAATCATTGTTAAGAGTGTTGTTGTATACGTGAAATCGATTTCATAATCATAAATGAAATTTTATGTCGATGTGAATAATGAAATCGTTGTGTGAACAAATCGTTATTCAAGTATAATCAAATCATTCTTCAAGTTTAAGCAAATCATTCTTCATGTTTAAGCAAATTGTTGTTCAAGTATAAACAAATCATTGTTTAAGTAAAGCAAATCGTTGTTTGCTATCAAGTCGTTGTTTGAGTAAAGGCAAATCGTTGTTTGAGTAAAGGCAAATCGTTGTTTGCTATCAAATCATTATTTGAGTGAAAGCAAATCGTTGTTTGAGCAAATCATTCCTTGACTAAAAGCAAATCGTTGTTTAAGTGATAGCGAATCGTTACAGCGATCAAATCATTGTATAACTTACCGAATTGTTATAGTGATCAAATCATTGTGTAACTTACCGAATCGTTATAATGATCAAATCGTTGTTTAACTTATCGAATCGTTACAGCGATCAAATCGTTGTTTAACTTATCGAATCGTTACAGCGATCAAACTTATCAAATCGTTGTTTAAGTGACTTGTGAAATTGATAAAGCGACCGAATCGTTATTTCACTTATAAAATCGATGTTCTATCAAGGAAATCGATGTGTACTTAGAATGAATGCTTTGAACTGTAAATAACAGTGTGTGAGGATAACTTACAGGTTTTACTTGACTAATTTACTGTGGATGAGCTTCAGAAAAGATTGTTAGAAAATATTTGTTAAGGTTTTGTTAATCACCAAAAAATGCATATAATAACTAAAATTATATGGGGATGGACTGATCATCAGCTGCATGTCCTATTGCCTTTTCTGAGGCGATCTGAGGTTGAGTTCGTGGGCGACGTCTGTGTTGGAATGCACCTACGGACGTTGCGAGTGGTTGTCGGATCTTGGGAGAATTTTTCCAGCGAGCCTCTGCACCGTAGGGTGGCAATATATTCTCTAAAGATAGTCGGCATGCCGACGCTTCAACTAGATAAACTTCTTCTGATCTCTATGAACCATTGCCCAGGGATCTTTTTCTGTGAGTACCTCTATAACATCATCTGTCTATTTAATACATCCCTATTTCGATTTTTCTTACAATTTTAGAGAATATATTACGTCAATAGACATGGTGAATGTTAAGCCTTCGGGTTTTGATGAGGCTAGCGCCAAGCCCGAGAGATTTTCTTGGCAGAACTTCAGACGTTGGCAATAACGAATTAAGTTTTGGCTTACTACACTAGGGCTTTTCTCTGTTATAGACTCATCCTCCTACGGCTGATGAAGAGGAACCTACCCGTAGTGCTGCCTTAGAGAGTTTTAAACAGAAAGATTATCTCTGCCATTGGGAGAATCTTGTCTGCCCTCTCAGACGCACTATTTGATGTGTACTACTCCACAACTTCGGCCAAAGAGTTATGGAAATCTTTGGATAAGAAATACAACTATGAAGATTTTGGTTTAGATAAGTACACTGTGGGAAAGTTCTTAATCTTTAAGATGATTGAGGGAAAATCTGTGGTTGAGCAGACCCATGAATTCCAGATTCTGCTTCATGGTCTTGCTGAGGGAGATATGCCATTGCCCGAGAAACTTCAGGTCTTATCTATCATCGAGAAATTGCCTCCGAGTTGGGAAGATTTTGGCATGACACTTAAACATAGGAGAGGTAAAATCTCTCTAGAAGATTTGATGATTGCACTAAATATTGAGGAAGAACATCGGAAGCAACATAAGGATGATGATAAGGGGATGCCAGTGGATTTCACTCCAAAGGCGAATGTGGTGGTAACCTCTTCTGACAAGAAGAAATTTAAAAATTAGAAAATGAAAAACAAAATGAAACCCAAATCGAAGATTCAAAAGAAGGATGGAACTAAGCCTTGCTAGGCTTGTGGACAAGTTGGACACTTTGCTAAGTTCTGTCCTGAGCGAAAGGACAAGAAGAAGAACCAGGGCAATGTGCCCAACACCAAGGCACAAGTCAATGTTGTGACTACTAGTACTGGCACCAGCGATGGGTTTGTTTCCTTTAACCCCGAACTAAATTTGATTTATCAACCCAATGAATGGTTAGTTGATACATGAGCAAATGTGCATTGTTGTGCTAATCGTTCTGCCTTCCTTACTTATTAGGTAATTGAAGGTGCTTCCATGACCATGGGGAACCATTCTGCAGCCAGGGTGTTTGGGATGAGACGTGTTGACCTGAGGTTTACCTCAGGAAAGGTCCTGTCACTACATGAGGTGCATCATATTCTAGCGGTCTGACGGAATTTGATTAGCGGCTCTAAGTTAGTCCGTGCTGGTTATGAGTTGATATTTAAATGTAAGAAAGTTGTACTGTTACATTTAGGAACTTTTATTGGAAAGGGTTATCTTCATGAAGGGTTATTTAAACTCAATGTTGAATGTGTTTCTTTAAATAAATCTAATGATAGTTTTGATGTTGCTTGCTCCTATAATGCTGAATCTTATGATGTGTGGCATGATAGATTAGGACATGTTAACTTTAACACTGTGAAAAGGATGATGAATCTTGACATGATTCCTAAGTATGCTATAAGTTCCAAGAAAAAAATGTGAAATTTGTGTGCAATATAAACAGTTGCGTAAACCTTTCAAATCAGTTGATAGAGATTCTAATATTTTAGAATTGATTCATACTAATTATTGTGAGTTTAATGGTGTAATAACGAGAGATCATAAAAGATATTTTATTACTTTTATTGATGATTGTTCTCATTATTGTTATGTTTATTTGCTGAAAACTAAAGATGAAGCTTTATATAAATTTGTGGTGTTTAAATCTGAAACTGAAAATCAAACAAATAAATCTATTAAGAGGTTAAAGTCTGATAGGGGTGGAGAGTTTACCTCAAATTTGTTTCAAAAATTTTGTCATGATTCAGGTATCATTCATGAGGTCACTGCTCCATATAGTCCTCAATCTAATGGTGTAGCAGAACGTAAGAACCGAACCCTTGAAGATATGATTAATTCCATGTTAGGCAGTTCTGGGTTACCTAACTTCATGTGGGGGGAGTCTCTGTACACTGCATGTCATGTGTTAAATAGAGTACCAATGAAGTCAAGGGATAAAAGCCCATATGAGCTTTGGAAGGGTCGGAGGACAAGTCTGAAATACCTTAAAGTGTGGGGGTGCCTTGCAAAGGTACTAGTACCTGAACACAAAAGGAAAAAAAATTGGTCCAAAGACTGTGGATGGCATCTTCTTGGGTTATGCTCAGAATAGTTTTGCATATAGGTTTCTGATTATTAAATCAGAAATTTCTGGTATAGATGCAAACACTATTGTAGAACTTCGTGATGCTACATTTTTTGAGGATATATTTCCTATGAAGACAAGGATACCTCAGTCTATTTCTAGTGTATCTACTTCAACTAGAGATGAGTCTACTTCTGTAGAAGTCCCACTATCCTTGGTGGATGCACCTTCCTCAAGTCAATCTAGATTAGATGAATCAAGTGAGTGTACAAAATTGAGAAGGAGCACGAGGCAACATGTGTCTAAGGATTTAGGCCAAGACTTTGTCACCTACAATATAGAAGGTGATCCTGTGACATATAGAGATGCTATGGCTTCTCCTGAAGCTAAGCACTGAAAAGAGGCCGTTAAGAGTGAAATGGACTCTATTATCTCTAATGCCACTTGGGAGTTGGTAGATTTGCCTCATGGCTGCACCACCATAGGATGTAAGTGGGTGTTTAAGAGAAAATTAAAACCTGATGGGTTAGTAGATAAATTCATTCCCGCTTAGTTGCTAAGGGATTCAAGCAGAAAGAAGTGATTGACTATTTTGACACTTATTCTCCTGTTACCAAAATAACTACAATCCGAGTGCTAATAGCACTGACATCCATATATCATCCCGAGGTCCATCAAATGGATGTCAAGATGACATTCCTTAATGGAGATCTTGACGAGGAGATATATATGGATCAGCCAGAGGGATATGTACTTTTTGGAAGCGAGAAAAAAGTTTGTAAGTTAGTTAAGTCTCCTTATGGTTTGAAGCAAGTCCTAAAGCAGTGGCATGAAAAATTTGATAAACTATTCTATCTTTTGGCTTTGAAATCAATGACTCTGATAAATGCGTGTATGCTAAAATGAAAGGTGATGAAAGTATTATTTTGTGTTTATATGTAGATGATATTCTGCTTTTTGGAACTAACCTTTCTATAATAAATGAGACAAAGGCTCTCTTGAGTGGTAAGTTTGATATGAAGGATATGGGTTGTGCTGATGTGATTTTAGGGCTGAAGTTGACTCACTCAACTGATGGAATAGTAATTTCTCAGGCACACTATGTTGAGAAAGTGCTAGAGAAATATGGCTATAGCCAAGTTAAATCTGTTGTCACACCCTATGATCCTTCAAAGACTCTCCACAAGAATAAGAGTGGCGTGGTTGTGTCTCAATTGCGGTATTCATAAATAATTGGCAGTTTAATGTATTTAGAAAATTGTTCTAGACCTGATATTTCTTTTGCAATAACAAAATTAAGTAGGTTTACCAGTTGTCCGGACATAACACATTGAGATGCATTAGATAGAGTACTCAAATAGTCGAAAGGGACCATATCCTTGGGCTTGTACTATGGGAGGTTTCCTGCAGTCCTAGAGGGATATAGTGATGCTAGTTGGATTGTTGACACTACTGAGTGTAAAGGCGTTACTAGTTATGTTTTTACACTTGGAGGCAGTGTAGTTGCTTGGAGGTCTGTTAAATAGACGATTATATCCCGTTCTACATCTGAGGCAGAATTGTGTGCTTTGGATACCACAGTAACTGAAGCTGATTGGCTAAAGGGTCTTCTTACTAAAATTCCCTTGATTGTGAAGCCAATTCCTCCTATTTCAGTGAACTGTGATAATCAAACAACAATAGCTCAGCTTAGAAGCTCCAAATATAATTAGAAACAGAAGAGACATGTTCAAATAAGATTAAAATTTGTTCGTGAGCTTGTGTCTCAATGAGTGGTGTCCTTGGATTTTGTAAGTTCAAAGGGCAATGTTGCTGATTACTCACTAAAGAACTTGATTCTGAGAAAATCAAGAGATCCAATAAGGGAATGGGACTGAGGCCTATTTTGGTTTCATCTATAGCAGCAACCCAATCTGATTGGAGATCCCAAGAAGTAGGTTCAATGTGGTTAAAACAAGCCATAAGGGTGAGCCATAAGCATAAATTGATTGAGATATAATCTCATAATTTCTTCCCTGGATAGATGCTTGACTGCTAGTAAGGATGAGCTTAGGGCTCTTAATGAGTTCAAGGTCTTAATGACAAGATGCTTGCAGTACATCCTTGGAGAACTCACCTATGTAAGTGTAACTGTGAGGCCGCAGTGTGGGGGGGTCTAGGCAACTCTCCTTATCACTCATGAAACAAGATTCAGTGGCATGGCTGTAATGCACCAACCCAAAAGGATTCAACTGTCGCCTGTGATGAGTTGTTGCCAATTGACTTTCACATATAAAAGATTTAAGTTCAAGACTTAGTTCACTTCAAACCTATGTGAATAAGATTGGTGTACTTAGGTGAAGATTCAAACCGGAAGGTATCTCCACTGAAAGCTCGTTACAACAAGCCTCAGGACATGTTTTGTTTCGCCAGAAATGATTTGAACTTGTGGGGGATTGTTGGTTTTCTGTTTTGAATTCAAGCATTTCTCCTTGTTTGGTTGTGTGTGTGTGTAAAGTTTTGTCCCATATTGGATATCTAAGAAAGTTGGAAGGCCTTAAATATGAAGTGTCTTTTTTCTATGCTTAGATATGTTAAGGGAACTTACACACACGCGCGGGCCGAGCCCAAACTAAGTGGTTCCGGGGGGACTGAGCTGGAAACCATTTAAGCGGGCACGACACATGCGATTATCGCACGCAGGGGGGGTGCAAATCCCCAGCCCGGGGTTCCGAGTTTTTAGGACCAGTTTCGTGAGAGGGTGGGTCTCCTCGGATTCTACAGTTTTTAAAGAGAAACTGAAGCGCCACCTTCGTCTCTCATCTCTACTCGCCCTGTACGAAATCGCGTTGCTACTCTCCTGTGTTGCTTCTTCGTCCCGCTCTATTCCGCTGCACCGCTTCATATCCTGTGGCCTTTTCTGAGGTTGAGTCCGTGGGCGACGTCCATGTTGGAGTGCACCTACGGACTCCGTGAGTGGTTGTCGGATCTTGGGAGAATTTTTCCAGCGAGCCTCTGCACCGTAGGGTGGCAATATATTCTCTAAAGACAGTCAGCACGCCGACACTTCAACCAGATAAACTTCTTCTGATCACTGTGAACGCATCATTTATCTATTTCATACATCTCTGTTTCAGTTTTTCTTACATATCTAACTTAGCTCCAGCAAACTCGGCTATATATCTTAAGTCCAGTTTGTAGACTTCGTTAATTTCTAACATATTCAGCTTCTTTATGCACTTCAACCTAGATTATGCCATATCAGTATTGGGGTGTATAGAATACATAATCCAGAACGTAATTCTAAAATTAAACTTCCGATTAAGTGATTGAGTTATAATTAGCCCGTCAAATTTGATACTTCAAAGTCATTTAAGAGAGCATTTTCTGTAACCTCCAATATGTTTAAAATTTTATTTTTAATCCATGTAGAATTATCTTTACAAATATATACATATTTCAATCATGTAAGTACTCAAAAGACATCTAAGGCATCATCACTCTCTCTTAAGATGAGGAGGCCAATTAGTCAGTATAGATGTATTCTTTAGTCCCACATTGAAAGATAGTGAGAATAAGTGTGTGCTTATCAACAAGAGTCTCACCTCTTCTCCCAAGAGGGTCCTTTTAAAGGACAAAACCCCAAGCATGGAGATAATACCTCTTAGGAGGCACACTTAAATCACGTCTCTTCATTGGCGCCGTCTGTGGGAACGAACGAGAGGCCATGCACCCTACCTGAGTATCTCATCTTCATGAGACCCGCACATCCTTATATCCTCACCGGAGGGGCTGTGTAGATGTATTATTTAGTCCCACATTGAAAGATAGTGAGAATAAATGTGTGCTTATCAGCAAGAGTCTCACCTCTTCTCCCAAGATGGTCTTTTTAAAGGATAAAACTCTAAGCATGAGGACAATATTTCTTGGGAGACACACTTAAATCACGTCTCTTCAGTTAGACAATGATAGAGACTTTGACATTTAAGTTATCTAATAAGAGCAAATTGGTCACATAAAGGGCTTATCTAAAGATATAAAATAACAGTATAAGATGTAAGCATCCTAACATTGCTTTTCTTATTAACCCAAAACTAAGGTGGCAGGTTCTGCCACGTAAGGACACCCTCCAAGCACATGGGGAAGCCAAAACCATAGTAGGGGACAGGGGGTGCGTGCTACCTAGTTATCATCCAAAGAAATGGTGTGTAAGGTTTAATTAGGAGGATAGTACAAAGAAATGTTGCTTTTGGGGAATCAAGGAAGCTAGATTAGAAAATTTTTTAAAATGTTAGTGTCAGCAGAAACATATGAGAAAAAGTAGTGTCAGTAGAGTCAAACTGTTGGCTTAAACTAACTTAGCATGGAAGCTTGGCCACTTGCTTGAGCTATTTCTAAAGAGTCAGGGGGGGCCCTGTGGCAGCTCACTACGTGGGCTCAGAATCCAGGGGAGGGGGAGCCATAACAACCAAAAAAACAGTGTCACTAGGAAAAGGAAGCAAGTGGGTTCAAGTCATTGTGTGGGAACTTACTAACTATGATATGGGCATGCCATAGTTTTAAGTTTCTAACTGTCCACTTGTTGCCTAGCTCTTTTTAAGCAACCATTTGTTCATGTGTCTTTAATTTGTAATGCATACTACTCATAGGCTGATATTATATATGTTAAGCAGGAAAACCTTTTTCTGCAGGTTGCTTAGTAGTTCTTTCAATGTCTCTCTCTCACCAACCTCCAGGTGGTCATCACTACACTTGAAAGGTCTACACAAGCGCCATTGATGTTTGAGATGATTGCTGATTGCTACCTGATAGCAGATGAGGACTAATCAGTACCAACATTTTAAGTTTGCATTTGGATGGTAATTTTTGAAGCTCTAACTAGCTGCTCAAAAAGGAGAAAAAGGGACACCCTTCTTTACAGTTGTATCATGCAAATAAATGATCCATTTCTTAACTTCCCACTAAAATAGCAGATAATGTTTAGTCATGGATAGAATGAAAAGAATTGCCAGTTGCCCGGTTCTACATGTATCTATTTGTGTCTGCCCATCCGTGCACAACCCATTAATTGATATTTCTCATAATGGAATACGAAGTGAATTGAAAGAGAGCTTTTGGGACGGCTTGGGCATATTGGAAACCCATGACAGCATAAATGGGCTGAGAGAGGAAACCCATGAAACTACTAAGGACAAATGCCAGCACAAATGGGCAGGCCCAATACGATGTTAGCCCGAGGCCCAAGAAGACACTTTGGGCGGTGCCAAGTCGAAGACCTGCGTTCTCCAAGGTCGTGAGGAGGGAGAACCGCAGCAGACACTAACTAGCTCACCTCTGAAAGGAGGACTTAGTGCACACAAAACAGTGTGCACGAGGGTGTGCCACTTTAGAGATGGGAGTAATTATTATATTTTTAATCTCAATTTTTTTTTTAATTTTAAAGAGTTGAAGTGACACATCTTCATTGTTTGTGCTCATTTTTTACACATCGCAATAAGTATTTTCCAAAGTTAAAACTCTTGCTTCCCTTGGAAATTACAACGGATAATTGCAAAATGACCCTCTTACATGCATAAATTCAGAGACGCCACTTTTAAGATATTAATTAAAATTGCCCGGCTACTTGTGTTGTTATAGTATAATAGCAGTCTTTCGTTGTTTAATAAAATATACAGGGAGAGCAGAAATATTCTGGCGGTTAAACTGCCGTTGAGGTATAGGCGGATCCAGTTTAGAGTCAATGGGTCATGTGACCTCATTAAAATTTTAAAATCTTATTAATGTGGATAAATTTTTTTTTAGTAAATTAATTTGGTTAGAAATTTTTTTAAAGAGAGTGATTTCATTGGATAAGATTGCTAGGTCCACTACTGTATTGAAGAACAAGTGAAGGTGCATCACTGAAGGGTTATTTTTACAGTTATTTTTATGCAATAGAATTGTGATGATTATATATATTATAGTTGGATGTACCGCACGACCCGACCACATCATACATGCATTGATACAGTGTAATACGAAAATATATTGTCTTGTACCACATTGGTACGTCCTTGTACATCCCAAATCTCTCAAACAAATCTTTGTAAAAAAAAAAAAAAAAAAAAACAACACAATTCATATGTATCTTGTAGAGCCACGTCCAGAATGGGTGCGGCCCCAACGTGATATCGATCCATTGCAACACGGTCAACTATTATATATATATATATATATATTATAATGGCAGTACTTATGCAACTAAATATGAAGGACGATTATTTATGAAATTGTCCACAATCCAAATCGTCAAAGCTTGCATGGTACTAATAAACATTGGCTACTGTTCCAAAGTTGTAAAGATATATTTGGCATTCCGGCACAGAAGTGGGGCTCAAAGTTTTTGACTCTATGATGGACGTAGAGAAGTATAGGGAGATTATAAGATATTTCTATATGATTTTTCTTGACTTGAAAAAATATATGATCGAGTTCGAAAAGAATTGATTTGATGGACATTAATAAAGAATATAATTTCTTAAAGATGTGTTGATTTAGTTCATGATATGGGGGTGTTACTATTAGTGTGAGGATTATTACCGGAGAGGCTTGTAAATTTCGGTCACTGTAGATCTGTATCAAGATTTTGTACTAAATCTGTATCTCATTACTGTGGTTTTGGATGAAGTAACAAAGTAACTACATGATAATATCTCTTGATATATATTATTTGCATATGATATTATCATAATTGATAAAAATATTGATGATTTAAATGTTAAGTTAGAAAGTTGGAGATATATCTTAGAATTTAAAGATTTTTAACATCAGTTTATGTATTCTAATTTTAATAAGGAGAGTGTGTTATTATAAGATATAATTCTAATCGATAGACAAAATATTTCTAAGAGTAGTAACTTTCGATATTTAAGATTTATCATATAAGAGAATGGGAAGATTTTTGACGATATTGTACATAGGATTAAGATATACTGGTTAAAATGAAAAAGTACATCAAGAGTCCTCTGCAATTGTCATATGTTTGTGAAAATTAAAGGAGAGTTTTATAAAACAGTTGTGAGGCATGTCCTGTTATATTATACCGAGTGTTAAACAGTACGAAAAGAATACATTAACAAAATATGTGTAGCAAAAATGAAGATATTAAAATAAAAGTGTGGTAAAATTAAGAAATATAAGATTAAGAATGAATATTTTTGTGAGGACTTGAAAATAACTACAATTGATAGAAAAATGAGATAAAATAAACTGAGGTGATTTAAACAATTGTGTATCATCATCCAAATTTGACTTAGTGGATGTTTAGGGGAAGGCCTAAGATGAGATATAACGAGATGCTAAGACTTCTTAAATTTATACATAAATATATTACTGGATAGAAATCTTTGATGAAAACAAATTATATAATCGACCTCAAATAATAAGACAAGACTCTAATAATGATAATGATGATGATGGACGTGGGGCTCCGATGGGCTTTCAGCTGCAACGGTGAATTGGTGATGATATCCAGTCCATAGACTGTATATGGAGTGAAGCCGGTCACCTACCCCAATATGAACAAAGCTCCACTGATTAAATCTCTTTATGCCTACTTGAGGTGGGGCGATTCTTTGTGATCTCTAGCTTTGAAATGTAGAACAATATCGATGTGGTTATCTATGTAGATAGTTCAATCCAGTGCGGGCATAGATAGATAGATAGATACATAATTCCCATTTCATTGATAGGAAAGTTGCTAGCTTTTTGCATGTCCAAAGAAACTCTCCAATATGCACCTGAAACTTTTCAGACATATAATATATATGGTAGTCCATGCTGAAAATGTGTGGAATAGGAAGTAAGAAGATGTAAGTTTCCCGTAGCGAACGACTTCTTCTGCTGGGGAGTGGATTCCTGATTGAGTAGGGGGATGTTTTAATCGACTTACCACTTCCCTTCCCATTGGGTCGAACGGAAGACTTTTGTAGACATCTCCATCGTCGTTGTCCTCATCAAGAGTTTTATCTCAACATCAGTCATATAAATTTTCGTCAAAATTTTTATTACCAAATATTATATTCTTATTTAAATTTAAGAAATCAATATATTTCTTTATATATAACAACGTATTATTTTATTTGAGTCTATCTCGAGTTCTTTTACTAACATTTACTAAGATGTATATAGTCATATATCTTTAACCGATATCAAATTTGAGTGATAATACACGTGTTTACGTCACTTAAAATTTATCTTTATATGAAAACTTATATAATTATCTCATCCATATTTTGTCCAGTCTTATCATGCGGCATGAACCAAATACATAAGAGAGATGTGTATTGCATCACTCTTTATGTTCATCAAGGGATTACTGCGTCGTGTACTGAGTTCAACTTTCCACACTAACAAATTTGAAAAGAATGGTCTAAGATTTAATAGGTTAATATTTCAATAAATAAAAAAATTAACAAAAAAAAAGATTACTCTTTATTAATTTATTCCCTTAATGAAGTTGCCTCCTATCTTACCTTGACACTAGCATGTTTCTTTGTCATCAAATATATGTATCGGTTTCCCCAGCAACCTTAACATTTTATTTTGCTCCTCTCTCTTTTTTTTTTTCTCTCTCTCTCTTACAGTAGAGGTAACGCAATAATGTTAATAGAGACAGAATAAGGATGAACCGGGTATTAAGAGTGAAAACACCCAAAAGACCACTATGCAAAAGGTTAAAGATTAGGAACTCTGCCAATAAATGTGTCTAAAGATTCTGAGCTGGGTTTCCCCTATTTCTAACAAAATTTTCAAGAAAGAGAACATTTTTCACAAAGTATGAAAGGATTTGGCCCAATTCAGGCCCTATTACAAGACAAAAGACGCAATTCTGTTAGGTATCTGTGCCTTTCTCTTGAACTTTTTTTTTTCTTTAGGTAATGTCATAGACGACAAGCCACTCGTTACCCATTATACATAAAGAAACACTTACATATGCATTGTCATAGACGACAACTGAAACTGAAATGGGTTATTCAGCTTCAACATCCATTTCTATTTTCAAAAATGAAAATGGAAAGGAAAATTTTCACTTTCATTATGAATATGGATCCTCTCAATATATGGGAGGATCGGACTTTATAAATATTAATGGGAGTGGAGGTGGGACTGCCTATATTTTATAAAAGAATCTAAACGAAGCATGATAAAATTTCAGATTTTAAGTTTTTTTTTTTTTGTAAAACTCTCACTAATATTTATAGAGTTTAATCAGGAATTGGACTCTTTCATCATCCCTATATTAATAAAGAGAAATGTTTATTACTCAAGTAGTCCCGTAAAAACTTTCTTTTGAAATTGTCGAGCAAAATATTATTGGGCAATGTGTGTAGAGCATGCGGCCCACTATTTTTTCTCCTCTTTTTTATATGAAGATTCACATTTCCAATACAAAATGCTATTTATCTCTTTAATAGCTTATTTGTCCCCCTTAGATAGTTATTTATCATCTCTTAGCGGGTTAAGGATGACAAATGACTTTGAGGCATATTTTCTATCCGAGCGGCTAGGTAGAAAAGTTGAGATGGCCTACTCGACGTACGGCCTGATTAGTCGAACGTCGGCCCCATGTGTTATGGGGCCTAGCACCCGACCAATCAGGTCGGGTGTCGAGCAGACTACATAAGTATTTTACCCAGTTGGTCGGAGTAAAAATTATTTTTCAATAACTTTATAGAAAATGATGAAAGAGCATTAAATACTCACATTTGAAATATATAATTATTTATCTTCCTTAATTAAGGATTGCCGCAAGAAATACTTAGTGCTCTCCAATAGAGGTAATAAATGTAGTGTGGATTGCTTGATAAATAATCTTATTAATTGAAAATTTGATAAAATTGTGCTATCTTTCTCTCTCTTTTAATTAATAAGATTATTTACTAAACAATCCATATCATTTTAATATTTTATCTTTAATTCAATCATTTCCATTCATTTTTCTTCACGCGTTAGTCCGGAACATGTTCACAATACGCAATCTCTCTCTCTCTCTCTCTCTCTCTCTTTCTCTCTTGTGTGTGGGGACCACTGAGAGTAGATTTCTGATTTGATGCAGTTTGGTCAATATATCAAGAAATAACCTCTTGATCTTAAACTCCTCTAAATGGTTATGGGTATTGGATATATACATGTAAAAGTGATTGATGTCCCTTTTTTTCTTTTTTGGTTGGAATAGCTCAATGACTTTGCCACTGGATGAACACAGCACTATTCTGGGTTCCCTCCCACTCGTCCCATGCCCTCAGCCTTAAAACAGATTTTAAATCTTTGAAAAAACACCTAAAACGTCTAAGCACACCTACAACAGGTATGGAACCTGCACCTCCCGATGTGCAACCATTCGACCACCCCTCGCAAGTTCTTGATGTCCCTGATAGTTGTTTGGGAATTGACCTCTGCCTCTGGTGCAAGTCGAATTTGACCCGGATCCATGTGATAATGCTATGTGGCTATATATGGTTTATGGAGTTATGACATAACGATCTTGAGTATCCCATCATTTGCCTAAAGATTCTTAGCCACGGCATGTTTCCTGTTCTAATGATACCATCCATACAATGCCGGACGGTCGGAGTGCACTCATCTATCTCATTCAGGCGTTTTGTTTAAGCCTTCACGCCATGCTTCTGGCTCCTTCCAGAAGCCCTTGCTTTGGGAGGCAGAAATGGAAGCTGAGAGTGGTGCTCCAGCTTGTTAGTGTCAGTGGAGACATCTCTGGTTTGATAATTAGATTGGTTATCCCTAGACAAATAATCTCTCGATAGTATAATTTTATTTTATTTTTCTCTAAACCTTTGGTTTGATCGTTCACTGAACTTGGTAAGTAAATCCATCTCAGAAGGTCGACTTGATTAACAAGTCTGTCTGGTCTATCAGGCCTGTTAATTAAAGTCGGGTAACGCAATTTTATCTGGCCTATTAATACTAAACCGTATTAACAAATTATTAACACGCGTTTTAGTCGGCTACCAAACAAACCGTTAAACACATAAAAATCCCCAAACCATCTATCTAACTATCCACTGTCAAGGAAGGATAAGAACTGAAGGGATATGGTATGGTGGGTCTTTTTAATGGGGGGGGGGGGGGGGGGGTTGAGGAACTGAAACCCACATCTACCACGAAAAGAGCCGAAAAGACCTGAGTCTGCACTCTCATGTCTGTCCAACTTTAGGGAGTTAGGCAACTTTTAGGCACAAGCTCCCCAACTCTAAATGGAGCGTACTATTGAAACTATATATGTAAGATCCTTCGACAAAGTTATGGGACCTCAGCTCTGTTCGTATAAACCGCATCTAATGCTCAACCATTGAGTCAACGAAAAAAAACATATTGATCCCAACTAATTGACAATTGAAAAAAAAAAGTTTTTACACATTTTCTCGATAAAGTGCCAAATAAACAAACTTTGGCATACTCGGAAATCCGATTTCCTATGCATCTTCATGTTTGCAAGATTCAAATAAAGGCAGTGGAGTGATATATGGGCGTTTGTAACTTATAGCAAACGATGCAATATTTTCTTTTTTACACAGTAAGAGGTGCCGGGTTTAAACTCGGTATGTATGTATTCTAGTGTTACAAGGTTTTTTATATAAAATAATAATTCAAATAAAGATTAAACAGATTATACACTACAACATATTTGGACTGTACTTATAGCCGAACACCATAAGTGTTACACAAAAAATCGTAAGTAAACACTTATACTTACGAAACTACTTACAATAATAAATCGATAGCGTAACAACCGATGTTATAAATCTAACTACGGTTTTGTCAACCGTAAGTGTTACCATCAATTGTGAACCATAAGTGTAAAAATCTTTATACTTACACAAAATAATCGTCAGTAAATATAATATAAACTATAAGTATAAACATAACAATACTAATAAATAAAACTGTGAGAATTTAACTGTTGATGTGCTATATTTACTTAAACGAACCGTAATTGTTCATTCTTTTTTATTTGCAATTGTTACTTTTGAACGGTAAGTAGTAAGAACTTAACCATTGTAAAATTTTCTTGCAACTATAACGATAAATGTATATCTATTTAGCTATCAAT
The DNA here is from genome assembly GCA_014218235.1 of Colocasia esculenta. Taxonomy (NCBI): domain Eukaryota; kingdom Viridiplantae; phylum Streptophyta; class Magnoliopsida; order Alismatales; family Araceae; genus Colocasia; species Colocasia esculenta. The sequence continues at coordinate 32,170,957 of CM024755.1, read as the reverse complement.
TTTCATTTGTGTCTCACAAAATATTTTAAGATAATACATAATTTTATGTGATTCACCTACATTATATCCAATCATACATCTATCATTGCTCCACCTATACATACATCACTTATCAACCATAAGAAAAATTCACATAATGTCATAATAAGATTATATTTTCCGTCATATGTATAAAAAATATTGTTCAACAATCATTTGGTCAAACTGATATACTACCAACAAAAATGAGTTGATATATTACTAATCTATCACTTTCATATTATTAAAATGAGTTGAAAATACTACAAATCTATTATTTGGTCAAGCTGACAATATAGCTGGACTGATTGCTCACCATCATCAACAAGTTACTCACCATCTTCTCCTCTACATAAAATCAATTCGATTAAATACATTTGTTACCGACACTATTTTCTAATAATTATCACTTTTATACGTTCTTTTGCATATTACCATTGTGATGTTTTGGGCATCGTCTTTTTTCACATTTGTCACCAAAGAGAGATGTTTGTTGTTAGTCTAAACTAGTAACAAAGTTAACGTAAATTATTTGTCAAGTAATTTTATTGGTTAAAAATTAGGTTAAATCTTTCTCTCTCTCTTTTCTCTGGTTAATAAAATTGTTTGACAAACAATTTATATGAACTTTTTTTACTAATTTAAAATTGGTAACAAGCATTTCTATATTATTGGCTTTCTATAATTCTCGATGATATGAACGTCAACACAAAGGCAGAAGTGATAGATCGATCTGTAGCTTTTATTATAAATAATTCATACGTAAAAATCCCTTTTAAGTCTTCAAACGAAGGCCCACGGGGTTAGGCATTTCGCAAACTTCACGTTTTGTCTGATTTCTTTGATTCCCCATAACACGTGTTTGTTGGATCTCTCTCTCTCTCTCTCTCTCTCTCTCTCTCTCTCTCTCTCTCTCTCTCTCTCTCTCTCTCTCTCTCTCTCTCTCTCTCTCTCTCTCTCGGAAAAAGCCATGTCTGCCGTGGATAGCTTCTGGTTTGTGCTGTAGTTCGCATAGGGTTCTATTTGGATTATTGGAATATCTATTAAAAGCTACTGTAAGATTGGGATATATATATATATATATATATATATATATATATATATCAATTAACGTTTGTATTTAAAGATGTGATTGTGTTTAAAAAAGAAAGAATTATTATAATAATTATGTCGAGGTCGGTAGCGCGCACACTGAATCTTTTTGGCACGAACATCGATCTCCTTGCCATCCACATGATTAATGATGTATCAGTCAATTGATAGCTCTATGATTTGTGTGGTTATGAAACTGTTCATATATACATGGAGCGTTGAAGCATGAAGAAAATGAATGTTCATACGTACATTGAACAAAAGTTGTACACCAGTAACGAGAAAATTGAAAATTTCCAATAAAAGCTAGAACATGCGCCCTAATCTCCTTGAATAGAGAAATGCTAGCTGCACGTTTGAACGTACAAAAAAGTCAAGCTGGAATCACCGGGGAGCATTTTATTGGGCCATGTGGAAGTCTAGAACAAAGAGCTAAAGTCTAGAGCAAAGAGCTCCTGTCAACAGGCCAGCACACATCACCTGCACACGCGTCTTCCCGAGGCCCGCCATCATGAAATCGCCTGCCATCATTAAATTCACTACAGGACAAATACGATGATCGACTTATTTGTCACCAGGAATCAACTTATTTGTCACCAGTAGTGACCTATTTGTCACTAGAATCAACATATTTGTAACTGAATCACTTAAGACACGAAGTCAACTATTTGTCATCAGGAGTGACCTATTTGTCACTGGAATCAACTTATTTATCACTGACATCAACCTATTTGTCATTGGAATCAACTTATTTGTCACTGAATCACTTAAGACACGAAGTCACCTATTTGTCACTGGAATCTTTCTATTTATCACTGAAATGAATATATTTGTCACTGGAATCTTTCTATTTGTCACTACAATTCGTAAGTCTATGTAAAGTGAAATCTTTCTATTTGTCACTGAAATCTTTCTATTTGTCACTGGAATCTTTCTATTTGTCACTGGAATGAATCTATTTGTCACTACAATTCGTAAGTCTATGTAAACTGGAATCTTTATATTTGTCACTGGAATCTTTCTATTTGTCACTGAAAGGAATGTATTTGTCACTAGAATCTTTCTATTTGTCACTACAATGAATATATTTGTCACGGGAATCTTTCTATTTGTCACTGCAATTTGTAAGTCTGTGTAAAGTGAAATCTTTCTATTTATCACCAGGAGTAGCCTATTTGTCACTGGAATCAATCTATTTGTCACTGGAATCAATATATTTGTCACTGAATCAACCTATTTGTCACCGGAATTAATTTATTTGTCATTCTAATTCGTGACTCCATGTGAATCACTTAAGACATGAAATCAGCTATTTGTCACTAGAATCAACTTATTTATCACTAGAAGAAATCTATTTGTCACTAGAATCAACATATTTATTATCAGAAGAAATCTATTTGTCACCGGAAGAAACCTACTTCGTGACTCCATGGCTGAAATCTTTTTATTTGTCACTGGAATCTTTCTATTTGTCACTATAATGAATGTATTTGTCACTGAAATCTTTCTATTTGTCACTACAATTCGTAAGTCTATGTAAAATGGAATCTTTCTTTTTGTCACTAGAATCTATCTATTTGTCACTGAAAGGAATATATTTTTCACTGGAATATTTCTATTTGTCACTGGAATGAACCTATTTGTCACTACAATTCGTAAGTCTATGTAAACTGGAATCTTTATATTTGTCACTAGAATCTTTCTATTTGTCACTGAAAGGAATGCATTTGTCACTAGAATCTTTCTATTTGTCACTACAATGAATATATTTGTCACTGGAATCTTTCTATTTGTCACTGCAATTTGTAAGTCTGTGTAAAGTGAAATCTTTCTATTTATCACCAGGAGTAGCCTATTTTCACTGGAATCAATATATTTGTCACTGAATCAACTTATTTGTCACCGGAATTAATTTATTTGTCATTCTAATTCGTGACTCCATATGAATCACTTAAGACATGAAATCAGCTATTTGTCACTAGAATCAACTTATTTATCACTAGAAGAAATCTATTTGTCACTAGAATCAACATATTTATTATCAGAAGAAATCTATTTGTCACCGGAAGAAACCTACTTCGTGACTCCATGGAAAATTTTGATTTCCGGTCTAAAAAGTACATTTTGAATTAATTAAATATATCTCTCACTGTGCTGGGCTGCTGACATGAGTACTTTTCACTGTCCTGAGTGGTTTTCATGATGGCATGTCTCGGGAAGACGCGCGCCCAGGCAGAGATATGTGTTGGGCTGCTGACGCGAGCACTTTACACGCGGCCCAATCAAATACTCCCCGGTGATTCCAGCGTGGCATTTTTGCACGTCCATACGTGCACAAAGCATTTCTCCCTTGGAGAAATGCTAGCTGCACGTTTGAACGTACAAAAAGCCAAGCTGGAATCACAGGGGAGCATTTTATTGGGCCATATGGAAGTCTAGAACAAAGAGCTAAAGTCTAGAGCAAAGAGCTCCTGTCAACAGGCCAGCACACATCACCTGCACACGCGTCTTCCTGAGGCCCGCCATCATGAAATCGCCTGCCATCATTAAATTCACTACAGGACAAATACGATGATCGACTTATTTGTCACCCGGAATCAACTTATTTGTCACCAGGAGTGACCTATTTGTCACTAGAATCAACCTATTTGTCACTGAATCACTTAAGACACGAAGTCAACTATTTGTCATCAGGAGTGACCTATTTGTCACTGGAATCAACATATTTATCACTGACATCAACCTATTTGTCACTGGAATCAACTTATTTGTCATTGAATCACTTAAGACACGAAGTCACCTATTTGTCACTGGAATCTTTCTATTTATCACTGAAATGAATATATTTGTCAATGGAATCTTTCTATTTGTCACTACAATTCGTAAGTCTATGTAAAGTGAAATCTTTCTATTTGTCACTGGAATCTTTCTATTTGTCACTGGAATGAATCTATTTGTCACTACAATTCGTAAGTCTATGTAAACTGGAATCTTTATATTTGTCACTGGAATCTTTATATTTGTCACTGAAAGGAATGTATTTGTCATTAGAATCTTTCTATTTGTCACTACAATGAATATATTTGTCACTTGAATCTTTCTATTTGTCACTGCAATTTGTAAGTCTGTGTAAAGTGAAATCTTTCTATTTATCACCAGGAGTAGCCTATTTGTCACTGGAATCAATCTATTTGTCACTGGAATCAATATATTTGTCACTGAATCAACCTATTTGTCACCGGAATTAATTTATTTGTCATTCTAATTCGTGACTCCATGTGAATCACTTAAGACATGAAATCAGCTATTTGTCACTAGAATCAACTTATTTATCACTAGAAGAAATCTATTTGTCACTAGAATCAACATATTTATCAGAAGAAATCTATTTGTCATCGGAAGAAACCAACTTCGTGACTCCATGGAAAATTTTGATTTCCGGTCTAAAAAGTACATTTTGAATTAATTAAATATATCTCTCACTGTGCTGGGCTGCTGACATGAGTACTTTTCACTGTCCTGGGTGGTTTTCATGATGGCATGTCTCGGGAAAACGCGCGCCCAGGCAGAGATATGTGTTGGGCTGCTGACGCGAGCACTTTACATGCGGCCCAATCAAATACTCCCCGGTGATTCTAGCGTGGCATTTTTGCACGTCCATACGTGCACAAAGCATTTCTCCCTTGAATATATTATCTCCTTGGTCACCATTGGTACCCTCGCCGTCTGAGGTGTAACGTCTGCCTTCAATTCAGCTAGATGCAGCGCGGACTCTAGCTCGGCTACTTACTTCTGGTACTGCTCTTTCCATGCGTATGGTAGATTCTAGCTACTGACTCCCGGACTGCTGCTCTACCTCCAACAGCACGGCCCCAGCTCGGCTATCAGGTGCTGCGCCTCCTGGACCATCTCCTCGGTAGACAAACTCGTGCCCTCGGCCTTGACTCCAGATGTCGCCATCTCGATGAGCAGAGGGGTGGACTTGTTGGTGCACAGTTGCTCCCTCTAGACAAACTCCAGATGGGACTCAAGCGGGGAGTCCTCCTCCTCAGTGCGCTCTGTGCGTGCTACCACGTGCTAATTAAGATGATCTCTTCCAGCCTGACCGTGTCCAAAATAGACGTGCGTTCCTTGGAAGATCCTTCTGTGGTAGCAGTTGGACACGTCATCATCGCGCCCTCCTCAGCTGCCTTCGCTGGACCAGTCGGCAACACCTCTTCGGCCATGGTCAGGTCTTGACCTCCAGTCTCCTCTTCGATCACGCCCGCTGCTCGGAGCGTCTCCTCGGAGAGCTCAAACAACAACCCCCCCGCGTGTTGCCCCTTTGGGATGTGCTTCCGGGGATCAGCTTCACAATCCCCGCATTCTCCTCTTCACCACGCCCTCCGTCGCATCTGCGTAATAAAATAGCTTGTCACTTGGTCTCAAGAATAGGCATAAGCTCCTAAACGCTGAAGATGGAGACTTACCCCAGGCTCGGCTCAGTTGGTGACGCACCGGATCGAACTCTACCAGTAGACGTTCTGCCTTCCCGATGAGCACATTGCATAGCACGTTGGAGCTAGCCTCTCCTCGACGTTCAGAAGAGGGACTTTTGTTAGATCTGAGATAGAATTTATGTTTTAGAGGGAGGTGAATAAGATTTTTTTTAAAATTTCTGCTAAGATGAGTTAGATTTAAAACTCACTAAAAATAATGTTAATGATTAATGTAATGTGTGAAATAAAATAGACAAGCGGGAGCAATCACACATGTGGGACAAGAGATTTATACTGGTTCGGATCTCCTCTCTAATAAGAGTCCTATATCCAGCCCTCAAGTAATGTCTTGGGTATTTCACTAACCATCAAGAACACTTGGTCTTCCCGTCGAAGAGAGACATACAACACTTCTAAGCAAGTCTTCTCTTCACCAGAGGGACAAACAACATTCTACAGTAAGTAGCCCCTCCCTTCTACCAAAGGAGTACAACAGGAACAAACCTCCTGCGGATTACAAACAATAAATATTGCACAACAGGTGCTGCTCAGAGAATGAGAAAGCACAGACAAACAGAAAGAGAGATCTACAAAACTAAGGAATGAATGTACTCTTCTCTTTCTCGCTTTCAGTGGGCTGGGTGGATGATTTAAGGATTATAGTCTACACACTAAGCTACAGATTTTTCGAAGGCTTGAATGCTTAAATAGATGCTTGAATGTGCACTTTTTCTCTATGTAGATGTGTGTTCTCTGTATCTTTATGTTTGGTCTTGAGAAGATGGCTTGAGAGTAACGTTCATAGGTCTTTTGTCTAACAGACATCTTGGTTGTTATTTGGAATGAACAAATATAATAGCAATAATTCAAAATTTGACTGAAAAGAGTACATAGGATTCGATAAGGTAATTCGACTGGTCAAGAGTCGAAGTAGAAATAACTGCAATCAGAACATTTATAAAGCAACTTAAATAATAAGTGAAGAGTTGTTCATCAATCAGAAGATAACATAACCTTTTGTTCACCAATCAAAGGATTATAACATCAATCGGTATGATAAGTGAACATTTGGTCAGCAATCGGAACACAAGTTAACTGTTGTTTACTAATTGGAGCACAAAAGAATAATCGATGCATTATAACATTAATCAGAATGAAACTCTTCATCAATCGATATAAAAATCTTCAGTAATCGATTATTTATAACTTCGACTGGTCGTAAGTCGAAGTGGGACTTTAATTAGTGAGACTTGTTTGATGTGCCGGGATGCGATGGACAACCAAGAGGGGAGGGTGAATTGGTTATCGCCTAATAAAAAATTCTTTTATACAGAATAGATTAGACTCAATTAAGCAAACCTATTGTGTGAGATGCATAGCGGAATGTAACAAGTATACAGACGAAACCAACTATCCTAACGTACGTAGAAAGGAGATAGAAAAGATGGATGCAAACCACACATGCATGCAGGATTTAGAGTGGTTCGACAAACACACTATGTGAGTCTACGTCCACTACCCCACACCCCTGTGAGGATTTCCACTAGCTTGTTTCCCAGGTACAAGCAAAAACCTCCCCACACACACTAATTGTTTCCGGGGACAACCACAATCTCACCTCGTTTCCCAGGGATGAGATAACCCAGCGTGCATGCGCACACACACTACACACCAACCATGTGCTCACAGGCAGAGCACACACACAGATATGTTCAGGGTTCGAGAAAGAACAATAAAGCATGAACAGGAGAGACAACAATCTAAACAGTAAAATGTAGAGTTCTCCTACTCCAGAGATTCGGCCTTGTGGTCATCTTTGACTGACGATGACTCAAGTGAAGAACTGGCCGATGTAGAAAGCTTCTGAATGAGGTCTTGCAAGTAGCAGCACCAGGTCCACGCCCTTCAGATGTAGAACACCTCTTAGATATGTCTGGAAGGCTTCTGGATGATGTAGACTCGTTCTTCTGGCTTCTACAGGTTCAGAGCATCTGTTGGCTCTTTCTTGAGCAGCATGATCCTCTCTCAAACTCTGGGGCTCGAGTTGGATTCTTGGAGGCATGTTCTCTCCTTCCAAAACATGAGAACATGTTGTGTTTATAAACCAAAGAATCCCACTATGATTGACAAGAGTTGGATCTTCATAGGACTCTGTTTAGGAAAGTCTGTATGGAGAAACTCTGGAATCGGTCGATAGAATTCTTCGGATCGGTCGTCCGATTTCAACTTTGATTCGACTGGGACTTCAGCTGGCAAGTTGGTTGATTGTTTGGTCGATCAACTTTGGAGAATCAGTCATCCGACTTCTGGTTTAGCTTCGACCAATGCTTCGGCTGGTCAAGTCTAAATCGTGACATCAATTCCTTTGAATATCGGTCGACCGATTTCTCAGGGTCGGTCGTCCAATTGTCAATTTTACAGTTTTTCTTCTAGTCTTGTGTTTCTGTTTTGTCCAAGTCTTGGGCTTGGTATTGACCACTTCAAATGCGACTTTTGGATAAAATTACTGCACACTTAACATAGAAATTAAACCCTCAAATAAATATAAATTAAATGCTTGGTCATAAAAAAAATTATATTTAGTGTTTTGTGATTTTCTGAATCATTAGTTAAACTGTGTTTTTGTGATCATCAAAATCTACAGAGTACAACATTGTTCACCAATCGATGTCGCACTTTGACTGGTTAGGAGTCGGAGTTGAACTTCGACTGATGAGACTTGTTCACCAATCGATGTCACACTTCGACTGGCCAAGAGTCAGAGTTGGACTTCAACTGATGACACTTGTTTACCAATCGATGTCGCACTTCGACTGCCCATGATACATATACTGTACTTGATGTGGACTTATAAAAAATTAACTACTTGAAGAAAATCATGTATCGATAGATATATAAGCAAGTGTTGATAGATAGAATACATGTGTTGACACAAGGTTGTCACTGGTCGACACACCTTCAAGAAAAGATAACACAAGTCGACATATAGTCATCATGTGTCGATATATGCTTTCAAGTGTTGACATGTGATCATCAAGTGTTGACACATATCTTCTCAGGGAATAAAAAATCCAACACTTAAACATAGTAGTAATAAGCCTTTGGTACAAATATGAATTATTTTAGTACATGCAATTCTTCTAATGCCTAATCAAATGAATTTGGTAATTGAATAATGTTGGAGAATGATTTTGTCATAATCAAAACAATAATAAATATTTTGCTTATATATGCACAAACAAATGCTCAACAACTTTGTCGGGCTACTGCAGGTCCTTTACCTACGTTTGAAATCCCCAAGGATCGGAGTCTCTCTTCCCATGGCTGACGAAGAATAAGTGACTCATCTAGTCCTTATTGTTGTAAAGGCTCTTGGAGAAGTCCACCCTCTTCCTATTCGGGTGGGCCTTTAGATAGTATATCGCCAACCCCAATTATGGCAAGCGCTAGAGACTGTAGTGATGGCGGAGGACCTTCAGTGATGGCACTAGGTGCTTCCCCTATAGTAGAGGTAGAACACAAAGATGACGCACCAAGAATTTAGTGTTAATTGTATTGGTGTGAGCTTCAACTCCTTCAGGACTGCCTTCGCGAACTCTAACACTGGCAGTCAGAACTATCAGAATATCCAGCGATAGCACAGACAAATCCCTCGTTTGCGCCATGTAATTATGGTATGAGCGGAAGTAAGTGATGTTGTACTCCATTGGAATCTAGAAATGCTCTGAAAGGCCTTCCATGATCCAATACTTTGTCTTCACCACCTACTCAATCGTTGCATCATCACGTTCTACCATCCTATTTTATATAAAGGCTTGTCCAAGATGAGGAAGAAGCAAAGATAGATGAAAAGCTCTCTCTCTTTAGAAGCTTGGGGTGCAAGAAAGCATGGGGGGCAACCACAAACCCCCATTTTATATACAAGGTCACCCCGCCTATGACGTGCAATTTCAAAACAACCAGTGGCGATTCATCCTTCATGCATGTTGCCTCAGTACTCGATGATGATACCCCTGATTGACACCCATCCCAAAGCACATCGGACGGCTCAAATAGTTGCCACTCCTAATGGCGTCTCCTTCCCATAAATTGTCGACTAATCAGATGGGCCACGTGGCATGTTAGTGCCATGATGGAAGTCTCCTCGTCAAGTCCTTTACTCTCAAATGTCTCTCGACTTAATTGTATACGACTTGAGAGTAGGTGTAATATCCTGTGTGTGGAACCTTAGGTTCAGAACCTTTAAGTCTACCTTTAGAAGTTTGTTTTTGAACTTTGGCACTTTAGCTAAAAATAACCATTTATCCCATAATTAGAACCAAAGAACTCATTAATTATAAAGGAAGGGAACTTAATATTTAGTCACCAATCAGTATCCTTAGTCACCAATCGATGTCTTTAGTCTTCAACTCGTATCTTTAGTCACCAATCGGTATCTTTAGTCACCAATCAATATCTTTAGTCACCAATCAGTATCTTTAGTCACCAATCGATTTCTTTAGTCACCAATCGATGTCTTTAATCTCCAATCAGTATCTTTAGTCACCAACTAAAATCTTTAGTCATCAATCGCTACCTTTAGTCACCAATCAATATTTTTAGTCACCAATCAATATCTTTAGTCACCAATCAGTATCTTTAGTGACCAATCAATGTCTTTAGTCTCCAATCAGTATCTTTAGTCACCAATCGATGTCTTTAGTCACCAATCGATATCTTTAGTCTCCAATCGGAAGGGAACTTAATATCCTTCAGTAATCAAAACTCTCTTCAGCAATCAATGGGAACTTCTTCTGTCCTCCAATTGATATGACCATTGTTCTATAATTGATTGGCCTCCAGTCGAAGTTTCTTTGTTCTCCAATCAATATTTCCCTTGTTCTATAATTGAATTGGAGTTCAGTATAATCTCTTAAGTGCTTGTATTTTTGTCAAATTATTAGCAATTGTCGTCATTATCTGACCCCTTTGGCTTGTCAACCTTCTGACTTAGACCCTTGTGCCTGTCAGAATAACTCATATTTTTTTCCTTAGATTGTGTCGTTTGCCTTTGAAAACCTTCCACTCATAGTCCCATCGGTCATCTCCACTAGATTAGTATCTCTTTTTGGCCTGCATGTTGGACAGATATATGGATCCTCTTATTATCATCGACCCACTTTGAACTTTAAGTCCTCTTATAGCCTTTGTGACCACCCTTCCAACTAACCTTTCTGCCTTTTACTACTGGGAAAACTGAAGTTTAGAGCTTGGAGTCGTTGTAGCTTCCTGACAGGGTTGGCCTCCTAGTTTTCTATTTGGAGCTTTGGGGGATTTCCCCAGACTACAGTAGGCATAACCAATCCCTTCATTGACCCTTTGGAAGCCTTTCTTTATCTCTTCAGTGCAGTGCCACTTGTGAACCTGCATGTTTGATCTAGAAGCCTGATCTAAACCCTTTTATGTTACCCTTTAAGTCTCTATATCTAGTTGTCTTGGCAAGATACTTTGATCTCTCTCTCTCTCTCTCTGGAGTGGTTAGGACTCCTCATGGTTGGCATCATGTATAAGGGGTTAGCCGTGACGACAGTCTCATCTCACAAATAGAACATGGATGCTTAGGCTCAAATTGCTGGGTATTCTTAGTTATGTATGTATATATAAACATCCTATTTCGACCGGTGGTTAGCTATGTGTTATGCATCCCCACGTGAGATTTGATGATGCCATTCGATATGTTTGAATTTGTATCTTACCAAGCATTTATGTTTCGAAATATGCTACATGCACTCTTGTAAGCATGTAACAAGTTAAGTCTTCTTTAATGTGTACTCTTTGTGTAGCTTTTGTGCTTCTGTAACCTTATAAACTGTGTCATGTTCCATGCTCATATGTTCTATTTCTCATGTTGGTTTGTCTACTGAGTTCGAATTCATGTCTTTGTTTGAACTCATTTCAGATTCTTCATCCTGATGAGGTCCCCTCATCAAGACAACCTTCTTTGCTATGTAAATATTTCAAGCTGGATGATCTTAAGGATAAAACTGTGTTTAAGTCGTGGTGGTGCCACCTTTTGTACTCAGCTATGCTTGGCATGTAACTAATGAACAGACTATGATATTGTATCTGTTATATGCAATGCACTGATGCAAGTGCAGAAAGTTATACTTAGTATTATTACCATGTACTTCTCTTGTGAAATAGTCTACTAAAATATGTCATGCAACATAGAAGACCTTCCCATAATAGTGTGTGTAAGATGCTTCCGTTTTGTGGGTGTGAGTGTCACCTCTTAACCGATCGGGAGGGGTGCCACAATAGTATAGATGGTATCAAAGCAATGGTTATGAGATAAGGCCGATATGTGACCATTCACTTAATAAAATGCTAATAAGAATTAGAGCACGTGTGCTTTTGGGTATTTATAATCTTATATTCTTAGGAACTAAGGGTTAGAAATTTCATTGGGAAGTGCTAGTCTCTAACTAGGTGGTATTGATTCAAGAGAATGGACAAAAGAGGAAAAAGATTGAATACTTTCAGTCAGGAGGAGCCCACTTATGTTCAAGGATCCTTTGGGGGAGCACAAGACACCCCAACTGGTGGTTCCCAAGTAGCTTCTGCCACCCCCGACTTTACTACACTTATGCAGTTGTTTCAGGGGTTTGTGCAGACTATGTTGAAGAACCCTGGAATTCCCCAGCTGGATAGGGGTGCAGGAATATCATTGATAGAGAAATTCAAGAAAATGGGACCTCTAGCTTTTATTGGAATCAGTCAACTAGAAGAGGTGGAAGGTTGGATCATGGAAATGGAAAAGATTTTCAAAGCTATAAGATGTGCAGAGGAGGATAAGGTGACCCTATCCAACTACATGCTTCAAGATAGGGCTAATGATTGGTGGCAATGCATGATGACAAACATCTTCAAGGGCAGGACTAATGATATCCATTGGGATGAATTTTTACAAATATTATATGAGAAATACACCCCTCAACACACCAAGGATAAGAAAGAGCTAGAGTTCCTTCAGTTGGAGCAGAAAGGTTTGAGCATATCTAAATATGAAACTATGTTCACCCATTTGGAAAAGTATGCACCCCATATATACAGTGATGAAGTCATAAGAGTAAAGAAATTTGTTAGAGGTTTGAAGTCTGGTGTGCACAGTAGGGTGGCACCCATGGATCCCCAAACTATGACCGCTGCTTTGAGGATAGCCTTTATAGTCAAAGTGAAATATGAGGAGTATGTCAAGGACAAAAGTGTCAGATCTGAGAAGAAAAGAAGCTTGCCTGAGAAGGACAAGAAGGAGAAGAATAAGAAGCCTTTCACGGGGCACCCTGAAGGAGGAGGCAGTAAGAGATGGCTAGTTTGCGCTCAATGCGATAAAAGGCACCCAAGGACTGATTGTTGGAGGGCCTCTGAGAGATGCTTTGGTTGTCAGACAGGACACATGGTCAAGGACTGCCTCCAGCCTCAAAAGCAGTAGTAAGCCCTAAGGTAGCAACTCCGAGGTCAACCCAAAGTTTTTTCCTTGACCAAGGAGGAGGCAACAGACACACATAATATAGCTGAAGGTATTCTTCTAACTGAAGGAGTGCATACCAGAATTTTATTTGATCCGAGGGCCACTCATTCTTTCATATCTCAAAAATTTGTCAACTTGAAGAAAAAAGAATTTGTTTTATTAGATGAGGGTATGACTCTTGACTGCCCCACTGGTTAGATAGCTACCCTCTCTTCAGCCATTCCCACTGTAAGTATAAGAATTGGGAACCATGAGCTCCCTGCTTATGTGTACATGCTTAATATGCAAGACTATGATCTGATTCTGGGAATGGACTGGCTATGTAACGTCCCAGGATTTATAAGGGATTTCTAAAAATAATAAAATTATAATATTAAGAACACACAGGAAATATAAGTTATTCTATGATCCAAGCACCCCGCGTATCCCAACAGGGTGTCATTAGGATTTTAAAAATAAATAGGAATCTGAACATATCATTATTACGAAAAACATGTGTTAACTCCAAAAACATAAATATTTCAGGATTTGGACTAACAGATGTTGAAAACAACTCGATTTATTAATTTTTGGGATAATTATCACCCAACGAAAATTAAATTTGAAAAAAATCAACTAAAATCGTTATAACTCATATCGCATATTAGTTAGCTTAT
>CM024755.1:31200147-31457304 GCA_014218235.1 Colocasia esculenta | reverse complement strand
CATAATGGAGGCCGAATATGTTGCTTGTTTTGCCGCTAGACAAGAGGCAGTTGGTTGCAAAGTTTGTTGCAGCGTTTGGCAATGACACCTCATCAAAATGAGGGTGTAATGTTATATGTAGACAGTACTTCGGCATTAGCCTTCACCAAAGATCCCAAATTTCATGGTAGAACGAAGCACATTGATATTCATTACCACTACATTAGGGATTTAGTGGCAAAAGGGTTAGTGGTGCTTCGTCAGATCAGTTCTGTTTAAATGATAGTAGATCCACTAACGAATCATTAGCTAGAGAGAGTTTTGTGACCTATTGTGGATCTATAGGTCTTTGTAAATTATAGTAATTTATAATATTTTGACATCATTAAAGTTTTGTTAATCATAAAATGTCATTTATGTGAACGAATGGTTGCTTATACATTATCAGAGTGTCACCAGGCTCGAATCAACCCCCTCACACGGTGATCTACCTTTGGCGCTTATAGATAGAGAGCAAAGATGAGGCACTTGATGTTGTGGAACTCTAAATGACTAGAGGGCGAACACAATATCCCGAGTCTTGTTAGTGTGTCGCCTTGGCTAAGGCCGAGATGAAATCTGAATTCGTTTAGATTAATCATGTGGATTTTAGATATAATCCTATGAAGCTTGTTATAGCCGAATATGTGAGTCGTAAAAAGGCGCTAAATAGGAGCGACCGTTTTGCAAGACTCTGGTCGATTGCATTTGTTACAATTGAACTTGTATCCATGCGGTGTTATGATAATATTTGACATGCCCATATGAAGGAAGAACACAACAGCATGTGAATCATACCACATGTGTAATATTCGACCACACATGAGCATGATGAATGTTCTCTCTTCATCATTGTGTGAGCTCATGAATCACGTTTGCTTGTGATTCCAATGTACCCCTAGTGACCTGCAGCGCTGTGCTATGAAAAGGAAGTTTGATGTTGCTACTTTAGTATGTTACATAGAGCGATAGTTGATATCGTCCAGCAGAACATGTCTAGGAAAATAGTTAAGACAAATTGAATTGGCATGTGCAGTATGGGGAAGGTATCTTGTTATTTCACCATACTTAATTACTCATATCCCAGGAGACTCCGTTGCCTAAGTGGTAAAAGTCATGATTGTTTCAATTTTGGATTCGATATTGTCTATTGAGAGATCCAGAGTATTAGAATCAGGTAAATATTGAGAGCCTGAGGTACATATTGAGGTTAAGATATCATTAGTAAGATGACGACTTAACGGAACACTTGTTGGTGACTCGACAAATCTCACAGAGGTTGCCGCCTTTTTTCTGTATGACGGTTGATGTTAAATGCCATAGAGAACGATGGATGCCCCATCAACTCTGAGTGGGTAGTCAACCCTAAATAGACAAGTGGGAGCTTGTTGGGCGAGTGCCCATTTGGGCCCCACTAGGCCCACCCCATGCTCTCGGTGGGGGGGCATAGTGCCCTCCCGCGGAGGCGTCGCCAGCGTGCCTTGCACATTGGCGAATGGAGGCATCGCCAGCGCGCAAGGCACGTTGGCGATGGGCGGCCGCACCAGCGCGCGAGGCGCGTTGGCGAACGGAGGCATCGCCAGCGTGCAAGGCGCGTTGGCGGATGTCGCTATTGTCACGTGTGGCATGCGGCTGGAGCGGCCTCTCACTCCCTCTCTCCCTCATCTCTCCTCACTTCTCCTCCTATATATACCCTTTAGTGGTGAAGGGGAGTTAGAGTTTTTTGGTAGAGGGTAGGTGATGTCCAAGGAGAGAGAGAAAGAGAGAGTAAAGGCCCATGTTGTCTCCCTGAAAAGTTCACTTTCCGATGTCAACTTACTGAGGTACATCATCGCTAGTGCCTCAGACTTAAGGCGTGATACTGTGTAGGTGACTCTAGTAGTCGTCTATTTACCACTGTGAGGACTTGTTAATCACATTTCCACTGTAAAATATGTCCTTTCACCTTTTTAACACAGAATTGAATCCAGCAGCCCCACTCACCCCAGGCCCTGCACTCTCCCCGTTCTCCCCTGCGCTCACCCCGCTCTCACCCATCTTGTACCTCAGCAAACTTGACTTGTATATATCTTTGTTGAAAACCTGCAAAACTCTGATGCCAAAACCCATCATTTTTATGTGTTTGATTTATTTTTTTCCTCCTCCAACTGCAAAGAGTGAATCTTCCTCTTCTCGAGGTTAGCCTTCAACCAAAAGGATATCTGGATAGCACTCAGGTTATTGGCTTTGGGTAGAAAATAGGTAGCTATGACACGGACAGGGATGACATTGAACACTGCTTTGACAACTGACAGCTACTCTGCTGCTGCAGATGTAACAGCGTTTTCTTTCCAATTACTCGATTTTTTTTTCCCTAAACCCTGTCTTCAGGAAATCTGAGTTGAGGTATCTTCGCTTTACCTGTCCAAAGTGGTGTGCCAATTAACATATATAGAGTCTTGTTGCTCAGGAGATGAGCATCGATCTGTCTTCCTTATTATACGGTCCCTCGTGAATTTAGAAACGTTGGGGCTGAAAGCAAACCCAGATTTGCACAAAATATTGGCCACGGATATGGAGACTGTTCCAAGATCTGATCAATTTTCTGTCCTTTGCAACTCCAAAGATGAACATGTCGTCGTCTGCAAACAGAAAGTGAGTGATAGAAGTTGCTGCCTGGTTCACTTTCAGTCCTTGGATGCTCCGCAGGGATCAGGTGCAGGGCATGCCGTGGATTGTTTATTTGTAAGGATTTTTGTAAATTTGCCCTCCTTAAGAGTGTTTTATTTATTTGTTTCAAATTTTTCTATTGTAATTTTTTTTATCAATTCACTATATGAAGATACTTACAAAAACTTAGCTGTGTCACTATCCATTCAAAATATATGAAATGCTTTATTTAAATTGATTTTAACTAACCAATTGATTCAAATTTACTAAAATACCCTTAAAATGCACTTCTAAACCCTTCCATTCTTTATGTATCTATAATTACTTTCCCTTGTTTGACACAATGTGCAATTAAAAAAACTCTTTATTGATGTAGTTTTATCTAAAAACTTAATTTTGTGGACAATAAACAAAATATCCGCTCCATATATATATAGAAACTAATCATAGGGCCATGAAGGATTGACCTATTAACATAGTCCTAGTATTCTATTGCATCGTTAACAAATGATGTGGGCTCACACCTAACATGGACTGGCCATGTGGATTGATCAAGGCGGGCCATTGGCTGATGTGCTCGATGTCTACTAGATTGGCCTAGAAGTGGCTACTACGATAGGGTTATCAACGGATCTAATTTGGAATCGAAAATGAGTATGTTTATTTTGACATCATTAAAAAAAATAGAAATAGAATCGAAATTGAAAATAAATATTTTCACTTTGAAATCATATAAAAAAATATAAGAAATAGAATTGGAATGGAAAATAGTTATTTCTACTTCCACATCTATTTCTACTTTTTAACAGAAAATTAGAAATAAAATCAGATCTAAAATAAAAAATTCGAAAACATCTATGGTAACAAGATAGAAAAATGAAGGAAGAAAATCTAAAGCTTCTTGGTTTTAACTATTACGTGTAGCTAATTAAGATGTGGCGGTTCTTCTTTATGCTTACAAGACGCGATATGATCGTCAAGATGTAAGATTGTCAATCAGACATCGGTTTTTAGCATTGTCAAAGGCCACTCCTTAATTTCTTTCCGCAAACAAGAAGGAATGAAAGCAACATCAACGTCAACATTCAAATGATGTACTATGTTGGTAAGAGCAAATAAGGCCAATAGGGATGTGATTATATTAGCCACGGGCCACGGCCAAGCACATACAAAGGAGAATCTGCTCTGGCTTCAGCTACTCAGTTATATATTTACATGGCAAATAAACGAAAGACCGAAATTGCAACAACAGATGTCAAATAAAAGGTTGCTCTAGACGGAGGGTTTGGCGAGGAGCAACAAACTGGGACACGAGGGATGACATGTGAAGGGAAGGTAGGATGGGATGCGAAGGAACACTACCTTGTCCATGGTCTCACTCATCGAACGTGTAGATGAGCGAAGGAGCTCTTACTCCAAACAGAGGAAGAGGAAGCGAAAAGGATTGCCGCATGAGAGATAGTTACTGGAGACATCGGGAGAGCACGGTGGTCTCCATCATTGATGATGAGAAACTGGGAAGCGGCGGCGGCCGCAGTTTGCATAGCAACTTCCCAGGGTGGAGGCAAAAGCTAGGTCTTGCACAGGACTCGGATAGGGGGTGGGGCAAGGGAGAAGTCGGGAAAAGGGCTCACAACGGAAGGAGAGGCAATTAATAAAGCTTTAAAAAAAAATTCACATGCCTATAGACTTAATTCACGCAAGAAATTAAGAGGGATAATTTATGCAAAAAAAAATTAAGGGGACAATTACCCCCCCCCCCCCCCCCCTTGTCCCCTGGCTCCGCCACTTCATGCCTGAAACGTCCACGTGCCCGAACGTCCACTTCTTTCTCGGAATGTCGCCATTTAGGGTCCGTTTAGAGAGGGGATTAAGTACCCTCAATTATTTTAATTCGATGTTGTTTAATTTATATTTTAAAGAAAATAAATTTGAAGAGGAGAAATAGGACCCAAAGATTAGGGGAGTTAAAGTAACCCTCCTAAATAGATGGGATACGCTTATAACCCCCATTTAACCTCCACTTTTTTATATTTTAATCCTATTAATCTAACACCCACCTCCAAAACCAACCCATGCCCCTAACCCTAATCCATGGTTTTTTTTTTTCCATAAAGAGGTCATCAGTGCCATGTGCAATAATCGGATACAATCATGTGCATGCAGAACCATATGAAATAGACATATGGAAATAACAACAACTAAAATATATTATACATGAGATCGATTTTAATAATGAACATGCTGTAACCAGACATAAACAAATACAATATGAATATAGTAGAAGCATCTCTAAGGAGACTCCCCTTAGAGAAGATATTACCCCTACAAGAACAGTGCATCTAGTAAGGCGATCTTCTCTCACAATACGACTGCCATCACGAGATTAGTAATCATACTTATCCTAATCTCGTAAATAATACTATACAAAACTTAATCATCTTCTATAGAAAGGAAAAGTAGGACGTGCACAGAACACCGGCGAGACGCGGTCGTACAGTCGGACAGAGGTGCAACGGCGATGATGGAGGAGAGGCGCAGTCGGCGAGACAAAGTCATTGTTGTTGTCAGAGGGATGAGAGGGAGGGCGACAGAACGACAAGTGATTCCTCTTTTCGAGAGTTGATAAGATGCTTCCAAGATCGGGTAACTATGATTAGGAAATCTAATCACAATATCAAGCGCCTAACGCCCGCGCGGACCAAAACAATGAACCCGTTTAGAGAATTGGTCCAAAACAACTCCAATCTCTCTAAGAAAGGGGTAAAACACAAAAGAAGAAGTAAAATAAAGGTGTTAAGTCAAGTGGGCAAAACCACGCCATCACGCATGCGTCGCCCAGCCCGACGGCGTGCATGTGTGATATGGTCTAGCATAACCCAACTATTGTCTATAAAACATAGTCTTATAGACTTTTGGAGTTATGAAGTCTCTTATGTCTTTGGAGGTATCCCATGTGAGATTAAAGAGTACTCCACACATAAGAACAAATTAGTACAACTTTTGATGCACCTTTTATTTTATCAAGATATTTTCTAAGTTCATGGCTGATATGTGTAGGATCACACGACCAAGATATATATGTTTACTGACTAAGAAAATAAAAGTTAATGACAATTAAATAGAATAGGGCTTGTTTTGGAAATTGAAAATGTCTGGGTCCCACCTTAATCATCGAATTATTTAGCATTTATAAAAATAATTATTTTTTTATGGTTAGAGCAAATTAAAATATGTCAATGCCTTATCTCTTTCTACATTTTAAAATCTGATTTTAATGTGAAGATAATTTTTAAAACAACCAATTATACTTATGTCCTCCATCTATCTCCTCCAAATACTTCTTCATGATACCTTCTTTGGTTATAAGATACTACGGTGAGATGCTCCACTCCATGATATAATATTAAATTGATTTTGACACCATACGTTAACACATTATATATTTAATTTGTGCAAAGAGAAAAGAGGAAATTCGGATATCTTGCCCCACTCATATTAATTTATATTATTTAAAAATTTGACATATTGTTATAATATTAAAACCGTATATGATTTTCCTTTTCCACTCGACTCCTCTCCACATACTGTAATAAGAAAAACTGCGCCCGACCACTTTCTGCCCCCTACTCTTCAGGAACCATTATAAATGATGGAGAATAATTTCGTGCACTTGAATTTTATATTTTACTCTTATTTTTCTCTTTTCCTATTAGATAGATTAATTGTGTCTTTTTTTATGATCAATAAAAAAAATATAATACAAAGTGTAATTGAAGTACACTAAATTCTTCTCAAACGAAGGATAAGTGGAGAGAACAGAGGGCCATCTGATCTTCTCTCTTCTCTCTCTCTTCTCAGGAGCCATTATATACAGTACTGAGACAGCTGATTCTTATAATGAGGTGTGGTAATCGTTGCAGAAGGCGGACGTCCAGAGCTTGTAGAGGTCTCTGCCCCACTCAGCGGCTCGGCGGGCCTGTGCTCCGCCCACGTCCACCCAATAGTGGTCCCCGTCCACCCATGAGTAGTTCAACCAGCGGATGCCGAACGTACGGTCGATGCCGCGGGTCTGCTCCCTTCATGCCTCCTCCCCGCCCATGCAACCCGTACTACCTTCGATGCCGCAAGCATCGTCCTCCCGCAGATGAGCCCTAGACCTGATACTTTGTACTTGATGGTTGGAAACGTACTGTATCGATCGATCGGGGCACTCATGCAGTGTTGTTTACCATGTCGACGCAGCTGGCAGTGCGCCTACAAGAACTCGGTTAGCTTAATTTGTCTATTTGGAACCTTTGGTAGGGTGTGTGGGAGGGGACTTCTTCGAATGATATAACCATGTCATTATGCAGCACTACAGGGGTTGATGACGGATCTCATGTATATATACTCGTGTCGTCCAAAAATAGAACATAATAAAATGGTTGGATTATGTCGTTTTTCTATTTCAAGCATCATCACCTTGTGGCCAAGAAAACAAGCTCATTATCATAGACGTATATCATGTTTAGGTTAGCGGAGTTCATGCTCTCAAATCGTGTTTGAGTATAAATTAATAAAGGTTCAAGAACGGTGGAAGACGGCATGTTCACAAAGGACACGAACAAAAACACAAATGTAATTGCAGCAAGGTGATCCTGGTCAAAGATTGATCAATTGAATCAATTTAAATATTTTAATTTCTGCGCCTGTGACTGACTTAGTTTTCCAAAGTAAACTAATCAGACCCCCATGCCCTTTCTCTTGTAAGAATATTATATACACAAGGGTGAACATTACATAATTCAGATTAATGCGTTCAACTAGAACATTACGTATATATACGCTACTTGAAATGATGGAATAGTACTATGCAAGAAATAAAGCTAACTCATGTTATTACATATCTGTGGTGGAATTACACACACATGAATGACGTATGGCCCGATCTGATCGAGGAATCTATTCCACAGTTGGGCCCCAAAACCTAGTAGTACACACTCAAAATTCCGTGATCTAGGTATCAAGTTTGTTTTTTCACGCTCTTCCTTTCTGTCTCTTGGTGAGAAAGCTTGAAGGCATGTCCTTCTGCCAGTAACCCATTGAAAAACATACACAGGAAGAGATATATACAACGATATGTCAAGCCTAAATCGACAAACACTCTACGCTCAACTTAATTCAGCATAATTTATCTGGAAGTAGTGTATACTAAGCGATTTTCAGAAGTCTTCTTGCATCACGCCGTCCGAATTTTCCCAACAGAAAAGACGGTTGCCAAGTGATGGAACTCCCCTTTTTGTTTAGAGAAAGCAGGAAGGCCCAGTCAATAATTCTCTGATCTAGGTCTCCTTCTGTAGCAATTCGTTATTTTAATATAAAAGAAAATAATTAAAATTTTGAATAAAAAGGGTAAACTATTAAATGAAGGGTTCAATTGAGTTATTGGGCCAATAAGCGGTCAAACCAAGGAAAATAATGTTTAAAAATTGCAATAACCAAATGCCTATGGATGAGATGAGTCATTTAAGCTTAAACATGAGTTATTTGGACTGTTAACGTATGTACAGTTGTCTGTACAGTTGTCTGCTATTCTTAGGAGATTCTCTAGCTGTATATCCTTAGGAGATTCTCTAGCTGTCTTGCCCTTCTTTGGGCCTTGCCCTACTCTGGGCCTTGCCCTACCTTGGGCTCTTGTACATCTATATATATGTGTGCATAATACAAAGGGAATCATCATTCCACAAATCGTTTCATGGTATCAGAGACTCCCGCTCTCAGCTTCCGCGTCAGGCCGGGCGTTGCCGACCGCCGCTTCCAGCTACTGCGTCAGGTCGAGCGTCAGTCGGCTTTCCCGTCGTCGCGTCAGGCCGTGCGTCAGTCCGCTTCCGCGTCATCGGGTTGCTCCCACCGCATCCGCCTGGTCCGGTTCGTCGCGGCGTCCCCGTCCCCAGCATTCTGAGCGCAGCTTCCGCGTCGTCGGGCCGTTCCCTCCGCGTTAGTCCGGTGCGTCGTGACGTGCCCGTCCCCGGCGTCCCATGGATCTCCTATCTCCGTCTCCCGGCTGTCATCCGCGTCAGGTCGTGCTGTCCCCGGGCGGTGCGTGCAAGTTGCCGTCCCTGCCTGGCTCGGCGTCGTGCGGATCTCCCACCTCTGTCTGCTCCGCCGCTGCGTACGGGTGCTCGGCTGCATCGCACGGAGAGGGCCCTCATCTCCTTCTGGTCCGACCGCTCCTCTCCGGGTTTTCCCCTGTTCCCGGGTCTGGTCGCTGTTCGCACGGTGAGGCATCTCCTCTGGTCCGACCGCTGCTCTCTGCTCTCCGAATTTTCCCTGTTCCCACCTGGTCACCTGCAGGCCCGTTAGGTTGGTTGCGCAGGGTCTGTGGTGGGTGATCTGGTCACCTCCCTCAAAGCCCCCCTTGGGAGATCCGGTCACTACTCCCTGTATAAGGAAGTAGTCACCATCCTTCGGTTGCTTATCCGGTTAGTACGATGGGTATTCCGAAAATGGATGTGCAACTTATGGGTGCAGAAAATTATGCTGTGTGGGCTGCAACTATTCGAAGTAACCTTCGAACTGCTCGTTTATGGGGTTACGTAGACGGAAGCATCACAAGTAAAGATGGTAGTAAAGAGGATAGTATTGTCTCTTGCACACAGACTCGGGGCGATATTGATGAAATTGTCATGGGATATATTTTTCGCTCTATTGACCCTCTATTCGCTTGGATCTTTTAGAGTCTACTACGTCTCGAGCACAGTGGACTTATCTTACCAAACGTTATGTTCAATCTAGTGGAGCTCGTGAATATCAACTCCGTAGTGAGCTTGACAGTCTCCATTAAGGTGAGCTATCGATTCAAGAGTTTTTTGGTCGACTTCGGCGTATCTGGTCAGAGTTGGATGCCATGCATGTCAGTGGATGAGTTTCCACGTGCTCCTGTGGTCAACAGCGAGATCGGCAACAACTATATCATTTCTTGATGCGTTACGTCCTGATTTTGAAGCACTCCGAGCTCAGCTTCTTCATCGATCTCCTTTACCAAGTCTAGATGATGCACTCACTGAATTTATTGCAGAAGAGACTCGTTTACGGGCCTTGGGGACTCCTGTCACTCCCTCCGAGACAGTTTTTGCTGCTGTCTCTCGTCCCCCATCCTCAGAACCATCCACATCTATACTGGACACACCAAGGACCTCTCGCGTCATGGACTCCTTGGCACATTCTGGCGATGGCACATTGACATCACTTTACTGCAAATACTGTCGCAACCGTGGTCACACCATCGATCAATGTCGAAAACGCCCGGAAGGAGCGTCAACGTCAACTTCGCACCACTGCCGCTGTGGTTGACTCCTCAACCCCACTGGCTACCGCATCACCTGCAGGGTCTCCTGATGTGAATCAACTAGCCAGTCAGATACAACAACTACAGCAACTCCTGCAGACTGCTGGTCTCATTTCTGAACCTTCTGCTTTGTCTGCTGCCACTGGTACTGCTTCTGCTTGGATCTTAGACTCTGGGGCTTCCCACCACATGACTTCTGACAGTTCTCTTCTTGTTGATTGCTCCCCTGTCCATCTCATCTTCGGATCCACACTGCTGATGGTACCTCTCTTTCTGTCTCGCAGTGTGGCTCTATCACCCCCCGCTCTTACCCTTCTGGCCACCTTACCCTCTCTTCCGTTCTTCATGTTCCCCACCTCTCCATGAACCTTGTGTCTGTCAGCCGCCTTGCGGATTATGGATATACTGTCTCATTCACTTCTTCTTCTTGTGATGTGCAGGATCCACGTACCGGCCAGAGGATTGGAACAGGTCATAGAGTGGGTGGCCTCTACTGTTGGACAAACTGCATCTTCCTCCTTCTGCGCTGATGGTGTCTGCATCTCGGAGTCCTTCCCCCACCTCTGCTGACCTTTGGCATCGTCGCTTAGGTCATCCGTCAGAATCTCGTCTTCGATCTCTTTTTAAAACCGGAGTCTTAGGTCCTAGTATGCCCTTTTCCCTATCTCATTGTGAGAGTTGTCAACTTGCTAAACATACCGCTCTTCCTTTTTCCTCCGCGAGTCTAGTGCCACGTCTCCTTTTGAGTAGTCCACTCTGACATTTGGGGACCTTCCCCCTTCCTTCTATGACTGGTTACTTGTATTATGTCTGCTATTCTTAGGAGATTCTCTAGCTGTATATCCTTAGGAGATTCTCTAGCTGTCTTGCCCTTCTTTGGGCCTTGCCCTACTCTGGGCCTTGCCCTACCTTGGGCTCTTGTACATCTATATATATGTGTGCATAATACAAAGGGAATCATCATTCCACAAATCGTTTCATGGACCATTAATTATGACCTAAACCTAAACCCAACATGGGAGCTCGAATTTGCTCTCTACTACTTGTTAATTTGGGATGGATTAAGATGGAAATTGCTTGTATGGAAGTTCTGGTCATGGTAGGATTCCTACCATGAGATTGAAAACCCCAAACTCGGAATTAAGCAAACCTAACATTATAAAACCATCATAAGACCATTAGGGCCACTTTAGCAAGCTTCTTCATTGGTGGACGTTGGGAGGATGCCCAGGAGCAAGGAGGATGAACTAGGAGCTTGGATTTGTGAAAAAACATCTTCTCCAAGCCTCTGCACAATCAACCTTAACAACCAAGGATTTCTAAGCGACCAAGGTAGGTATTCTCGGGCTTAAACCTAACAAGTCACATACCAACTTGTTCCTCGTCGAGTCTAGGATCTTTTGCATGTCTTTTCCTCAATTATTATGCAGTGGTTTTAGAGTATTAAGCGTTTTGTGTAAACCATGAAAGTTTAGGGCTTTTCTTGTTCATCGCTTAAATCATGTATTCCTAGGTCGTTTTGATTGAAATCAAAGCCATAGTAACCTTCTACTTCATGTTCCCAACAAGTTTCATGAAGAGACTTCCTTCTAAAGACCCCTAGAACCCTGCGCTATAGCCTCATCCTCGATCTCGGTCTGTTTCTGCCAGTTTTCAGTTTCAGCTTTGAATCGCGACCAATCCAGACGTCGCGATTCAGATAGGCCTTAACATGCCGCCACAATAAGGCGTGACATGCTTTGAATGCGTCTGTTTTACACATCGTGATTTGTCTAATTGGTATCCACTAATCGGTCACCTTCTGATTTCCCATAACGCAACTGGTCATACCGTCGCGTATTGCCATGTTTCTCGCCCTCAGTTTCTGTGCGCTATTATTTTTAGGGTTTTGAAATCTCTTCTATAATGCGGCATATATCGATTATGTGCATTGACTATCTGAACCGTTATCGACCTAACTGTCGCGATTTAAAAGCAGCTGATATGTCCGTCACCTTTTTCAATCCATAGCCTGTTACGCAGTTGCTCACCATACAAATATGACTGAAACGCGACATCTTTGTCCGTCGCGATTTGAGTGCCATCCAGAGCCTTCAGTTTTGTTACTTTTAAATTATTTAATGTTATTTTAGATTTGTCAGTATGTTATTAGTGTCTGTCTAGATCAATACCCTTAAAAGCTATCAATCGCATATTAAAAGTGTTAACCACATGAATATGATTCTGATGTTCTTCATGAAGGTGATTGATCATGCTCTTTATTTGATTATGCTTCATCTGTTCTTAAGTTCCAACTTATGATTAAAGAAAATCATGATATAAGTTGTGCAAAAAAATTATGTTGCTGGAAATATGTGTTTAGATGAGCCGATCTTGTTAAGCTTTCCTTTGATGGTACTTGCTATAATTGTGACTTTCCGAATATGGATTTTTCCGTATTTGCATGCTTTCCAACGTTTCTATATCTGATCATTTATTGAACGCATTATTAGGAAAGTTTTGAGTCACGACACTTACACGCTTGCATGATTAGGCACACCCTTCTTGGGGGATTGGAAACTCTCTATTGGTCATTCCGTATTGACAGACTAAGGATCTTTCCTCTAAGACCTCCGTACGTAAGTCTTCGTACGTACTCTGTGGATTCTCACATAGAGACCGAGCTGGTTGTACCATGAAGTTCTCTGGAGATAGAGAGCACTTATTTTGTGTCCGATCTGTCATTTAGTTGTACTCTTATCAAAACATTAAAGTTTATGAAACTTAAGATATGTCATTATGCTATCCGAATGATCTCTCGAGTTATTGTCATATCTTGAACTTTGTGAATGATCATTTCCTTGTTACTATAAGCTTGATCTTGGAAATTCATGGCCATAATATGTATATGTTTGATTGGCAGAATGTGGGACTTCAGTCCATGTGACTAATGCCTGTGCAAATAAGGGGCCATGTCTGGTCCTGAGGAGGAGCGCCCTGATGTACTTTATAACTGCGGGAGTATGAACTTGTGGTGTGTGGCATGACACTGGTATGTGTGCCAGATTTGAATGTGCCTTTATGTGATAAGATAAGTTGTTCCATATGAATATGTGATATCTATGTGAATATGGCCAATACTTGATTATGTGATACGATCTCATTCTTGAATTTCTTGTCCAATGCATATGAAAGTCAGTACATGATTCCCTATGATATTCGTTGATTATTCTCTCTATTCAGCCATTTACTTGTTAGTAATGTCATGCATGTCTAGCCACCATGTTCTTGTAGGGATTCTGCTTATTTAAAATGTTAATCACGTATATTAGTGCCCACATGTTGAGATATAAATCCTACTGGGCGTTAGAGTGCTCACACTTGCTTTCCTAAACATTTTAGGTAGTGAAGATGAGCATGTGAAAACTGATGGGGAAGGGCATGAGTGAAGAGTACCCATGTTGACATGAAGCCGTGGAATATTAGAGTTAATAAATGTTAGAGTAGCGTCTGTAATAATAGCACATTTCCATTGAGTTTGTCATGTAATGGAATAATGGGCCCTATGTTTGGCTCTAACATTTATGGATGTAGTAGAATGTTCTAATTTGAAATTTAATGAAATTTACTTCATGTTGGTGTCACATCCAATATTTATCGCTCTATTTATGATCCGAATACAATTGTGCATTTTGATATTCCGCGTCGGGACGGGCAGTTTTATTGGTATTAGAGCTTTAATTCTTCAAAGTCCTAGGAGAATAGGAAGGTGGTATGAAATTGGTCTAGACCACACACGTCAAAATTGCCATACCTAATGTTCGCTTGGGTAGAGCCATGGGAAAAGGAGTCCCATGTGTTATACTTAGATTCCTAACTAGTATTATCATCTTGAAGGTACTTAATACTTCAATGGCTGCCAAACATGCCCAAGTTAGGAACATGCAACAATATTACAGAACTTGACTCAGGCTATTCTGCAAGCCACCTAGGGTGGTGGGAACTGTGGGGGTGACCGCCACAGAAATTTTCGTTGTATGAACATGTTGAGGTTCGAGGGCAGTACTGATCCGAATACTGCTGAATACTGGGTCAAGGAAATTGAAAGGATATTCAGGGTCATGCAGTGCAATGACTGAGATAAGGTACTACTGGAAACTTTTCAATTAGAAAAGGATGCCAGGCATGGTGGGAGTCTGTCGAAGGAACACTATAAGGTCAACAGGTGACCTGGGCGCAGTTTGTTGAACGCTTCAACAGCAAATACTTTTCGGAAAGAGTACATGAGAGAAAGGCAGCTGAGTTTGTGGCTCTGAAAGAGCGAGGACTGACTGTGACTGAGTATGAGGCTCAGTTCTCTCACTTGTCCCATTATGCTAGTCAATTGGTCGGGGACCGAGAGAATGAAGGCCAAACGCTTCTTGAATGGCCTGAGGCCCCAATATATCACCCGATTGGCGCCAATGGACATCCAAACCTATGTTGATATGATAAAGAAAGCCCAATTACTGGAAGACGCTATGAAGACTGCTAAAAGAATTAAAGGAAAGACTGTAAATTCAGCATGATCGGGGCAATGAGTGTGACTTGTGAAACTGATGGAGTTCAAATCAGACTCTCGGTACTCAAATTCACATTAAGCAAGTTAGTTTAGTTTAAAAAGGAAGAACTTAGCTAGGTTTGGAGGTCCAAAATTAGAAAAACTAATCCGATCGGCATCCAGTTTGTTCCAGCATGGCCAGATCAATGAGTGTGACTTGTGAAATTGACGGAGTTCAAATCGGACTCCAAGTTAGAGCTCGGCACTCAAATTCACATTAAGTAAGTTAGTTTAGTTCAAAAACGAAGAACATAGGTTTGAGAGTCTAACATTAGAAATACTAATCCGATTAGCCTCCAATTGTTCCAATATAGCCGGGCAATGAGTGTGACTTGTGAAAACTTACGGAATTCAAATCAGACTCCCGGTTGAGCTTGGCACTCAAATTCATATTAACAAGTTAGTTTAGTTTAAAAAGGAAGAGCTTAGCTAGGTTTGGAGGTCCAAATTTAGAAATACTAATCACACTGCTGGCAACGCACGACGAACAAGCTGCCACTATGACTGTCCGGCAACGAACTCCTACGACAGTGAGTCCCTACCTGAAGAGAGTAGGGGTGGTGAGCCTCGCGAACAAGGCTCAGAAGGGATAACTAGTCCCTTACCAGCCAGAGTAGCAGTAACTCTAACAAAAGCGGAAGCAAACTACTCTAGAAAGCAGTAAAGCGGGAAACACCTACTGCAGAGTATTACAAAGCAGCGGAACAGAGTAATGCCACGACCCAAAACCAGGGTCGGGCCAAACATGACTCCCGCAGAACTAACGGAGTCAAACACAATGTGGAAGCAACACCTCGGCACGCACCCACTGAGACAAGAAGCTCACGGAACACCGGAGAAACCAAGTGAGACCAGAGCCTCACGACAAAAGCACCCAACATCCCAGACCCCCACGAGGTCAGGAAGAAACAACCAGGTGTCACCACGAGAGAACCGAACAACCACGTGAGAAGGAATGTCTCACCACAGGCACGGCCACCTCAGACCTCCACATGGTCGAGGGCCCACAAGCAGAACCATCTAGACCAAGACATGCCACGAGGTCAGGGAACTACACCCTACGGTGCCACCACGGACGGTACCATGTAAAGGTTTACAAAACCGTGGTCGGGTGCTACACAAGACACCCCGAGAGAACCGCAGAGCGGAAACCACTGAACAAGGCCCACGAGGCAAACCAACAAAGCCCACGGAACTAGGCACAGGTAGGCTACAACCACAGTGTAGGCTAGAGCGACGAGACTTACTTACAAACTACGTGAGAAACTTCGTCACAACAAGAACAACCAAGCCACCGCCACAAGCAGCTAAGAGTAGGACACACTGTCCACTCCTCCAACTCGCCAGCCGCTGACTCCTGCCTACAACCTCCCTAGGTAGAGTGAGGCTAGTGATCCACAGTAGAGAACAACACAACCAACCACCGCAGCCCGGCCGAGCTGCGGCCCCACGCCTACCCTCCCTACGCGGCTCCGGAACCAACGCAGAGCAAGGCAGTGAGAAGGACTAACTGGTCTGCACCAGAAGAACACCTCAACCATCTCAGAGATACAAACTAGCTAAGGGAGCTCCACAAGCGACTCTACGCTGCTGCCCACCATCATTTTCCCCTTAGCTCTGAAGTCCGCCACACTAGGCTATCAACTCGAGCACGCTCGTAGCCCGGAGAACTCCCTCAATAGGCTCCCAAGGATGGGGGTCCCAGGAAACGAAGACAACCTCTGAACGAGATCAGCCCTCAAGTGCAAAGCACTGGGCGAAAGAAAACAGGCGGGGCAACAACCAACAGAAACCGGCACAACTGGCTTGTAACCAAGACAAGCCCAGTAGGCACAAGCACACACGACACACGTCCCAAAAACCCCCAAAAGGGTCGTCAGCCAACGCTGGCACACACGGCATGGCTCGAAAACTCGGAACACCACCAGACAGCACAGAAATCATCGCTCTTCTAATGATCGATTGACCGATAGACAATTGATTATTAGACAGACGTGAGCCTCCTAGCACCGCCGCTAGGACACGGCCACGAAGGTGTCACCTTCGGTCACTGAACGCAGAGAGGCAACCTGCTGCATTCCCTACCAGAAGATCCTAAGGGCAACCTTGTCCTAGGGCACATGCGGACACGCCAACCGAGGCCACAGAACAACCCGAGGCAAGCCAGGTGTTGTCGCGCCCTCCTAGCCCGTCGCGAAACCATCGCGACAGGAAGGGCAACCGTGACAAGTGCTCTGTTGCGACAGGGAAGCGCGTCGCGACAAGAACCCTGTCGTGACAGGAAACCAGGTCGCGACACGACTCTTATCGCGACGGCCAACCGCGCCGCAATAAGGTCGCGCCCGACCAAGGCGACGCCTCCTCTGATGTCACGACACGCTCTGCGGTCGCAACATCAGTCAGGAGGCAGACCGTAGGGATGCTACATCCCGGGGTCGCCCACACACTACAATCACACCACAACGGGGAGGGGAGCATGGGGAAAGCTGTAAAGCTATCTACCAACACAAAAAGACTCCCAATCACTAGGATTGGAAAGGGCACAAGAGATCCCTACTGATTTTGGAAGAACTGAACCCCAAAGGGCCTTCACGACACCACGGCTGCCACCTCCTCGCTCCACGACACCGCTCCAAGCTCTGCACGAACCGCTGCTGGTGCCACCACCGAGCTCCAAGCCGCTGTAGAAGGGAGGGGGAAAGCATCCCCTCCTCGAAGAGGAGGAGGGAAAGGAGAAAGGCCAAAGGAGGGAAAAGGGGCGCCGGCCAAGGCTTTAAGCCTTCGTCCCCCAAGACGCGATGGGGTGGGGCGTCGCGTTAGCACTCTTAACGTGACGGCCGCCCACACCACGACAAGAACGCGTCCCATAGAGATGCCGCAACAACCAGACAGGTCGTCCTGACACACCTGTCCCTCTAACAGGCATCAGATGACCAAAAAGTGGAACGATGTCGCGACCCGTTGACCAGGCGCGACAAGAACGCGATGAAGCCACTGGTCGCGACACAGATGACTGTCGCATCGGGCACCTCCGACGCGACACTAATGCGTCACCCAGAGAGGACGTGTTAGTGGCTAGTCATCCAAACACACAACTGGAGGAATCGGAAAGCCCAGGATGTTACAATACATCCAACAAAAAAAATAATTTCATCCTCAAAATTAAGGGCGAAACCCGGTCGGAGAACACAGCAGGTGCAAAGGGACCACTAAGTCGTACCACGACTTTCCGGTGGTCACCACCACGACCCAGCCACAAAGGGAGTGCCTAAACAGAGATCTGACGGCTCACAGGGCCCACGACAACGGCGCAGAGCACACAAGCAGATGTCAACAACTCCACAGGCGCGGTGCGCACCAAGCCGACCAAAAACACTGAAACCACCAGTCGGAAAACATGCGACTGAACCCTCAATAGACCACGCTGTTGAGAACAACCGGTCAGTAACTCCCTCTGTCACCAGTGACTAGACAGAGGTCCCAGCTACTGACGACAAACCAAGGAAAATGTCGAGAGGTCAACCGTAAGACTCCGCTGAATGGCTCCGCACATCTAGCAACAGCTAGCACCTACAGCAAGGCCAAACGAGAGTTTCTTAATGGTGACCCAAAACCAAGAGGAAAACACACACGTGGAGAAACCACGGCGAGCAAGGCAGTATCTGCCGGCACCACTATATCTCACCCAGATCATCCTTGTGGTCCGACCAGGACACACAATGACTGTGGAGCTTCAAAAAACTAAACCACACGCTCCACAAGCACACGCGCAGAGGCAAAACCGGGGAAGATGTCTGAGGTTGGCAAAGCCAGACATCCCAATATGTCGGCAAATCGCACGAGAAATGAAACAATCACAGAGGTCGAGGATAGCACGTCGACCTCAAAGGGACCCAAACCGAAGCAGGTACCACAACAGAACACACTCGCTCCTAAGCGAGAGGGAAAGCTCAACGACCAAAGCCTGGCGTACCACCGATAGGGCTGCCTAAACAAGGCAAAGCAGCCACCCCGCAGTGGTAACAGTACAGCCACAAGGCACAGGCCAGCACAAAGTGTTCTAGAGGCGGAAAGCTCAATGCCTCGAACATCGAGCAAACTCGTGAAACCACACACGAAACTCATGATCAAGCACACGGTGCCAACACCAACACCAGGAGCACACCCAAGGTACAACACAGTGCACCAAGGCTCCAAACGGCACAAAACAAATCACTCGAGCACGAGCACATGGTGCTACCACAAGCACCAAACTCGGCAAGATGCAACACAATTGCACCAACATCCGAACAACACGGGCTAACAGGGAAGACTCTCCACAAGGGACATGCCAAAAGCCACACGCAAGAAACCGCAAGCCTAAGAAGGGCATGATAGGCCAAACCGGCCCCAACCCTCAAGGTACAAGACACGAAGCAATGAAAGAAACACGCTAGAGGTGCAGTACATGACCTCACAAACGACTTGGAATAACTCGAGGCCAAACGGAAGGGACTCTCCACCAGAGACCCACAAGAGAAACACGAGGAAACCTAGCAACTTCAAGATCGCAACGACCACATCGGCTCTTAGAATCCCACAAACAAGGCACTACTCCCACCATGCAGGCGAAGAGGACCACACACCAAACAGCGACAAGTGCTTCCAAACACAGCTGAGGCACAAGCAAAACACGCACCGAACAATGCCTACACAAGCAATCCAAACGAAAGAAAACCCGATGCCGCCTCACACTGAACACAGGGCACGCTGCCCTACATCGTCCATTCAGGCGACAAGAAACCAGCATGGCAAGAGACGGGACAATAGGTCACCATAACCTATCGCACCACAAGGAAACAACGCGCACAAGGTGAGCAACCAACTCAACCTCTTGACAGCATAAGGGGAGGGACCTTCACCACAAAGGTCACCACCGTGCGCGACACGACACCAAAAGCAATGTGA
Organism: Colocasia esculenta; assembly: GCA_014218235.1. Classification (NCBI taxonomy): domain Eukaryota; kingdom Viridiplantae; phylum Streptophyta; class Magnoliopsida; order Alismatales; family Araceae; genus Colocasia; species Colocasia esculenta. The sequence continues at coordinate 31,437,781 of CM024755.1, read as the reverse complement.
AAGCACCACCACCCCGAGCAACCCACGGAAAGCAGAGGAAGAAGGCACGCAACAGGCCTCTTCCTCACAGGAAGTAGGAAACATAAACACAAGGCTAGCACCCACACAAGAGGCACAACCATCCAGACACCCACTGCACTCACCATACCATCATCTGGGAGAGCACGCAGGGCGCAAGAAGCGAAGCAAACCACTCGACCATATGGACACATGAAGTCCCACCAGCGCAGTCGAGAAACTCGAAAATGAACAAGAAGACAACCTGGCCAGCACCACAGCCAGACACACGGTTAAAGCACCACACCTTGACCGACAAAGCCCAAGTAGACTGTCAAACTGACAGTCCAACCGGCAACAACGACAGCTCATCTCTATAGAGAGAGAGAGAGCAGCGACGACCAAAACAAACATAGGGCAGCTCTGTGGAGAACCTCCACCAAAAGAGCCAAGAGATGTCCTGGAAGAACCTCACCAGAACGCAGCACAACCAAACGGCACACTTCAAACCATAGGGGCAACACAACGGTAGCCCAAAACAAACACAAACCACTCTGCAGTAAGCAGAACTGCAGAAACAACGCAAGCCAGTCCTGGAAGAACTTACACCAGGATGCAGCTCAACCAAACGGCACACTTCAAACCACAGGGGCAACACAACGGTAGCCCAAAACAAGCACCGAGCACTCCTGGGAAGAACCTCTGCCAGAAGTGACAAAGGGCGATCCTGGGAAGAACCTTCACCAGAACGCACAACCCAAACGGCCAAACATCATGGACCATCAGAGAGAAACACTGCAGCAAGCAGAATTGCAGAAGCAATGCGAGCAGATCCTGGGAGAACTTACACCAGGACGCAGCCCAAGCAAATGGCCAAAACACATGGCCTACCGAGAGAAAAACACAGCAGCCAGTGGAAGAAACACAAACTGGTTCTGGGAGAACCTCCACCAGAACCACCATCCAAACGAACAGCACACCTCAGACACTGAGGTAGTGCGGCAACAGACAGAAAATGCGCACGGGACAGCCTTGAGAGAAACCCTCACCAGGACAATAGCAAACCATTCTGGGAAACATCACCAGAATATAGGGTAACCAAGCGATGCACCTCAACTTCGAGGGCAACACAACGGCAACCAACCAGACAACAGAGACCTCAAACTACAGAGGCAACACAGCGGAAGACTTCAACGAGCACAGAAGTAGTCCCAGAGTGAGAGAAACCCTCACTAGGACAACAACAAAACAGTTATGGGAACCATCACCAGAACACAAGTAGCCAAGCGATGCACCTCAACCAAGAGGGCAGCGCAACAACAACCAGAAACGAGCACAACACAGTTCTGAGGAAACCTCACTTCCACCAGAACCAACAGAGAAGAACTCCGGGAGCACCTCACCAGAGTTCACAACTAGCCAGCACAAGGCCGACAACAACCACAGACAAGTGTCTCAGCGCTCAACCAGCGGTGCAACACGGCACACAAGGCACCTGCTTAGCTCGAGCAAAGACGCCGACTGAGCAGAGCACAGCGCCCAACGGCACACAGGCACACAAGGCAAAACACACATCCAACAAGGACACACCCTAACAACAAGGGACTGCCAACAAGGCAAGGACACCTTCGACCGGTTCTGCAGACCACAACCCTGCACCGGTGAAGGCCACACCACACGTAGGCTCTCTCAGCCTTCATGACACAACCACCCGGACACGCAGGCCGAGGATAAATCCAACCGCAACACGAGCGAAAATAGTAACCATGCTCATAGCACGCGCACCCAGCAACAGCAGCAACGCTTTCCTGCAGCTCACACTCGGACCCTGCTGGAAAGCTAGCCACCTGCAACACAGAACCAAATGCTCACCTAACAGCAACTCTACACGGACGGGCCAGCAGCGTACTAGTACCTTTCTTTGGGACAACCATAGTTATTAACTCATTACAAATCTCGTTGGACCCCTGAGCTCTGATACCACTGTAACAACTCGACCTCCCGGACGCCCCACCAGGGACCCCGAAGGTCGTGCTGCTACCCACGGATCCAAAGACTCTGAAGGGTTAGAATTTAGTCCTGTGAGATAAGCAATGAATTCAAATAACTATAACAAGAAAGTTCGTACATTAAAAAGGAAAATTATGTACAACATGTCTCAAATAAAAGTACAGGTACAGAAAGAAAGGTGCAGTCCTTAAGGGGCATACCCCGAGGACTTGTAAAAGGCCACTCTCAACTCACACTGTACAAAGCTCACACGCTCGCAACTCACACTGCTGGCAACGCACGGCGAACAAGCCGCCACCACGACCGTCCGGCAAGGAACTTCTGCGACAGCGAGTCCCTACCTGAAGAGAGTAGGGGGCTGAGCCTCGCAAACAAGGCTCAGTAGGGATAACTTGTAACACCCCAGAATTTTTATTTGTTGAAAAACATGAATAATAAAGTTATTAGACTTAAGCATTAGTCTTAAATTGAAATAATTGATATTTGGGTATGATTAGTATTAAGTAACGTTACCCCAGTGTCGTACTCGGACGTGCGCGCTCCCACAGGGCGACACTGAAAAACTGTAACAGATATATCCCCTCAAACAGATGGACAGACTGAACGAGTGAATCAAATTATTGAGGATATGTGTCGTGCTTGTGTATTAGAGATAGGAAATGACTGGAACACTCATCTAGCTATTATGGAATTTGCATATAACAATAGCTACCAGTCCACCATTCAAATGGAACCTTTCGAAGCTTTGTATGGTCGACAATGTAGATCACCATTGTGTTGGGTCGAATTAAAAGAAACGCATATTCTTGGACCAGAAATGATCCAAGAGACAACAGAAGTTATCAAGTTAGTACAAGATCGGATGAAAGCTGCTCAAAACCGACAGAAAAGTTATGCCGATCGACGTAGAAGAGAGTTAGAATTTCAGCAAGGGGAACATGTATTTCTTAAAGTGTCACCCCGGAGAGGAATCAAAAGATTTGGTATCAAGGGAAAATTGAGTCTGAGATACATTGGACCTTTTGAAATACTGAAGAGAGTTGGTGAAATGACATACCAATTGGCACTTCCACCGCAATTATCCAATGTACATGATATCTTCCATGTGTCAATGTTAAGGAAATATGTATATGATCCGGAACATATTATTGAATACCAAGATCTGGATGTACAAGGAAATTTGGCATATGAAGAAAGGCCAGTACAAATCCTCGATCGAAAAATCAAGCAACTTCGGAATAAGGAAGTTCCTTTATTAAAGATTTAGTGGAATAAGTAAGGACAAGAAGAAGCAACATGGAAATTGGAAGATGTCATCAAGAACAAGTATCCAGAGTTGTTTACAGGTTAGTAACCACATCCTTGTGTAATTAAATTTGGAGGATCAAATTTCTTTTAGTGGGGGAGAGTTGTAACACCCCAGAATTTTTATTTGTTGAAAAACATGAATAATAAAGTTATTAGGCTTAAGCATTAGTCTTAAATTGAAATAATTGATATTTGGGTATGATTAGTATTAACTAACGTTACCCCAGTGTCGTACTCGGACGTGGGCACTCCCACAGGGCGACACTGAAAAATTGTAACGAAAATGAAATCCAAGAACACCATAATTTCCATAAAAATGTGGAGATCTCAGAAATATAAATACTTGAATTTTTTGACGTACGAATTTCGAGATTAAGTCGACGCGACCATTTTTTGGGTGATTTTTCACCTCGTATGAAATAAAATCTAAAAATTGAATAAAAATAACCATAATTTGTAAAACCATCATATTAGGCTATGGTTGAAATTTTAAGACAAATGGATACCATTTGAACATGTTTATATTAGGTTTATTGGGCCAGTTGAATTTGGGGTTATTTACGGTGGCTAATTTCTGGGATTTTATGGGTGCTTACGTGTGAGGCTTAGAAGAGGTCAGCGCACATTGGGATAAGGTTATAACCATGGGTTAAACCTCTTACATGTTTAGGGTTGAGGTGTAAAGGGGTGAGAGGAAGCATGAACTAGGTGTAAGCAGTAAAAACCTAGTGGGTTTTACTGTTACACCTGTGTGTGGACGTGTTCCCTTGCATGGGAACCTGGCTTGGCTATAAAAGCCACTCCCTCTCCTGAGTTCGAACCTTTCTACACCTTGGCTCTTGTCTCTGTTCTTGCTTTCCCCTGCTCTTGGCTGCTAGAAGTATTGTGGAGGAGCTCCTAGAATTCTACTGCTGAGGAGTTGTTGGAGTTGCTAGCTCCGTTGCATCTGCAACTGCTTTCACTTCTACTCCTGTGTGCCACTGTAGCTGTTGTACTTTGGTGTTAACAGAGCCGAAACGCCATCAACTGTGAGGAGAAGCTCTTCTCCTGCTGGCTTAGGTTCCCTCGTTGGGAAGTGTGAAGAATTACCTATTCAGCAAGGTAGGATTCATCTCCCTCTGGTTCAATTCGGTTCTTCATATGTAACAAGGAATTCGTAATGAACGGATAAGTTGCTATACTTGTGATTCTCTGTTTTCCTTTCAGTCATGGTAGAATTATTCTTGTTGGGAAAGGAACAACTTGGTTCTGTTTTAGAAATCGATTCCTATCTTCTTCCTCTACCTTTGATCCTTGTACATGTTATGGAGTCATGTAGAAGTCTTAATATCTTTAGAACTATGTGAGAACTTCTGTTTAATTGTTAGGTACTCCAAGCCTTGATTTAGATCCATGAAACACTTTGAGTTTTAGTGTTTATCTTGTAGAAATCTTCCAATAAACCATTGCTATCAAGATCATGCTTCCAGTACTACACTACGTTAGCTTCTAGCTAGACAAGTTCGAATTGTAAATCTCTTGTTTCATCTCATTTGTTTAGTTTATAAACCACTGTGAGAACTACAATTAGACTCTTCCAATTGATATAAATCATGCTTTGATTCATAGGTTCCATGGTTAGAGTGTTTAGAGTGAATTCAAAGTCACTTATGAGTGAGGAACATGCGGTTGTCGACAGACAGCCCATAGCTGTCGACAGGCCAGCCTTCCTGAACTCTGAAATAACTGGGACTGTGTACAGCTGTCGACAGCCATCTTGTTGCTGTCGACAGATGGACACAGACCAGCAAAAGCTGAGCTCTGTCTTCTGCAATCTGTCGACAGCCCCTTCCTGGCTGTCGACAGCTACAACCCTGATTCGAATTTCTGCACTTTTTCGTGTGTGAATCCTTGCTAAAAGTTCATCCTAATAGCCTAGCAAGTTACCCCCTTAATTACTTGGGTATTTGCTGTCATTCTACTGTAAAGAATACCCACTTGAGAAACCTTACTCACCCTTGAAATATTCTTGAAGTTGTCAATTACGAATGGTACTCCGTTGAGTCCATTCTCCTGTGTTTGGTAACCGAGTTCCTATAACTTGATGTCTTGAGAGTTCAAATGCTTGAACACCGTGTGAGATATGATTAATTGATGATGATGACATTTTTTGGGTCCTTGGCCCATCTGACTGAAATGCTTGTTCAAATAGGGCTGGTCCAGTCCTGGGAGGAGCACCCGAATTCTTTTACTAGCCGTACGGATTGATAAAGGGCTACGAGATGTTTGGCATTACATCACTTACTGTTGATTATGGTCATCATAAATACTGTATTGTCTTACTGTTACTCGAGCAAAATGTGAAGTTTATACACCTGAACATGCCTGTGTTTTATTATCATCACTGTGGCAGGTCTACTGTCCTGATATTTGATCATGTCTTCGATATTCTTTCTATTCTTGTCGTAACTATTATGTATTCATCATTGGAATTATGGATTTGAATTCTATGGGCTAGTTAGCTCATTATTTCCTACCATTTTTAGGTAATACAGATGGGGATGACATTTAAGGGCATGAGTGCTGAGAGGACCGACTATGTCAAGCAAAGCCAACCCATTTTTGTTTCTGTTTAGTAGTGTGAAATGAGATGTATAAATTAAGTTGTTTTGATCTACTCCTCTCTTAGTTGTTATGAGGAGTATCTGTGTAATAAAACTTCCGCTTATTGTGTTATGGATAGACAAACGTTAGTATTATCTTTTGTGCCTGTTTTCTGTCACTTTTGATAAATAGCCTTTTACTACGACGTGACATAACTAGTCCCTTACCAGCCAGAGCAGTAGGAACTCCAACAAAAGCGGAAGCAAACTACTCTAGAAAGTAGTAAAGCGGGAAACACATACTGCACAGTACTACAAAGCAGTGGAACAGAGTAACGCCACGACCCAAAACCAGGGTCGGGCCAAACACGACTCCCGCAGAACCAGCGGAGTCAAACACAATGTGGAAGCAACACCTTGGCACACACCCGCCGAGACAAAGAAGCTCACGGAACACCGGAGCAACCAAGTGAGACCAGAGTCTCACGACACAAGCACCCAACATCCCAGACCCCCACGAGGTCAGGAAGGAACAACCAGGTGTCACCACGAGAGACACCAAAAAACCACGTGAGAAGGAACGTCTCACTACAGACACGGCCACCTCAGACCTTCACAAGGTCGAGGGCCCACGAGCAGAACCACTTTAGACCTCGGACACGCCACGAGGTCTGGGAACTACACCCTACGGTGCCACCACGGACGGCACCACAGAACAGTTTACAAAACCAGCGGTCGAGTGTCTACACAAGACACCCCGAGAGAATCCGCAGAGCGGAAACCACTGAACAAGGCCCACGAGGCCAAACCAACAAAGCCCACGAAACTAGACACAGCTAGGCTACAACCATCGTGCAGGCTAGAGCGACGAGAATCACTTAGAAACTACATGAGAAACTCCGTCACAGCAAGAACAACCAAGCCACCGCCACAAGCAGCTAAGAGGAGGACACACTGTCCACTCCTCCAACTCGCCAGCCGCTGCCTCCTGCCTACAACCTCCCTAGGTAGAGTGAGGCTAGTGAGCCACAGCAGAGAACAACACAACCAACCACCGCAGCCCAGCCGAGCTGCGGCCCCACGCCTACCCTCCCTACGCGGCTCCGGAACCAACGCAGAGCGAGGCAGTGAAAAGGACTAACTGGTCCGCACCGGAAGAACACCTCAACCACCTCGGAGACACAGACCATCTAAGGGAGCTCCACAAGCGACTCTACGCTGCTGCCCACCACCATTTTCCCCTCAGCTCTGAAGTCCGCCACACTAGGCTATCAACTCGAGCACGCTCGTAGCTCGGAGAACTCCCTTAACAGGCTCCCAAGGATGGGGGTCCCAGGAAATAGAGACAACATCTGAACGGGACAAGCCCTCAAGTGCAAAGCACCGGGCGAAAGAGAACATGCGGGGCAACAACCAATAGAAACCGGCACAACTGGCTTGTAACCAAGACAAGCCCAGCAGGCACAAGCACGCACGACACACCTCCCAGAAACCCCCAGAAGGGCCGTCGGCCAACGCCGGCACGAACGGAACCACCCGAGGCAAGACAGGTGTTGTCGCGCCCTCCTAGCCCGTCGCGATACCATCGCGACAGGAAGGGCAACCACGACAAGCTCCTTGTTGCAATAGGGAAGCGCGTCGCGACAAGAACCCTGTCGCGACAGGAAACTGGGTTGCGACACGACTCTTATCGCGACACCCAACCGCGCCGCGATAAGGTCGCACCCGACCAAGGCGATGCCTCCTTTGATGTCACAACACACTCTGCGGTCGCGACATCAGTTGGGAGGTAGCCCGCAGGGATGCTACGTCCCGGGGTCGCCCACACACTACAATCACACCACAACAGGGAGGGGAGCATGGGGAAAGCTGTAAAGCTATCTACCAACACAAAAGGACTCCCAATCACCCAGATTGGAAAGGGCACAAGAGATCCCTACTGATTTTGGAAGAACTGAACCCCAAAGGGCCTTCACGACACCACGACCGCCACCTCCTCGCTCCACGACGCCGCTCCAAGCTCCGCACGAACCGCTGCTGGCGCCACCACCGAGCTCCAAGCCGCCGGAGAAGGGAGGGGGAAAGCATCCCCTCCTTGGAGAGGAGGACGGAAAGGAGAAAGGCCAAAGGAGGGAAAAGGGGCGCCGGCCAAGGCTTTAAGCCTTCGGGCCCCAAGACGCGATGGGGCGGGGCATCGCGTTAGCACTCTTAACGTGATGGCCGACCACACCGTGACCAAAACGAGTCCCATAGGGACGCCGCGACAACCAGACAGGTCGCCCTGATAGACCTGTCCCTCTGACAGGCATCAGACGACCAAAAAGTGGAACGATGTCGCGACCCGTTCACCAGGCACGATAAGAACGCGACAGAACTACTGGTCGCGACACAGATGACTGTCGCGTCGGGCACCTTCAACGCGACACTAACGCGTCGCCCAGAGCGGACGCGTTAGTGGCCAGTCATCCAAAGACACAACCAGAGGAACCGAAAAGCCCAGGATGTTACAGTGTGACTTGTGGAAACTTACAGAGTTCAAATCGGATTTCTGGTTTGAGCTTGACACTCAAATTCATATTAAGCAAGTTAGTTTAGTTTAGTTTAGTTTAAAAATGAAGAACTTAACTAGGTTAGGGGATCCAAAAATATAAATACTAATCCAATCGGCCTCTGTTTTGCTCTAGCACGACTGGGGCAATGAGTCTGACTTGTGGAAAGTGATGGAGTTCAAATAGAACTCCTGGTTTCAGCTCGGTACTCAAATTCACATTAAGTTAGTTTAGTTTAAAAACGAAGAACTTAGGTTTGGGGGTCCAAACCTAGAAATACTAATCCGATTGGCCTCTGGTTTGTTCCAGCACGGCCAGGGCGATGAGTTTGACTTGTGAAAACTGGCGAAGCTCAAATCGGACTCCGATTTGAGCTCAACACTCAAATTCACATTAATCAAGTTTGTTTAGTTTAGTTTAATTTAAAAAGGAAGAACTTATCTAGGTTTAGGGGTCCAAAATTAGAAATAGTAATCAAATTGACATCCAATTTATTCCAGCACGACTGGGGCAATGAGTCTGACTTGTGGAAATTGACAGAGTTCAAATCAGACTCCCGGTTTCAGCTCGGCACTCAAATTCACATTAAGCATGTTAGTTTAGTTTTAAAACGAAGAACTTAGGTTTGAGGGTCCAAAATTAGAAATACTAATCCGATTGACCTCCAATTTGTTCCAACACGACCGGGGTGATGAGTGTGACTTGTAGAAACTGACAGAGTTCAAATCAGACTCCTTGTTTGAGCTCGACACTCAAATTCACATTAATCAAGTTAGTTTAGTTTAAAAAGAAATAACTTAGCTAGGTTTGGGGGTCTAAAATTAGAAATACTAATTTGATTCACCTCTGATTTGTTCCAGTATGGCCGGGGCAATGAGTGTGATTTGTGGAAACTGACAGAGTTCAAATCGGACTTCCGGATTGAGCTCGGCACTCAAATTCACATTAAGCAAGTTAGTTTAGTTAAAAATGAAGAACTTAGGTTTAGGGGTCCAAAATTAGAAATACTAATCCGATTGACCTCCAGTTTGCTACAGCACGGCCAGGGCGATGAGTGTGACTTGTGGAAACTAACGGAGTTCAAATCAGACTCCCGGTTTGAGCTCAGCACTCAAATTCACATTAAACAAGTTAGTTTAGTTTATTTTAGTTTAAAAAGGAAGAACTTAGCTAGGTTTGGGGGTCTAAAATTAGAAATACTAATTCGATCGGCCTCCGGTTTGTTCCAACACGGCTGGAGCAATGAGTGTGATTTGTGGAAACTGACAGACTTCAATTCGTTCTTCTAGTTTGAGCTCGGCACTCAAATTCACATTAGGCAAGTTAGTTTAGTTTTAAAATGAAGAACTTAGGTTTAGGGGTCCAAAGTTAGAAATCCTAATCTGATTGTCCTTCGGTTTGTTCCAGCACGGCTAGGGCGATGAGTGTGACGTGTGGAAACTGACAGAGTTCAAATCGAACTCCCGGTTTCAGCTCGGCACTCAAATTCACATTAAGCATGTTAGTTTAGTTTTAAAACTAAGAACTTAGGTTTGAGGGTCCAAAATTAGAAATACTAATCCGATTGACCTCCAGTTTGTTCCAACACGACCGGGGTGATGAGTGTGACTTGTAGAAACTGACAGAGTTCAAATCAGACTCCCTGTTTGAGCTCGACACTCAAATTCACATTAATCAAGTTAGTTTAGTTTAAAAAGAAATAACTTAGCTAGGTTTGGGGGTCTAAAATTAGAAATACTAATTTGATTCACCTCTGATTTGTTCCAGTATGGCCGGGGCAATGAGTGTGATTTGTGGAAACTGACAGAGTTCAAATCGGACTTCCGGATTGAGCTCGGCACTCAAATTCACATTAAGCAAGTTAGTTTAGTTGAAAAATGAAGAACATATGTTTAGGGGTCTAAAATTAGAAATGCTAATCCGATTGACCTCCAGTTTGCTACAGCACGGCCAGGGCGATGAGTGTGACTTGTGGAAACTAACGGAGTTCAAATCAGACTCCCGGTTTGAGCTCAGCACTCAAATTCACATTAAACAAGTTAGTTTAGTTTATTTTAGTTTAAAAAGGAAGAACTTAGCTAGGTTTGGGGGTCTAAAATTAGAAATACTAATTCGATCGGCCTCCGGTTTGTTCCAACACGGCTGGAGCAATGAGTGTGATTTGTGGAAACTGACAGACTTCAATTCGTTCTTCTAGTTTGAGCTCGGCACTCAAATTCACATTAGGCAAGTTAGTTTAGTTTTAAAATGAAGAACTTAGGTTTGGGGGTCCAAAGTTAGAAATCCTAATCTGATTGTCCTTCGGTTTGTTCCAGCACGGCTAGGGCGATGAGTGTGACGTGTGGAAACTGACAGAGTTCAAATCGAACTCCCGGTTTGAGCTCGACACTCTAATTCACATTAAGCTAGTTATTTTAGTCTAAAAGTGAGTGAATTATATAGAAAAATAAATTCCAAAAATTTAAATAAATTATTACTTATAGTAGTATTTAATTTTATTCTATTATTATTATATATCTATTGTACGTTCCTTCATCGAGTGGCATCGTAGGAGATGAGGACGAGGATTCATAATTTTCTTTTCATTGTTATGGACATTTTATTTATTGTTGTGGACATTTTATGTATTATTATTGTGGACATTTTATGGACATTTTATTATTGTTGACATTTGTCATAGTATAGTTTTTATTTTTATTGTATGCACAGGTTATTTTGTTAAAAATATGTATCTTTTTAAAAAAATAATTAAAAAATAGAAACCGATTAGCGATCGAAATTATCGATCGCTATTTCGAATTATAGCGACTGATCATTTTCAGTCACTATTTCGTGACTGATCATGAAATAGTGACCGAATCGATCAGTCGCTGATAGCGACCGAATAATCCAGTCACTATTTTGGTCACTATATTATGACCGAAATAGTGACTGAAATAATCAGTCGCTGATAGCGACCACAATGTGTCAGTCACTATTACGGTCATTGTACAGTGGCCGAAATAGTGATTGAATGTATCGGTCGCTGATAGCGACCAAAATAATTCGGTTGCTATTTCAGTCAATATCAACGACTGAGTAGCGACCAAAAATTTTCGGTCACAATATTATGACAAACAATTCTTCACTGACAACTTCGATCCCTATTTGGTCACTAATTGGTTTAGTGACCGAATAGGGACCGAAGTTGTCAGTCGCTAAAAGAGCTTTTTCTTGTAGTGTATCACATTTAGAAAAATGTTCAAAAAAGATATCAAGGAGTTGGAAGGCTGAAAAAAAAAAGAGTATTTTTTTTAGAGGGCTACTATATTGTAAGCCATCAACTCTTGACATTTCTTGCTTCATTTGCCATATTATGGCTTTATGCTGCTCTAGACCATCCTAACCCACGACCTCTCTCATATCTGTAGGATCGAATAAGCAGGGTGAATAGATCTAGAAGGGGGGGGGGTTGAATAGATCTATTACCAATCACAGCGAAATATTATGCAATTTAAAACTTACTTCAGATTATAACTCAATTCTACAAAAACTACACTGATCTGATGTGGGTGTGTATAGTTGATGTATGAGACAATCAGACAAACAGGTGTGAGCGAAATCCATATGCATACATTTAACAGATAGACAATTAGCAAACCACTGCACAGGAGATTTTTAGGTGGTTCGAAAATCACATAGTGATTCCTACATCCATCCCTCACATAGTGAGGCACACACTACTCAACGAAATTGAGTACAACACACACAAGAGCTCGTCGGCTCAAACCAGACACACTCTCTAAAAGAGATTAATTTGCACAGAACACATGGGCAAATCAATCAACACTCAGAAACACACACACAGATGAAGAACATTTGCCTATGCTCTCAAAATAGAGAACAACTGGTCTTCAATGAAGCTTGAAGATCTTGACACCTCTCCTTTGAGATTGGATCTCTAGATCAGGAAGAAAAATGAAGGATTTACGAGCTTCTTCTCCTTCTTCTTTCTGGCTGCGCTACTCTGCTCCTCTTTCTAGGCTCTCGCTTTTCCCGATTCTTTTCACAGTCCTTTTTCAGCCGCACACTTGACGTGCTTTCTAGATGCCTTTATCACAAAGGACAATGGCGTATTTATAGCCAGCTGTCCAAACCTCGTACTTAGGGTTTCATGACCCCAAGTAAGACACGTGTCAGTCACATGATATCCTACACAGATATCATCTTTAAGTATTCAGAAGAAAAGGCAACAATATATTTCAATCGATACCAATAATCAATGTGAGACTCACAACAATCGATATAGATATGGTAATTGATGTGAAACTCACAGCAATCGATGTTAGAGTTGTTCAACAATCGATGGGCAGACAATCGATGATTAAACATAAAGTAATCAATATCTAACATGAGGCAATCGATGTTTAAGTGGTTCAACAATCGATGTGCAAACAATCAATGTTTAAACATGAAGCAATCGATGTCTAACATAAGCTAATCAATGTTTAAGTTGTTTAGCAATCAATGTGCTGACAATCGATGTTTAAACATGAAGCAATCGATGTCTAACATGAGGCAATCGAAGTTAGCAATCGATTGATGAACAAAGCACATGAACAATCATTTGACCAGACTTTGACTATCAGAACTTCGACTGTCAATGAGTCGATTGTCAGAACATCGATTGTTAAAACTTTGATTGTCAAAGAGTCGATTGTCAAAACTTCGACTGTCAAAGAGTCAATTGTCAGAACTTCGACTGTCAAAGAGTTCACTATCAAACCTTCGACTGTCAAAGAGTCGATTGTCAGAACATCTACTGTCAAAGAGTCGATTGCCAGAACATCGACTGTCAAAGACTACTAACATGAATATATGAAGTGTCATTGCTTCAACTGACCAAGTGTAAATGCGAGCATCCGATGTCATTTAAGCAAGTTACTCAATATGGCTAGTCTATCTATTGATTGCAAACATTGATTAAAGGATATGCAACATGAAAGCACTTAAGTTTTTCACAAAACAATGATGTTATTATATCAACAAGATGAACAATGATCATGTCATCATCAAAACAAATCAAAATAATTATTATCAAAATAATGATTATGGTTATTCACATAACCATAACTAAACAATATCTTCCATGATGTTCATTGTAAACAAGGGAGAAACCCAATTGTACAATCAAGATTATAAGTAGATTATAATTGTGAATGATATTCTCTTTACACAATAGAATTCTACTTTAATGAACAGAATCATGGTGGCTACAAAAGTTACACATTAGTTTATAAAATTTAGTTTATACACGATCGATATAAAAGGTAAGATCATGAAAGTACTCATACTTTTAACCGCCATAAATTAATCAAATAACTCCAAAGCCTCATTAGCTAGCAAGTAGGATATATAGACGATCCTAATTGACTTTTCTAACTTTTTATGAGGAACAAAAACACTATTTTCAGAAATTGGTTGTATAAGCAGAACTTCACATTTTCTTTCCCCACGCCACTCCAAAATGATCTAGACCTTTAAAATTTCTGTCTTATGAAACAGTCAAGTTCAACTCAAACTACCTGAAACCATGTGAAATGTGTAAGCTTTCCACCAGTATCAAGCGTATATATCTACTTACAAGCAACTCTTGTGTATGACGATTTAAAATGAGCTTCAACTGGTTGCCCCTTTCACTAAGGCAAGAGATGTTGGCCCAACAGCACCATTTGACAGAAGCAACGGGCCCGTACAAAGGCAAGGAAGGAGACCAATGTGTCTATGGATGGATCATATATAGTTGATATGCTTCATACCATGCATATTTTAGCAGTTTCGGTTTTACATGCCAATAGATCTTTCCCCACCAAATATAGGAATTCCCGTCAAAGCAAGAAATACCACGGCATAATGTAGCCGAAGCTTTTGATGAGCTACTTACTCCGAATTCATCAATCTAGCATCTCATGAATTTAAAATAATCGATCATTAATACTTAATTTCTTCAAATAAAGGAGTCATAGTTTCAAACTCACCTCTTACGATTTTTAAGAGAAAATCTTAACCTAAAAGACCTTATGAGTAGTACTCCATGTGCTCACATCCATTTTAGACCACTAATTTGTTCAAAAGATGTGCTAACATTAACTAATCAATCACTCTCTCTCTCTCTCTCTCTCTCTCTCTCTCCTCTCTCTCTCTCTCTATATATATATAATATATATATATATATCTTAATCAGGGTGCGTAAATGCATTAAACCCCCATCCAACTTAAAAAGGAAGACAAAGATGATGGCGAAGCATGCATGCATTAATCAAACTTGAAATTTCCTAATTAAACACTACGCACATTCGAACACAAGCGTGCATTAAAGCCCCATCCAACTAAAGGTCTAAATAAATAGGCATATTACTTTTCCCAAGCCACCAAACTTCAGGAATCTGCGGAAGGGATATGATCTCGACAAAAGGAAAAGACAAGAGCCATCATCTCAGGAATAAGGAAGAGAAGGAACCTGTTTGTCCACCAAAAGCCTTCTAATATAGAGTCCTCAAACTACCATAAACTAAGATCAATTGTAGCTATTTTCCCGACTTAAAACTTCAAAAGTTGCAAAATAAGCAAACACTGAAAAAGAGATCTAATCACAGAAGCAATTGTCTCCTCCCCCACAGCTTTATTGCATAAAGCGGGGAAAAGAGAAGGGTCACAGTAATAAGCAGGTTGTGCTGTTCTCAAGGTTAAAAGAGGATTATAGCTACAGACAATTCTGGCCAACAGACGAAGCGAAGGCTACTGAGGGGCTTGGTCATCTATCCCTCCTTCAACTGTGCCTGGCGCTATCGGGATCACGTAATATGCCTATTTCTTTAGACCGTTTTACAGGGGCCCCGTTGTGCGAAATCCAACACCATGAACATTAGGTTTGGGTGACTTGTAGCCAATTCCTCATCTTTTCCAATGGCTTAGGCCTGGATGGAAACGTGACTTGTTCATCTTGACTTAGACAAGTCACAAAGTCTTGTTTACGTGATATTAATTTCAAATAAACACTTGTAGAATCATCTTCTCTCGACAGAGAATTTTTTTTTTTTTTTTTTTTTGGTTGAATTGGGGATACAAACTAACAAAAACCTAGCTTTCGACAAAGGGACATGATAAGACCTCACCTTGAGTGAGCGGGACGATGACCATAGCTTTCAGAAACCTTCCGAAGCTGAGGCTCTCTTACCTTGCTGTTGCTTCTACCTCATCGTCCGTCGTTAGTTGACTGTGGGTCAGCGCGCTTGCGTAGCCCAGCGTATGGACCAAGCCATTGTCGCTTTCTGGACCAACAATTGTTACGGGCCCTGTCCTTTTTATATTGGAAGGTTTTTTTATATATATATAACGAGGAAATCTCGCATATTGGAAGGTGTCACAATTACAAATTTACGTACATTTATGCATACGAGAGCGCTAGACCCTCTGGACACAAGGAAAAAAAAAAAATAACAACAACAACAACAACAGAGAGCGCTAGGCCCCACCGGTGCCGTCGCGCGCGCTCCACTCCTGCTCTTCTATCGTCTCGCGTCGACAACCGGCTTAGCCTTTATATACAAGTACTGGGGGTTGAGCGAACTGATCAAGGAGCGGCCTGGGACTCATCTACAGTATAACCGGTCGAGAGATCGATCTCGTCGTTAATTACAAGATGGCGATGCCCGAGATATCGGTCGTTCTCCCCCTACTCCTCCTGGTACTTTTCAGCGTGACTGCTGCGACCCCTGCAGCAGCCATGACGGAATCACCGCCGGAGTCGGCCGGGACGCCTCGGAGAAGTAAGTGCCTCTCTCTCTCTATCTATATATATATACCCGCAGGGAGCGCTTAATTAGGTGTGACTACTGGAACTGATCGTAGTGGCGTCGTGTGCTAATGATTTGCAGTGGGTCAAAGTGGAGAGCCTGCAAGCGCTCGTTCAAATCCTCGTCTTCCGCCGTCGCCAATTCCCAACATAAACCCAGGCAACAGTCCCAGAGTTTCCAATTCTCATCCTGGGAACCGTAATCCTCAGTCGGCTAGTCCCTATAGATATAATCGAGCCTGCCAAACGTACGACCGATGCCGCACCAGCCGCTACTACGGCGGCAGGTCTTAAACCCTGGATATTACTCGTTGGGTTTGTGTACCACAGCGCCCGGCGTCACTCTGCAGTGTGTGGACTTGGCACCAAAAGGGGATGGGGATCGTTTGTTCTAATCTCTTTTTGTTATTCACGCTTCATTTCATCTCAATTGTGTATTTACTGTCGGATTTGATTTCCATCACAAAAAAGAAAGAACGTATTGAATACATGTGGGGGGATTAAGTAGACTGCAAATGGGACCGAAAATATTGTGATCAGATAATCTCGGTTGGGTCGATTGGTTAGAACTTTTGTTTAAAAATAAGAGGTCCCGAGTTTGATTCTTAGGAGGGTTTATCTGATTTATATGTAATTCTCGAGGTGTGTAAATTCGAAATTTTTTCAGTCAAATAAGATAAAGACAATACAGATACACGAAAAATAGGAGCTGTCAATTCCTGATCTTGAAATTCACTAATATCAATTCCTAAACCCACAAAATCACACAGAACGAAATTTTTTCGTTATCAAAAAAAAAAAAAAAAAAATTGTGATCATTCGCAAGTCTGGCGACCATCCTTTGAGCGGTTACATCAATTACGGAGCTCTGGCTCTCCGTAACATCCAACCCCCGTAGCGTTACCAACGCGGATGCCAGTTTCACAACCAATTCCGTTTCTTTCGTGTATTTGTATCATCCTTTTATCTTTTTGAACATCAATTTGGTTTTCATTACCAAATTAAGAAAACAAGTACTGTTCATCAATACATGCGGTCGGGATGAAGAAAAAACAATTGCCATCTGTCGATAACTTAAGAGTAATCGCTTTTTTTTAATTAACGTTTGAAAATATTAAAGGGAGATGTTGCGTCTATAAGTGCTGCTTTTACCAACCATTCGGCTGCTCAATCTTATTGACAAGAAAGGTGATTGTTTTTGAAAATTTTTAAGATTCTAGAGCGAGTCATTGAACTTTTTACTCTTTGCTTACAGACTGTTCAGTCGCTCAATCTTATTGGAAAAATAGTATTTTAAAGAAAATTTAAAAATTATAACATTTTTGTTGTGTTTCTGACATGTTAAAGAAATAAATTATATATTAAAAAAAACTCAAATGAGATCCCTTGCGCTTTGGACATGTGTTATTGACCATTCAACCGTTCAATCTTATTGTCAGGAATAGTAATTATCTGAGAAATTTTTGAAATTCTTATGAGAAACATCACATTTTTTGCTATTTGTTTATTTGTCATTTAGTTACTCATTCTTATTGCAAAAATAATATTTTAAAAAAGCATTAAGAAATTCGAAAGAGACCCACTGCGGTTAATTCTCATCATTTGTGCAGAAAACAGTAATCCTTTTTGAATTTTTTTTAAAACTCTACAGAGATTTGTTTCATCTCTAACAGTTTTCTTCCTAACCCATTAGCCCCGGAGACATATTGCCAAAAAAAGTAAAATTTTATAAAATTTTAAAAACAGGTCTAAAGAGTCATTTCTAATCGTTCTTTTAAGAATAGTAAGTTTTTTGGAAATGTTTTAAAATTATAAAAGGATCTAATTTGGCCCAAGGTGGTCGTTTGTAAATGCCATGATTACTCCCTCAATAAGAAATAAAAATCATCCTTTCTACGACCAAAATGTACTGTGTATAATGATTATATCATCCAAAGTACTGTATTTTTCCTTAAAAGTTGGCCCTCGGGTGAGCTTCTTGAATCGTGACAGACATAGGCATCGCGCTTTAATAGTTGATCCACGACCATCTGATCCATCGCGCTTTCCAAAAACTCCAACCACCTACCCTGTCACATTTCAACCTATACTTCAAATTTTCAAATTACGCGCCTTAAACTCAACGCCGGGGGTGATGATGACTTTATGAATCGCGACGACGGACTCCGTCGAGTATTAAATTGATCTCCAAAAGCGCGACGACTGTGTCCATTGCATTTTTTATTTTTAATTACTTTGGAAGCCTCTACAAAACACCCAAGACCGTCTCCTTCTACCTCTTTCGACTCACTGCGAACTCTCACCACCCTCTCAACTCTCTATTCTATACTCTCTTGTTCGCCCACTCTCTAGCTTCCTCAATTTGACAATGACAAAAATGATGGCCTCCAAATGTCGGTGAGGTGATGGTGCGATGGTGGAAGAAGAAAGGGTGGAAGAGGGACTGGCGGCGGCGGCGGCAATGGAAGATGAGGTAGAGACGCCGGGTACGGCCACGAGGTTGATGGTGGAGGAGATGATGGCACTGGGGGAGGAAACACTGGTGGTGGGGGAGGAAGCTCCGACAGCCATAGAAGAGGAAACGACGGAGGAAGCGGGAGGAAGGCTCCGGTGACGGAGGAGAGGATGGGAAGCACCTCCACGAGGCGATACGGTAAGTCCCCTTTTATCCCTGCTCCAAGGTTTGCATGTGGAAGGAGGAGGGAGTGGTCGTCGGGGCCGGAGAAGGGAATAAGGTGAATCGCGACGACACCAGTTGTCGCGATTCAAAGTGTTGAATCGCGACGGCTGAGTCGGTCGTGGTTCAAACCGAAGTGCGACTACTGAGCTGGTCACGTTTCAAATTGAAGCGCGACCACTGAGTTGGTCACGGTTCCGATAACCACCCGAGAACTTGGATTGGTCTTGTTTTGCAGTGTTTAGTTATTTTTAAGATATTTGACTTGTGCTAACTTGGCTTTTGGACATTCTTATGTGCAGGGGATCATGAGGCCCCGGATTCACTGACCGCTGGTGATAGTGTCGTACCAGGGACTACCCGACTTCCAGAGGGAGTGGGTGTGGGCGATGGGGTTTGGGCCGATCTTGGAGATCGAGCCCTTTTATGTAGATAGCCTCTTGGTCAGGCTCTGAGGGAGCACTGGGATCAGACCAGTAGAGCATTTTTGATGTCGTGGGGGCACATGGTGCCGACTTTAGAGGAGGTGACGAGGATTACTAGCCTCCGGGTAGATGGGGAGGCAGTGACAAGCGTGACATACGCCGATTACACGGAGTTCACGCAGGACTTGCTGGGGTTGGAGCCAGTAGGAGTGGATGATCTCGGCGACCGGAGGATGGTCGACCGAGTGGAGTTGCTGGAGAGCTTGGGTCTGTGAGGAGTGAGGTAGACCGGAGACGAGTGGCTGCACGAGTTCGTGTAGTGAGCGGTGGGGTTGGCTAGGGCAGTGTACGGCCAGGACCTCGAGGATGTGGAGGGGGTGGACTGGGAGCTGAGGAGGTTCCTGGTCTTATTCTTGAGGAATATGCTTCTGGGGACGAAAGGAGATGGCATTCACTGTCGGTTCCTGGAGATTCTAGAGGACCTAGACAGAATGGGCGAGTATGTTTGGGGAGCGTCCTTTCTGGCCCACACCTTTGCTGACCTCTCCAGCGGCACTAGTCAGGAGACCATCGTGGGTGGGTTCGCCCCTTTTCTCCAGGTACATGATATTACTTTAAGCCTTCTCAATTTTCTTGCATTAAACTTGTTAGTCAAAATAATCAATGTGTCTGTGTATGCAGGTGTGGAGTTACTACTACATCCCCCTGGAGAGGGCTAAAGAGGTGTGACCCGACGCACTCCCTCTTGCCAAGTGATGGCTATCGGTGGTGACGGTGGCGTCATTCTCCCTCTAGCTGGACACCCTACGCCGTGACATCCAGGACGTCCCGGCCCTTCTGGTATGCGTCCTATCTTATCTCATGCATTTTTTATGATATCATGTGTTATGTACATATTGTGAAAGAATGGATGTAGGTGGTATGGCAGCCCTATGTGAGCATGACAGACAATGGCTAGTCCTGGGTGGAGAGTGGGCGATATCATTTTCAGCGGGACCTTTGAGTCCATTGCCTAAACGAGATCGAGCATCTTCGCCTGAAACTTGCCATGAGGACGCTAGGGCTGCACCAGGTGTGGTCCGAGGAGGTGGAGCCGAGGGGGATCAGCAGGAGGACACGGGGGAAGGCCAAGAAAGTAGACTAGCGCCTTCGCTTCCCCAACTAGTATGCCGACTGGCGGCGAGGGGATGTCTTGGTGGAGTCCGATGCCGCGGACAACTACGCCTACCTCCAGTGTTACCAAGAGGTGTACAGAAATTGTGACTACATGAGGCCAGCTAGGGTATGCACTTCTAAACCTTATTGCTCATTATGATGTGTATGATTTGCTTATGAATGTGTGCATGTGCAGAATACTTGGGACGGCTTGATCGAGGCGCTATGGGCCCAACTGGCGAGCACGGAGGCCCAGTTAGCAGAGGCACGCACGGCCCTGACGACTTTGGTAAGTTTAAATGATTTACCTTTGATTTTCCTTACCTTAGCCTGTGTTGACCTGATTTTCATGTGTAGCACGCTGAGCAGGCCACCGTTGAGCACACTGACCCTGCGGGTGCCTCCACGAGCACGAGTGTCCCCGACCCTGAGGTGGCCACTCTCCGGGAGCAGCTAGAGGCGGTCGTGGTGTGTGCGGAGACGACAGAGCGTGATCTTACTACACGGGTAAGTCTATCAAAAATATATGAAAATGAATTGCTTATTACTTACACATGTTGCCTTGTGTGCAGACTGCCGAGCTTCAGAGTGCCATCACTCAAGTGACACTGGTAGGGCTAGAGGTGGCGGAGTTGACGGAGTAGTTGTCAGAGTTGCAGACCCAGGCCTCCAAGCCCGACGCCGACCTCCCTCGTGAGACTGCGGAGCTGCGGGTGCTGCTTATCGTGGAACGGCGGGAGCGGGAGCGTAGTTACACCCATCTTGAGCGTGAGTGTATCTGGTGGGCAGAGGAGAGAGGGCGCTTGTCCTAGCAGGTGCTAGATGCGCGCACGAGCCTCGGCGTCTCAGAGCGGCTGCTACATGAAGCTGAGGACTGGTGCATATCCACTACTAGAAAAATAGGCTATACCTACAACCCAAAACCGTAAGTGTAGGCGAAAAATAGTAGGTAATGACCTTTACCTACAACTTTCCCTACGACCTGGCTCGTAGGTATAAACACCGTCGGTAAAATGTATACTGCGAAGTGAAAGTCATAGGTGTAGACTATGTCTTTACCTACCACGTATATATTGTGTAGGTGTAGACTGTGTCTTTACCTACAATGTATATATTGCTATCTCAAGCTGGGCGGGTTATTCTGATCAACTTCGTCCTTTGCTCTATTCCTATCTATGTTGCTTCTGCATCTTGCTTGCCTAAGTCTATCCTTCATTACATTGAGCACTCCTGCGCTGCCTTTTTCTGGAATGGGGCGGATGGGCAAAGGCGTAGACATTGGGTTGCTTGGGACCGGATCACCAGTCTAAAGCAGGAAGGTGGTTTGGGGGTTAGAAGCATGTGGCATGTTCAAATTTCTCTCATGGCTAAGCTTATCTGGAACGCTATGCATGGTTTGTCGCTGTGGTCTAGATACGCTAGAAGCAGATTTTTCAAGTCTTCTTTTTCTGAGGTCACCGAGGTTTTTCCATCAGTTATTTCAAAAGAAGTTTTCAATGGGGCCAATAATCTCATCATGCAGAATAGTAGATGGGTTCTGGGAGATGCCAAAGATATTGATATTCTGAGACACAAGTGGGTTGGCAGTGCTCCGCTCATTTCTTTTCTTCCTACTCTCTCTCAACAACCTTTTTCCTTTATCAAAGATGTGGTTGTCCAACATGATCATCCTCTTTGAAGTCATGCTATAATTTAGCTTGTGATGGAGAATATCAACCTGTCTGATACCCCTGATGCTTGTGTTTGGATGCGTAACGCTAATGGCATCTTCTCTACCAGTTCTGCCTTCCAGGCTATTAGGCTGCATGGTATTCATCGCCCTGCCCTGATTAAGATTTGGCATCATGCCTTTAACCCCAGGGCTTCTTTATTTGGCTGGAGGATTCTGCACCGTGTTGTGCCTTCCAATGACTGACTTTCTAACTGTGGCATTCAACTAGCTTCCTTATGCTCATGTTGCAAGAGTCCATCGGTTGAAGTCCTTGATCACCTCTTCCTTACAGGGGAGTTGGCGACTATGCTTTGGCACTGGGCAAGTCCTCTCTTTAGTGCTCAGGTCATGGGTCCTCACATTACTTATACCTTATGGAATATTATATCAGCGTCCAACTGCAAGACCGCCTCTGGGTATATTGCCACTTATGTTGCCCTTCTTATTCTGTGGGAAATATGGAAATTCAGATGTGCAAAGTGTTTTGATTCAAGAACCAAATCCGTGAAGAGTATTATTTCTGACATCAGATTTGCCGCCAATGTGGCAGTCCAAGGGATGATCTTTAAGAAGGAATGTTCACCTAACCAGCTCGGTGTTCTTCAGCAGTTTGGTTTTAAACCCACAGTCAAACTGAAAGTGCCAAAGCTTGTTAGGTGGATGCCTCCTCAGTATGGTTTCAGTCTGAACGTGGATGGTACATGCAAAGGTAATCCCGGCCCTTGTGGCGGTGGAGGTTGTATTCGGGATTCGAATGGGGATATCTATCTTGGCTTCGCTTTATTTTATGGCCAAGGTAATAGCATGATTGCTGAGGTTCGCACTCTTTGTGATGGATTAAGGTTGGCAGAGCACCGTGGTCTCCCCATATCTATGATCAACTCTGACTCTCTAGTGTTGGTACAATCTTTCCATTCCAACATGTGCCCTTCGTGGAAGTGTTCTTGGTGGTGGAGAATTACCAGGTCCTTTTTAAACAAGATAAACATTAAGGTAGTTCATGTCTACTGGGAAACCAACAGGGTGGCAGACGCCCTTGCCTCGTTTGCTTGTGAAAGGGGTGGTAGTTCAGTGTTTAACTGCTCATCTCTTCCATCTATGTGTAAAGTCCCAATTTTGTTAAATAAAACTGGTCTTCCTTCTATTAGGTTAGCCTAGTTTATTGTCTCATTAGGGGTATGCCCCGTTGTTCCATGTATCTGGTTGACTGTGATTTTATAAAAAAATTTGGGTGTCGGAAACAACCAGGGGAGTGAGAACGCTATCTTCTGCTGGGAGATAGTGCACTTAGCTGGTTTATCTTTCTGGTGCTCTTTCTCTTAAAAAAAAAATTTGTGTAGGTAATTTAACTAGATGCACCAAACAGATACACCTACCAAATAATAGATGTAGGAAAACATATACCTACCAAATTACAACTGTACATAATTTCAGAAATGTGACCTCTAGGGTCACCCATTACAAACACTCTTACATGTTCACATCCACAACTAATATTTCATACCATTCACATCCAGAACCAGCATTTCTTACCATTCACATCCACAACCAACACTTCATGTACACATCCATTCACACATCCATCCAACACATCCATTCACAAACATCCACAATTTCTCACAATTTAAATAACATCAAAAGTAAAGGTGAAATATACATCTAAGAAAGTTTCATCACTAAGATAAAGTTATACACATGACAAGTACTTTCCATAATTGTTCATCCAATTGATAAGACGTGTGGGCATGAATAATTGGAACATCACATATAGCTAAGATGCCAATCATGATCACCAACTTGGCTCTTAAAATCCATATGCACCTGAAATTGTTAAAAAAAGATAGAGAGAGACAAAGCAAAGTTAGGAAAAAAAATTTGACAACATGACAAACATTTAAAGTATAAACAAGTGGAACACATACATATTCTAGAAACCATAGGATGTGGCTTCCAATAGCATCCTTCATTGTCTTACTGTTATGGTCCTTGATAAATAGTGGAGAGTCAGGTTTGTTCGCCAATAAGACAGCAACTTCACAAAAGTCTTGGCCAATAGGCTTGCCCATCACTATTTTCGTTGGATCTGTGCTCATGACAATACCGATGGCCACTTGACTTCCATACATATCCAAGAATTTAACTCGTTTTGATGTCAACTACAAGTAAAAAAATTAAGAAATGATTAATCATCTTATTGAGAAATTCACATCAAATTACCAAATCTCATATTCTAGTTTCATATAAAGGTATTGTGGTCCTTGATGATAAACTCAGGATAGAGATCTAGCTAGCACTTCATTTGACACCAATACATCAAAAGATGCAGATCAACATTTGACAAGTGTTGAATTGGCACTTCATTTGACAATAAGTTAGCTGGAATAGAAAGATCACACATGTTAAAAGAATTGGTACTGATGTCCACCTAAAAACATCAAGGCACCATGTAATGGAAAAAGGAATATCATGCCTTGTCTTGTTTTTCTGTCATTTCAATTTTTTAATTGGTGGGGGGAGGACGCCCTTTTTGAAATATGACCAACAATACTCTTCCATTTCGACGATTGCAGGTGTCTTTATAATGGCAACATCTCCGAAAATTTTCTCACAAAATAATAAAAACCAACACAAACAAGCAAAATAATTGTGTTCTCTGCAGACCTCAGAAATTATGGAGATGAGAAGACATAAATAGGACTCAAACATGAAGATTAAAAGAAAAAGAAAGAAAATTAAAATATAACCCAATTTGGAAACCATCAACACAGAGGAGACAAAGCCACGCATGGAGGAAGAACCCACTTAAGATCCACTTGCAGCAACAGAAGAAAAAAGAAGCTAACCAGAAAAATCTGTCACCCACATCAATCGATACCACATAATATAGCATTCTTAGAATTACTCAGGTTCAAGTAATTAGGTATTAATATTTTATTGAGACATCTTATGTCATCACTATTTATTAGCAAAACTGATTAGGTTTCAGTTTCTTTTCCTTAACTAGTTTTCCAGCATTTACATACGCTGATTATCTTTTCTCAACCGAAGAAAATTCTTGCTTAAGAAATTTAGAATGTCAGAAATAGTAAATTACACATCTATTGCTGCTATGACATCTTCTAAGCTTGAGAGTAGATCTCTCTCATTTGTAAAGTATTGTTGATAACTAGTTTGTTACAGAGAGACAAATGATGAAGATTGCTCTGAGGATTAGAGCGATGCCTGTTCCTATATAAACTCATATGTCTGATGTTTTCTTGGAGAGAGGGGCTGCTATATGTGTCTTTTGAAACACCAGTGGGCTAATATAATTACCTAGTTATTACTAAGATAACCATAACAAGAAGACACATATAGCAGCTCCACTTAGCCAATAGGCCTGCCCATCACAAATAATGAAGGATGTTATTGGAAGCCACATCTTATGATTCTTCTAGACTCTCTACATATGAGACATCTAATGCTTTGTCCTGTGTCTGTCTTCTCCACTTTCATTCTTCTGTTTCTCTTTTGAAACTGCAATTTTATCTTCATGTTCTATTAGCTTTGTGGCTTACATTTCATCTTTTCCAAGTTTTTTTTTTTGAGACATTTTAGCCAATTCTGGTTACTTTTACAATTACTCAAGTCTGTTAAATTGCTCCACGGGTAGTATACATTAGAATATAAACATGTCAAAAAAGGTATACATTAGGAATAAACAGAACCGAGCTTGTTTAGATTCATAGGCAGCCTGATTTTGGTTATCTTGATGGTGTGCTTAACTTTTTTTTACCATAAATTTATTTCAGGGTTCTTACATGAACATGCATGCTTAATCAGAAAATCAGATGGTTTCTCCAATCAAAAAATCAGATGGCATGAATAATCCGAACTGAAACCAAGCTAATCATGCTGGTGACTGTGATTCCAGAAAAAAAACTAGGCAATGTCAGTGTCTCCAAACATTGGTTAAATCTCTTTGTTCCTCTTAATTTATTCAAGGGATAGTTCTTGTAGTTTGAGATCTGTTCTTAATTTAACTGATAACTTATTCAAGGCTGCCTTATCACATTGATATATGAGGCACTGGAGATCAATGACATGCAAAAATATAGTCACATTTGCTACTAAAAACTCACGGAATGTGCATCCTTTTTAGTCACACTTGCACTTTCTTTTGGTGCCACTCCACCATCCACACTATCATTTTCCTCCTACATGTAAAAGAATAAGTGGATCAGACTATAATATTATGTAAACTATAGTTGCTCCAAAAAACTTGTGTTAAATGACCTAAAATTTTGAGTCTGTTCTCTCCAACTTGGCAATCCTCTCCTCAAGATCCTTAACACAGTCACCTAACATCTTATTTTCATCATTCAAAATATCTGTAGTCCTTCCCCATAAAGTTGTAGGTGTCGGTCCAGTACCTGAACCTCATGCACGACCAGGTTTGTCTTCACCAAGCACTTGAGAATATATATCATATTTAGATGCCACCGTTTGAGAAGAGCTAGCTGAAGATTGTGATTGTTTTAAGGCCTAGATTTTCTCCTATTTGAAAACATAGCTTGGAGGTCAAAAATAAAACATCTTGACACATAGGTATAAATAAAAAGCATTCACACTTACAATGGCAACTGCACATTTGCTATTTACTAGAATGCCATCTTTTCTAGTATGGGTGATAATGAACAATTCAGAGTGATCCATGTCTTGTCCACTTTTTTGTAACTAAGACATTAATACACAAGTATAGTTAATATATACAATAAAAAGAATAAAAATTTACATGTTAATTCATTTACTTAACCTCAGCTTTGCGGATGTCTGCAAATGTTTGAGTTCCTGCATAATGAAATATTTTCGGGACACCCTTATTCTTGCGATTTATTTCACTCCTCCGCCGCATAATATGTAATATAGTTATACATGATCTAATGAAACTAGAAATTGACATATTTCAAATTGCTTACCACCCAATGTTCAGATGTGCAGATCTTCACTGCTTCTTTCCAAATGCCTGCGCTAATATGCAAATGCTCTGGTGGATTAATTTGAACTATTTTTTTACTCTATTTGAAAATTTTCCTTCGCAAAGCATACTTGTGATACTTTCATTTTTGAGAGATATCTTTCATTATCTATTTTTTCTTTGATTCTCCGACAGCATATATACTCTCTCTACAAGGATAGAAGTTGAACAACAACTTGATAATATCCGATAATATATTTACAAAGCCAAAATATACATATTAATGGAATGAAGTTGAACATTACCTTGATAAAGTCCCACAGATCCTCAATGAGATGTTTGGGTATTTTATTTCGAATAGAAATATCAATCGGCAATTTTGAAGCATTTCTCACCACAGTACCCAAGAATGTTCTTAAGGAACGACCACCAGGACCAACAGGTTGGCCAATATTGTTCCACTCAACATAAATTTTTTTATCAGACATATATGCATATGCTGGAAAATCATTAATTGTCGATAATAGCGCTGCACGCATACAATACATCTCATTTCTAGTTGCATCAAATGTGTCAACACCATGCCATAAAATCTGCAACTCATTTATGAGTGGTTGTAGATAAATATCAACATCATTGCCAAGACCTTTTAGGCCAGAAATGAGTAATGATAAAAAAATATTCAGTGCTTTCATGCATTCCCATGGTGGCAAATTATAAGGAACTAACAAAACTGGCCCTGTACTGTGACTAATGTTCATAGTACCAAAGGGATTAAAACCATCACTTGCTAATCTGAGACGTACATTTCGACAATCTAACCCAAAATCATCAATGGCATCTAAATTTTTCCAACAAGCAGTATCAGCAGGATGCCTTAACATGCCATCCTCTTGACGCTTACTTTCATGTCATGTCATACTCACAGACGTTTTAGATGACATAAATAATCTCTTTAGTCTTGGAATAATTGGAAAATGACAAAGAACTTTTTGAGCTACTCTTCTCTTCATAGTGCACTCATTTTTTTTTCCACCTAGATTCTCCACATTTAGGACAACATTGAAGGTTCTCATACTCTTTCCAATATAAGATGCAATCATTAGGACATGCATCAATCTTTTGATACCCATAGCCTAACTTATTAAGCATCTTTTTTATTTCATAAAATGATGAAGGTGATGACTCTCCATCTGGAAGAAACTCTTTCAGCAACATCAACAACATGTCAAAATGCTTATTACTCCATCCACCCATACACTTAATATTAATCAATCTAATCAGGAAAGAAAGTTTACTGAATTTGTTGCATCCTGGGTAGGCTGGATGTTCGGCATCTTGTAGTAAGTCAAAAAAAGACTTTGAATCATTACCAAGTGGTAGTATGTTTTCATTTAACTCTTTTTTTTCACTAAGATTTTTCAAACGCATTTGAAAGGCATCAACCAACTTTTCATGCATAAGTGAACCAGAACAAACATTTCTTGACTCATCCACAACAAGAAAAAGTAGCATTTTCGATGGACGGATTCTGTCGGAAATCTGATGGCAATCCGTCGGAAACAAGAGCATCTGACAACTTTCCGGCTAACGACCGTCAGAAAATTCTAGTCAGAAATTACCGACGGACAAAAAAATCGTCGGTAATCCGTCGGAACTTCCGACAGATTAGTTCGTCGAAAAATTTCGACAGAAAGTGGTCGGCAAATGTTGTCGGAAAATTGATCGGTATCTTTCGACAGAAAAGCTATCAGAAGTCCGTCGGTCTACTCTGTCGGATATTTTCGTCGGAAGTTCTGACAGTTTTGTCGACGGATTATCCGTCGGAAATAAACAATTTATTTTTTAAAAAAAATATTGAAAACAATGATAAATTACAAAACCTGCTAAAATATTCATATATTCCATAATAATAATGACTAAAAATCAAACATAAAATCATCACACACAAGAAATATAAAATCATACACAATTATAAGTGCTAAAAATCAAGAAAAGTCTGTGGATCGTCCGCTGTCTCTGCCTCACGATCGTCAGGTGCCGGAGGATCCTACATTAAAAATAAATAAATATTAGAAACATAAATAAAAAATAATACATAAACATTATTTTCATAAATTTAAATTTAAAACATGAGATTAATCATTATGTTTAATTAGATAATGTTTTTGATCATTTACACTTGAGTTTTTTTTAGATTACTGGTTTGACCGCCCAACCCAAACCGGGAATCTGATGAGGATTCCGTCAATTCCCACACGTCACTTTCATCCACCCGGTCATGTCGACGTGAACGGCACACCGATCAGATCACTATTTGTGATTTTGGACCCCCGGGTTGCGTGTTCTGATCCTTTACACTTGAGTTTTTTTTAGATTAGTGGTTTGAGCGCCCAACCTAAACTGGGAATCCGATGAGGATTCCGTCAGTTCTCACATGTAACTTTCACCCACCCGGTC
This sequence comes from Colocasia esculenta, assembly GCA_014218235.1. NCBI lineage: Eukaryota > Viridiplantae > Streptophyta > Magnoliopsida > Alismatales > Araceae > Colocasia > Colocasia esculenta. Next base: position 31,408,116 of record CM024755.1, on the reverse strand, counting down.
GTGTCGGCGTGAACGGCATGCCGATTGGATCCCTATTTGTGATTTTGGACCCCCGGGTTGCGTGTTCTGATCCTTTACACATGACTTTTTTTTCAGATTAGTAGTTTGAGCGCCCAACCCAAACCGGGAATCCGATGAGGATTCTGTTAGTTGCCACATGTCACTTTCACCCACTAGATCGTGGCGGCGCGAACGGCACGCCGATCGGATCCCTATTTGTGATTTTGGACCCCCGAGTTGCGTGTTCTGATCCTTTACACTTGAGTTTTTTTTAGATTAGTTGTTTGAGCGCCCAACCCAAACCGAGAATCCATGAGGATTTCGTCAGTTCCCACACGTCACTTTCTTCCACCCGGTCATGTCAGTGCGAACGGCACGCCGATCGAATCCCTATTTGTGATTTTGGACCCCCGAGTTGTGTGTTCTGATTCTTTACACTTGAGAGTTTTTTTTAGATTAGTTGTTTGAGCGCCCAACCCAAACCGGGAATCCGATGAGGATTCCGTCAGTTCCCACATGTCACTTTCACCCACCCGGTCATGTCGGCGTGCACGGCATGCCGATCAGATCCTTATTTGTCATTTTGGACCCCTGGGTTGCATGTTCTGATCCTTTACACATGAGTTTTTTTTAGATTGCTGGTTTGAGCGCCCAACCCAAACAGGGAATCCGATGAGGATTCCGTCACTTTCCACACGTCAATTTCACCCACCCAGTCGTGTTGAAGCGAATGGCATGCCTATTTGTGATTTTGGACCCCCGTGTTGCATGTTCTGATCTTTTACACTTGAGTTTTTTTAGATTACTGGTTTGAGCGCCCAACCCAAACCGGGAATCCGATGAGGATTCCGTCAGTTCCCACACGTCACTTTCACCCACCCGATCGTTTCGGTGTGAATGGCACGCCGATTGGATCCTATTTGTAATTTTGGACCCCCGGGTTGTGTGTTCTGATCCTTTACACTTGAGTTTTTTTTAGATTACTGGTTTGAGTGCCATACCCAAACCGGGAATCCGATGAGGATTCCTTCAGTTCCCACACGTCACTTTCACCCACCCGGTCGTGTCTGCGTAAACGACACGTCGATTGGATCCCTATTTGTGATTTTGGACCCCTGGGTTGTGTGTTCTGATCCTTTACACTTGACTTTTTTTAGATTACTGGTTTGAGCGCCCAACCCAAATCGGGAATCCGATGAGGATTCCGTCAGTTCCCACACGTCACTTTCACCCACCCGGTCGTGTGGGCGTGAACGACACGTCGATCGAATCCCTATTTGTGATTTTGGACCCCCTGGGTTGCATCCAGTTGTAGTGGTTTCATTTCATTTAAACTATATGAAATTAATATTAATACTGACCTGCGGGACTTGTTGTGAGGGGCCTACTCCTGGGATGGCAGAGATCAGCTGCTCTACCATAACTCCAAACTACAGCTATAGCTCTTCCCGTATGAGGGTTCTCATGTCCTCTCCACCACTGCTGGGCAGCGCAGTAGACGAACTCGCGTAGGCCGAAGGAGCGACCGAACTCGCATATGAGGACAACACTGGAGTTGTAGCAACCTTGATTTTTAAAATCAAGAAAAATAAAAAAATATTTAAATAAATGAGAAAAATAGATTTAATTGAACAAAAAGGGAAAATAAATATAATTAGAATGATTTAAATCAAAGTCCATTAGGCTAAATTAGTAATGGGATGTACTAATGGTCCTAACATGGTTTGTTGGGCCCAAATAGGGATAGCCCATTATGAGAGGAGAAGTGATTAAGAGAAATTCGTATCTAGTTAATTAATAAATGGAAAAGGGTCAAATTAACTATTAAAACAAGTCATATCTATCCTAAAAAGAGTCATACACTTACCCTAAACCTTTACCCACGAAATTGGATCCCTTCCCAACTCTATTAGGTGGATAAATAAGAGAAAGTGGGAGATAAAGAAGGAAATTCGGAATTAATAGAAAGGAGGAGTTTTAGAAGGGGTAAAACTCTACTAGCAACCCAATACACCCCCCAAGTTCATCCCTACCACCCATAGTTCGTGGCTGGAGTCCTAGGAGACGAGGGGAAGGCTGGAGAACGAAGGAGCAAGGAGGAGGAGGCTTGAACAAGGAGGATTTTCTGATTTTTGTCATCCAAACTAGGGCTTTCTTACTCCACAAAAAAGGTAGGCAATCTCTCAAGTAAAAATCGTGTAAAAATTATCCTAGGTAGCCTTCATGTACCTCTTCGAAAGCTCTATGGTTTCGTTGTATTCTACTCACCGATTTGGGTGAATTTAATACATGAAAACATGTTGTCACCATGAACCCGAAATCTCATGTTTTCTCTAATTCCTCGCTCGTACTTGTTCCCATGCTTTGAGAAAATTCTCATTGATACTAGAGGGAAGTAGCTTTAAAACGCCCCTAGTTTCTTTCTATTTTGATCTCCCATGAGGGAGAATTAATTCTTTGAATCCCTGTCCGATCTATGCACCCGACCCTTCTTGTTGGTTTGTGAACCTCGTTTATGATTAACTTCATAACATGATAAAATTATGATAAATACTAAATCTTGTTAGCTTTTGAACGCCCCTAGCTTCGGAATTTTTCATTATGTATCCATCTCTAATTAATTCATTGAACCTTGACTGCGCCTGGTTAGGTCATCAAAATGTAACTTGATCACAGTATGTTTAAAGCTTGTCTATTTTCAAATTAATCATGCATGTTGATAGACCTATATGTCTTCTTTCATTTAAAACTAGTTTCATGCTTTTTGGACCTCTATACAATTTAATATCGAATTTTGAATAGCTATGTGTCAGGCAGACCCACCTGGAAAAAGGGCAAATCCCTCTTTTCTGGGCTCGGGCCACCTCCTGAGGTCGCGACGGCGCGATACGCCGTGATCTCAGAGGGTCGCGACACCAAGACCCGTCGCGATCTGATCGCGACAGGTCGACTGGCAGCGACCTGCCCCCGGTTCACCCCAACGCCCGGTTCAGCAGAACGCAGCCGGACACCGCACCGCGACACGATACGACGCGAAACCATGTCGCGACCTGCCTGATCTCGACCCTCCGATGTGTCGCGACATTACCTGATCGCGACCCACCGATGTGTCGCGACATGACCTTATCGCGACCCGCCTCCATGTCGCGACCTGAACGCGACCTTACCCTACGTCGCGACCTTAACAGAACAGCCCAAACCCTGATTTGCTAATATAAACTTGCTAATTGCTCCATTTAGTTCCTGCTAAACCCAGATCATGCATTGTAAGAACAGTAACGACCTGTTAATGAATATTGAGTAATATTCACATGTTTTTAATGAAATAAAAGATGTGTGCACAATCCATCTTGTTCTCGTGATTATCTTACACATGCACACACTATACATGAATGATTGCCATGAAACCTTGTTAAATTGCTCAATAATATATCTGGTAATTGAGTTAACTATTTACTTAATATCCTATTTGTTTTAATGGACTTGTCTTCGTTTTAATCGTGTGATTCGTACACTGTTACCTCTTCCCTCGGCCTTCGAGCACTCGAGGCACGACGGACCCATTTTCTACACACTTTCTATTGGCTTGGACCACCTCTCCATCGGGAATACTCTTGACTGGGCCAGGGACTCCTTGTCAAGACCTCCGTAAGTCTTCTTGGATTTGGCGCACGTCCTTAGTCAACGAGCTGGTTGTACCCCAAAACCCGTTACACCTTAGGGATCAGTACGATCCATGGCCTTAGTGTGTTCTCTCTTTATCTTGTGATCACGCCGAACCATCTAGCATGTGTACACAGCACGGCTAGTGGGCGGTGGTGATTTCTACCAGATTGTCGGCCCGCAGTGGTGTGCCGTGCAACCATATTATCGATATTTAACGTGATTTTATGATAATACCCCTGTCTCATCTGCTCTCTATATTCTCTCATCTGTTCACGTTCTCTCTACACTCTCATCTATCTCGTCTAGTACTCTCTCTTCACATCTAGATTCTAGAAGGGACTTCAGACAGCGTTGGGTACTAAACTCAACTTCAGCACTGCTTTCCACCCAAAGACAGATGGACAGACAGAAAGGATAAATCAGATAGTGGAAGACATGCTGCGAGCCTGTGCTATAGATTTCGAGGGGTATTGGAATGAACAATTGTCACTGATAGAATTCACCTACAATAATAGTTATTAGGCCAACATCAAGATGGCACCATTTGAAGCATTGTATGGCAGAAGTTGCAGATCGCCAGTATGCTGGAATGAAGTAGGTGAGCAGCAATGGCTGGGACCAGACATGGTGCAGAACACTAGTAGGGACATACAGATTATCAGAGACAGAATTAAGATAGCTCAATCTAGGCAGAAGAGCTATGCAGACAAAAGAAGAAGGGACTTAGAATTTCATACCGGAGATCATGTAATGTTGAAGGTATCCCCGACCAGAGGATTTCAAAGGTTTGGGAAAGGCAAGCTGAGACCGAGATTCATAGGTCCATTCGAGGTATTGGACAAAGTTGGTGAGGTAGTATACCGTCTAGCACTACCTCCCCAGTTCTCGACAGTACACAATGTTTTCCATGTATCCATGCTGAGGAAATACGTGTATGATCTGTCACACGTAATCAGTTATGACGACATCAGTCTAAACAGAGATATGACTTATGAAGAAAAGCCAGTAAGGATTTTGGACAAGAAAATTCAACAGCTTCGGAACCGACCCATATCTGTGGTCAAGACACTCTGGAGAAACCATGAAGTTGAAGAGGCCACATGGGAGCCTGAAGCATTAATGCGACGGAATTATCCAGAATTATTCAGTAAGTCATTCTTCCTCTTACGATTATATGAATTTGGGGACCAAATTCTTTTTAAGAGAGGGAGGATATAGCAACCTTGATTTTTAAAATCAAGAAAATAAAAATTTATTTAAATAAACGAGGAAAATAGATTTAATTGAACCAAAAGGAAAAATAAATATAATTAGAATGATTTAAATCAAAGCCCATTATGCTAAATTAGTAATGGGATGTACTAATGGTCCTAACATGGTTTGTTGGGCCCAAATAGGGATAGCCCATTATGAGAGGAGAAGTAATTAAGAGAAATTCGTATCTAGTTAATTAATAAATGGAAAAGGGTCAAATTAACTATTAAAAAAAGTCATATCTATCATAAAAAGAGTCCTAGACTTACCCTAAACCTTTACCCACGAAATTGGATCCCTTCCCAACTTTATTAGGTGGATAAATAAGAGAAAGTGGGAGATAAAGAAGAAAATTCGGAATTAATAGAAAGGAGGAGTTTTAGAAGGGGTAAAACTCTACTAGCAACCCAATACACCCCCCAAGTTCGTCCCTACCACCCATAGTTCATGGCTGGAGTCCTAGGAGACGAGGGGAAGGCTGGAGAACGAAGGAGCAAGGAGGAGGAGGCTTGAACAAGGAGGATTTTCTGATTTTTGTCATCCAAACTAGGGCTTTCTTAATCCATGAAAAAGGTAGGCAATCTCTCAAGTAAAAATCGTGTAAAAATTATCCTAGGTAGCCTTCATGTACCTCTTCAAAAGACCTATTGTTTCGTTTTATTCTGCTCACCCATTTGGGCGAATTTAATTCATAAAAACCTGTTGTCACCATGAACCCGAAATCTCATGTTTTCTCTAATTCCTCGCTCGTACTTGTTCCCATGCTATGAGAAAATTCTCATTGATACTAGAGTGCAGTAGCTTTCAAACTCCCCTAGTTTTGTTCTATTTCGATCTCCCATGAGGGAGAATTAATTCTTTGAATCCCTATCAGATCTATGCACCCGACCCTTCTTGTTGGTTTGTGAACCTCATTCATGCTTAACTTCATACCATGATAAAATTATCATAAATACTACATCTTGTTAGCTTTTGAACGCCCCTAGTTTCGGAATTTTTCATTATGTATCCATCTCTAATTAATTTGTTGAACCTTGACTGTGCCTAGTTAGGTCATCGAAATGTAACTTGATCACAGCATGTCTAAAGCTCGTCTATTTTCAAATTATCATGCATGTTGATAGACCTATATGTCTACTTTCGTTTAAAACTAATTTCATACTTTTTGGACCTCTATACAATTTAATATCGAATTTTGAATAGCTATGTGTTAGGCAGACCCACCTGGAAAAAGGGCAAATCCCTCTTTTCTGGGCTCGGGCCACCTCCTGAGGTCGCGACGGCGCGATACGCCGCGATCTCAGAGGGTCGCGACACCAGGACCCGTCGCGATCTGATCGCGACAGGTCTACTGGCTGCGACCTGCCCCCGGTTCACCCCAACGCCCAGTTCAGCAGAACGCGGCCGGACACCGCACCGCGACACGATACGACGCGAAACCATGTTGCGACCTGCCTGATCACGACCCTCCGATGTGTCATGACATTACCTCATCGCGACCCGCCGATGTGTCGCGACATGACCTTATCGCGACCCGCCTCCATGTCGCGACCTGAACGCGACCTTACCCTACGTCGCGACCTTAACAAAACAGCCCAAACCCTGATTTGCTAATATAAACTTGCTAATTGCTCCATTTAGTCTCTGCTAAACCCAGATCATGCATTGTAAGAATAGTAACGACCTGTTAATGAATATTGAGTAATATTCACATGTTTTTAATGAAATAAAAGATGTGTGCACAATCCATCTTGTTCTCGTGATTATCTTACATATGCACACACTATACATGAATGATTGCCATGAAACCTTGTTAAATTGCTCAATAATATATCTGGTAATTGAGTTAACTATTTACTTAATATCCTATTTATTTTAATGGACTTGTCTTCGTTTTAATCGTGTGATTCGTACACCGTTACCGCTTCCCTCCGCCTTCGAGCACTCGAGGCACGACGAACCCGTTTTCTACACACTTTCTCTTGGCTTGAACCACCTCTCCATCGGGAATACTCTCGACTGGGCCAGAGACTCCTTGTCAAGACCTCCGTAAGTCTTCTTGGCTTTGGCGCACGTCCTTAGTCAACGAGCTGGTTGTACCCCAAAACCCGTTACACCTTAGGGATCAGTACGATCCATGGCCTTAGTGTGTTCTCTCTTTATCTTGTGATCACGCCGAACCATCTAGCATGTGTACACAGCACAGCTAGTGGATGGTGGTGATTTCTACCAGATTGTCGGCCCGCAGTGGTGTGCCGTGCAACCATATTATCGATGTTTAACGTGATTTTACGATAATACCCCTGTCTCATCTGCTCTCTATATTCTCTCATCTGTTCACGTTCTCTCTACACTCTCATCTATCTCGTCTAGTACTCTCTTATCTCTTCTTGGTACTCTATTGGCCATTCGTGTGATTGTTTAAGGTAAAAGAAATGACTAATGCCAACGCAATAGGGCCCGATCAGGTCCTGGGAGGAGCGCCCGAAAAGTGCCAGTACCCATGGGAGTTAAAATGATCAAGGATGTGTTACGGCATGCATCCAGCGCCAATTTACTATCTAGATTAATCTATGACAATCAAAGTACTATCTTTACAAGTGCAAGCGTGATCGTTACTAGTGCACAGTTGTGCAATTTACATGTTATATCGTTACATGGCCATTCTATCATCGTTCTCGTTGTGCTATTTCCCTGTGCCAGTTGCAATTGCTCTCTCGTTATCGTGACATGCTCTACATGACTTTACTCTCTAGTTAACCTGCCATTAAAACATTAACTATTTAAAGCATGCTTGTGTTCATGAGATATTAAGTCCTACTGGGCGTTATTCGCTCATCCTGCGTATTTATTTTATGTGTTTCAGGTGAGTTGGATCATGACCACACTCACGAGGATGGGACCGATGAGGAGACTCAAGAGTGACCATTCTGCAACCAATGCTATCTAGTAGTAGTCTGTTAGCGTAGTTATGAGTTAGTGAGTCAGTTAGTCATTATGTAATAGTTTGATTTTTGAATAAAGTACTCTGGGCCCTAGTTTTGGCTCTGATACGATGATGTAATAGTTAGTTGATGAAATAAATGAAATTGGAGTTTATTTGGTATTATACCATTCGTGCAATGGTTTGCATTTATTTCTCACTCTGTACTATTTAATAACTGTAATTCCGCTCCGATAATCCGCGTCGAGGCGTTACAGGAGTAGTATCCAGGCTGTCCCCAAAGCTATACACTCGGCCCTTCCTCGGCCCTCCCGCTGCGTCGACCCAAGCCTCTGGATCCAAGTTTGGCTGGGGAGTGCCCTCTGCATAGCGATCCGCCATCGTCCTGTCATAGGTCTCCTGCAGAACAAATTATACATGTATTATTGAAATCATATTTTTTTAATATCTAAATTGAATTCAAAAATTATATTTCGACTTACAGCAATCGTGCGAGCACTCTCGCTGACATAGTCATCTGTCCCCTTCTGCTTATGAGTCCGATCAAATAACTCGCGAAAAGTAGGGGCACTCTCGATCTCGTGACGCTTACAATTAAACAAAAGTAGTTAGTTTCACAATAATAATTCCTATAGTAAGCAATTGAACAATAATATGCTTACCAATTTCTGGTTGTGGGTCGCATAAGATACGGACCCACTAGTATGCACATTCTTCTCCGGAAGAGCTGCTCGACTGCGTTTCGCCGCCTGTGACCTCTTCTGCCATGGTCCAGTAGCCCAACGATGACAAAGGGACTCCCAATAGTCCCTCCTCAACCACACAGGGCCGTAATCCATCCAAGCCGTAGGATCTCGGCTGCCTGTGGTCTTCGTTGCCTTGTCTCGGGACTCCCACATTGACATTCTGAAATTAGTCTGGGCAGTAGACTCCCAGACGACTCGTGCTCGAGCGAGATCCTCCGGTCTCGTGAACACGTATCTTCGCTATTTAGAAATAAAGTTACTCAACTTTATGCACTAACAGAGAGAGATAGTATTTAAAGAAATGACTTCAAATCAGTAAAAAATAATAATACTGTGAACATGTTAAATAATAATTCCCGGACGGATGGGGGGAACTCTTTCCATGAGTCCACTGGCCCTGGAACGTGTGCGAGGACCAGTGTCGTAATATACCGCAAAGCAGAACCTGGATCTATCTTCCCCTTGCAATTGCACATTAATTTTCTACATGAACTGTATAACATAAATAACAAATATAGTAAGTTTGAAGTGATCAAGTTTACCCAGAAATCCAACATGGTTGGCGTCCAGGTAGCTGAGGCCCCTCCTCATCCGCCGCTGGATGATGGCTCTCTACCTCTGTTTAAAACAATTAAGTACACTATTATTTAAAAAATTGGAAGACAAGAAACGTACTAAGTATGGAAACACACATGTACCTATTGGTGATTGGGATGGGAAAGGTGACGCTACTGGGAAAGAGGCAAACCCTGCAAAATTATATGCACGTTAGAAAATATGAATTTAATATGAACAATAATATATAGAGTTTTGTGTTTGGGTACATATGCATATACCTGTCGCCCGGACGCCCGGCGTGGACGGGGAGGAGGTCCCTGCAAAATTATATGCATGTTAGAAAATATGAATTTAATAAGAACAGAAATATATAGAGTTTTATGTTTACATATACATATACCTGTCGCTGGGACGACCGGCGTGGACGGGGAGGCAGACCCTGCAAAATTATATGCACGTTAGAAAATATAAAGTTAATATACATAGTATAATAAAAGAATTGAGTTGAGTACATATATACCTATCCGTGTAGACCCTCAGCCTATGGAGGTGGAAACCCTCCCACTACGTCCTCCACGTACCATATCTCTATTGAGAAAAATAAAGATATAACATGTCATCAGCACTCAAATTTGAAGTAGCTATTTAATAACATGTAATTAGCAACAACACTCAGTTCTTACAAATTTTTATAATATTATCTATATTCATCATCAGATGCTGAAGATATGTCTAATTCAGCGTCATCTTCACATCCTCTTCGAATTCATCCTCATCATCGGGGGATTCTTCCTCCTCATCAGGCTCCACCTCCCGCTCAAGGGCATTTGGGTCAACTTCTTCATGTTCGTTATCCTTATATAAGCAAATTGGTTCATTCATATCATCAACACTGAACTGCATGGAAGGAGCCAACTCTCGTGAGTCACTCCGGTCTGATTGGAAAAAATTGTCATTAACACCTTCGAGCTCTATATCAGCCGGGAGAAGCTCATACTCAGGGAATAGCATTGTTTTCACTCTACAAGCAGCCCACCAATCTCTCAATTTGAGGGACGAATAATTCGAATAATAAACTTGTTGGGCTTGTGCCGCCAGAATGAATGGCTCATACGTACTCAACTTGGACTTATGTTTGACATCGATGATCCCATATGTTGTGTCATTACGAATAGAAGTCGGATCGAACCAATGACACTTGAATCCTCCATACAATAAGGACATGCCAACCTCCCATGTGTGCTCCAGCTAGATAACATGGCGTATGCTGGAAAGTCACTTATTGTCCACATTAATGCAGCCTGCAAATTGAAATTCTGTTTTCTGGATGCATCATAAGAGAGAACCACATCTGACCATAACAATTTCAGCTCATCAATCAACGGTCTGAGATATATGTCTATATTTTTTCCTGGACTTTTTGGACCAGGAATCAGCAATGAAAGGAACAGATTCTCAGGCTTCATGCACATGCCTGGCGGAAGGTTGTACGATGTTAGGAATATTGGCCAACATGAGTAAGATGCCACCGAGCCTCCGAATGGATTGAAACCGTCTGTGCATAAACCCAGCCGCACGTTGCGTGGATCCCTTGAGAAGTAAGGATGAGTATGGATAAAATGAGCCCAAGCTTCACCATCGGCAGGATGACTGATTTAACCATCATCACGACGGACTCTTTCCGCATGCCAAGTCATATGTCCAGCTGTCTTCGGGGACATGAACAACCGCTGCAATCTGGGTGTGATCGGAAAGTACAGCAATGACTTATATGGAACATCCTTCTGCTTTGACTTGTCTCCTCTCTTAGGCTTGAATCTATCATGCTTACAGATACAACATGATGTCTTATCTGCATCATCTTTGTAGTACACATACAGTGATTAGGACACGTTGAGCAGAGTCAGGAGATACCGTGGAGCACATCTCTATGAAACTAAATATTCTGTGTTTCGTCATCGCCTTAAAAATTGTCACACAACAATAGACTACCGTCTCCTTCCATTTATTCTATAGTCCTCTCTGAATCACTTCCTCTCTCTCTTAGCCAATTCATTTCCTAGTGTCAGAGAGTCCTCAGACAAAGTCTGAGATTGTGGGGTCTATCGAGTAAAGGTGAAATAAGGGGGTTAGGGTTTCAATGTATAAGATGATTCTCTATTTATCTATGTGCAGAGACACCTCCAGGGGACAACGAAGTTGACGGCCCCATACAGAGACAACCTACAACATTGAAGGGAGGGTGTGGTCCCCCACTGTACCTCACACAGGTGAACTTGACTGGGGTTGTGTGTGAACAATATTTATTCTAAGCATTTTGTGTTTGATACTCTATAATTTCTAGTTTAGTATTTTTTTAATATAATAATGACTATTTGTCTCATTGTTACTATTTAGATAGAATGGACGATGATTCTTATACTTTGAAATTGCATTATGGAGGCCATTTTAAGGCATCTGCTATGGATGGAAGAATGATCCCCATGTCTTTTTCTCATAAATCATATTCATATTGGAGGGACTATGCTTGTTTAAGGCAGTTGAGAGAATGTACAACACAAGTGACTAAATGGGGAGTTGATCAGACCATCAACTTCTATGCCTTAATACCAAAGGTGAAGCCAAAACAAATTGTCAATATCAACACATATGAGGATGTCCAGTCACTATTTGATAAATATAGCTTAGAAAGGTACATTCACTTGTATGTTAGCACGAAATATATTGGCATGCCATAGCAGTCAGAAGATCTATATTGGAATACACTAGATGATAATATTGACATGCCTTTAGGATTACACTAGCACAACATGTGGTGAAGAATGAATTTGCAGTGAAGTATGTTAGGTCTGAACCACTTAGAGTGACAGTGCAAGTGTCGATAAAAATGGTCAATGATAAATGCATCATTATAGTTAACATGTGGTATTCAAAGCATACAAAGTCTGCTAGCTATGGAAACACATGTACAGTCACAATGTTATCTAATGTGTAATATTGACATTAGTCCTTACACTAGTCTGCCATGGATTTCTTTATTTGTAGGCGAGTATGAATTTCCAGGCTAGTGTAGAAGGTTTTGTGCCGAGTGCATCAATAGGCACATTCCAAACAAGAAGTTCTTTTGAGGCAACCATTTCGTCACAAACACTGAGTGCCGCCATTCCACATAGTCAGTCAGTTGGGGACCGGCATACTATAAACTTAGTTGGAGTTGGACAAGCTACAAGGTCTACAACAATTGGACTCAAGGTCTCAAGGGGTGTGGTAATGCTGAGAGGGGGGGGGGGGTTGATACCCTGTAGATACAAGAAAGTGTAACTTGTTAGTTTATGTAACTTTTGAACTTTCAAGTTTATGTAACTTTTGAATGTCACTAGTGACTTAAGAACTTTCAGATTTATGTAACTTTTGAATGTCACATAGTGACTTAAGAACTTTCATATTTATGTAACTTTTTGAATGCCATGTAGTGACTTAAGAACTTAGGTTTATGTACTTTCTGAATATCGCATAGTGACTTAAGAACTCAGATTTATGTACTTTTTCAATGTTTAGAATGTTTAAATGATAATTGATGTTCAAGTTGATACTGTCATTGATGCTCAAGCTGATACTGTCGTTGATGCGCAAGCTTAGTCATTCAATGTAGCAATAATCATCCAATCTCTCAAAAACAACATACCCTATAGCACTTCAACATTACAAACAAACTTTTTGAATGTGCACACTACTGTCATTGATGCTCAAGCTTAGTCATTCAATCTCTCAAAAATAGCATACAACTAGTTCTATGCCCGTGCATTGCACGGAAAATTGTTAAGTTTGAATTAATAAATTTTATGAGTAGTATACATGAGGGTAATATTTTTTATTATTTATGAAAGTAGATTTTGAATAAAGACGTGAGTTTTTAGGAATGGAGAGATGTTTAATGGGAAAGAAAAGATAGGAAAATTATATTAGCAAGTTTTTATTAGTTTAAGAAGGGTGAGAGTGAGGTTGAGAGTTTTTTGAACGTTTAGATATATTTTGAGAAAGTTTAATAGGAGAGAAAGTAGGAAGATAATTATTTAATTCATTTAAACTACATGTATTTCTATTTTTAGGGAGGGAGATGTTATGAAGAGAATAAGATTGTCCTGGTGCAGCCACGTGGCAGCACCAAGACTGAGTTATATTATATTAGTATAGATGTCACAACCCTATAATGCCCATTATCCTAAGTAGTAATACATATAAGATAACACAAACATCCCCATTAAGTACATCACATGTTTTTTTCAGACAGACTTTCAACCCATATTCACTATGACCTCGAGCATTTCTGGCCAGTGATGTCAATTTTTGTTTCCAACATGTCAACTTACCTCTCTAGCAAGAACAACTTCTTCTCAAGCAAAGACTCCATAGAAATCAATTGATGCTTCAAGTCTACGGTATTGTGATGTGCATAATTGACCCAAGCAAAAAAAGACAACCATCCGCGTCCTACAAACACAAGGAAATAGAATTAGCAAAAAACTAACAGGTGGCATCTCTGAAGCATTTCAACAAACAGGTGGGGGGCATTGCTTACATTCCATCTTGCACACCTATAGAACCTTCTTCCTTTGCTTATTTCCTGATTAGATACAAAAATCCTACATCTCTTCCCACAATCACAATGTGGAACCTCAAAGCATTCAGAAGCATTAAGTGAACACTGGACACTCGAACTATACTCATCCTTTTCGTAGAACCAGACCTCACTGCTCGTCCGTCGAGAATTGGTTGCTGTCAATCTTGGTAGTTCGTCTGCACCGCTAAACTCATAGATTCAAACCTTACTTCTCTTCTTTGCTATTTTGTTCCTTGTTGAACTGGTTTGTCCATGCCGTTGACGTAGTTCCTCTGCACTACTAAATTGGTTCTTCCATCCATAATAGGTGGTTGTTGGTCTTGGTAGCGGCTCTTCCTCGCTAATTTCTTCCCAGCTAAACTGTTCGTCCGCATCAGTTTTGTCTCACCATTTGAGACCAAATTTTTGTCGCATATGTAGTTTGTCGGAGATTAGAACGACTAGTACAAGGGAAAGAACTCCTCACAGGCATGAGAAATGCTACGCACCTGGGCGGCCGGGCGCGGGATTTGCCTGGGCCCGCAGTAGGGGCACTCCCCGGCCCGTAGCAGGGGTGCTGCCCAATGGGGCAGCGCCCCTGCTAAGCATTTCCCCACAAACATATGCCTTTGAACAAGTTTAATAGAGGAGCATTTTTGGTATTTCATATTGCCCCACAATTTCCGTCGGCATCCACTGCAAATATTCACTTGAAGGTAATGGCTAGCCACCCACAAGTATATAACCGCAACCATTCGAGTGAATCAAGGGTATTTAAAACAATATACATAGATTAGGGGTATATATGCAATACCTTTATTTTATAGGAGTATATATATGTAAAAAACCCTTATAAATCTCTGTTGTTGTCTCATACTTTAGTCTTGATTGAATGTGAAGTTTTCTTCTCTATCGCGCTCTCGACATTCTGCGTAGGGATATGATATTTTATGATAAGATAAATTATAAAATGCATACAAACTATGTGTGAAAGTCTATAAGATTATTTGTATCATCCTTAAGATATGAATAATTTTTTATTTTATTTTATTTAAGAATTTTATGCTAAGTTATATGAAATGTATTTGTTTAATTTGAAATAAATAAATATGATAAGAAAATAATTTTAAGATTGTGTGCCATAAAATCTTTGATGCATATATGTAAGAGACATGAACAATGTTATCATAAAGAGAGATGAGCTTCTCTTATAGTATCTATGGGGGGGGGGTTGAACTGAGGGTATACAATATATTCCTAAGTTGGGTGATGTAAAATTGATAAAAGATGGATAATGTCACGTCCCGACATAGAATATCAAGACGAGCAGTTGTAATCGAGCGAGTACAACTACTCATATAGAGGAATAGACATCAAACTATTGGACAATCAAGTAATAGAAATCACTAACTTTTATTCATTATTAATCACCATTGTCTATTACATTCACTAATTCAGAGCCAATACATAGGGCCCATTAACAACTTACAAAGAATAAAAATAAAATCAACTAACTATACTAGACTAAGACACCATTGTGATGCTATGGTAACTTCTCTCCACACTATACTCCATCAGGGATTTTCATTCACTCTTGGTCATCCCTGTCTACATATGTGTTGTCTTCATCATCAATCTTACCTGAAACAGTCACAGATAACAATTGATGAGCGATAACGCCCAATAGATCTTATATCTCTTAACTAAACATGTTTAAAGTGATTAATGCATTAACAAGCTAAGTAACTAAAGAGTGAGCGTAATATCATGTCAAGAAAGTAATAACATGAAGATGTCATATAGTATCGAGTACAAGTACAACGAGTATAGCGTGAGATTAAATAATGGTCAAATAGCACGTATCATTCAAGTCATGTAACAAGTATAGTCTAGCACTTTCACGGGTCTGATAGTCATAGATAATCGAGATAGTATAGCATTGAGTGTAATGCCAGACACTCTGGTCAATTAACTTTCGTAGATAAATAGCATTTTTGGGTGCACCTCCTAAGACCAGACCGAGTCCTTTATATTACCAAGCATTAGTTATGTTTCTTATCTTTAGACAATTAGTCACGGCCATATAAAGTACCAAGAATAGTAGAGAAGAGTAGATGAATAGACAAGAGTGTGAATGAACAAGAATAGATGAGAGAGGAACATGTAGATGAGTGTTTCTGCATTAACCAGAAACACACAGGGTCATGGACGTGAAACATTACAAGAAAACCACGATAGTGACAACTGCAAATAGTACCCTCGGGTACTGGCAGACTAGTAGAGAACACAATTTACCTCATGGACCCGACCAGAATGCGTTAACAGGTAAGTCGCGGTCCTCCTATCTGCTGCATTAAGAATGCGGTCATCATGGAGGGCGTGTTCACAGAGAAGATCTAGTGGCTGGTTAGATCATGTCGTACGGGTCTAGCATGGCCCATAGAGGTGTTCATGTGTTGATAGTACAACTAGCTTAGTGTCCTAAAAGAATTCCATGCTTGCGGTGACTTCCGGAGGTCTTGGCGAAGGAGTTCCAGTCCGGTAGGAGGAATACCCGACGGAGGTTCTCAAAACATTAAGAGAAGTGTTGAAACATTTTGCTCAGTGTTCTAAAGGACTTTTAGAAAAACGGAGTGTCGACAACAGTGCTCCAAAATGGTGATAGAATGGAAAATAAGTCCATTATTTAATAGGGGTTTAAGTGAAAAAATCTAATATAATTACCAAATATTTTATGAGGTATTTTGTAGCAATTTGAGCTTTGGGGGTATGAGAGAAAGTATGTAATTTAAAAATAATCATGGATTTAAGAGAGTGATCAGGTAGTTTATACTTAAAAAAGAATAATTACAACTTTAACCATAATAGATATTCTATTAGTGCATTCAAGACTTAACAGAGGTTTAACATGAGACATAACATGTAACGTTGTGACCGTTTGGATCATGTTATAATAGGGTTGTAGGCCATTGCATGGCCGTGTGTGGTGTTTCTGGTAGGTTGCGTGTGTATTGTGGTCTGGAAATCTGGGCCCAATACACCCACAGACTCTCTGTCTGTGAACGCAACAGGATGGCCCGTCGCATTCTGAATGCGATACACATTGCGTCACGTTCCTATTGCCAAGGTTTTTAGGGGTTTGGCCGCATGCCTGACGCGTGGCGCGTGCATGGCTGCCATGTGGTGTCGGCGTCAAGAATGCGACGGCCTAAACCGTCGCGTTGCATTCTTAACTCTAATGAATTTAGAACCCTAGGTCGGACAAACAGAGCAAAGGAAGCTCTATCTGGCCAGGAGAAGGTTTTGGAGCTGGGTTTGTGGCGATTTGGTCGTGTGGTGTACGGTTTGGCATCCTCTCAACTCGAGGACGTTGTTCGGAGCATGGGAAACATCAATCCATTGTTGTGCTTCACGTTCTTCACGTAGGTAGGGAGATTCTACTCATTTTCTCATTGTAGATGGTGTAATTGTTGTGTTTGATGCGTGGAACGAGTTCTTACTGTTAAATGGCATGTTAGTGTAATTGTTAAACTAGTTGTAGTTGGTTTGCATGGATGTTTAGCTGCGTTTTATGGGGTTTCCAGAAGTGGTACTTCCGGATTGGGGTTCTGTATGTGAAGGAGACGGCCCGGGGTGTCACATTCTAAATGCGATAGCTCGACCCATCACATTCACGTTCAGAACGCGTCGTATCAGGGCGTCGTGTTCTGAACACGATAGATCACCCTGTCGCCTTCTCGCTTCTGAGGGCTGAAAGCCTATTTTACTTAGTATGAATATAATGTAATGCCATTTTATGTATGTATAGTATTATAGCGGTGCTTTGGTATGTGTTGAGAATAGAGAACACCGTGTTTACGTGGCGTGTGCATGTGTGGCAAGTTAGGCGGTACGACTCCTTCCATGGTTATCTCTCGAGTGGGGTACCCCAGGTTCTCTGTGAGTCAGGCACGTTACTGCTCGAAATTTGTCCCGATACTGTGTCTACCACCAAGGTTTGTGTCGTCTTCTTGGATACCCTCACTCGTCTATCGAGTTGTATGTCTGGCTGAGGGAAAGACGACAGAGAGGCAGAAACTTGTGGTGTGTTGGTTCTCTGTCCAGTCGCTTGTAGCGTGCTCGTGGTTGGAGGACGGGCACAGGTAGACGTACTGGCCCCCAGCTTGTCCTGTGTTCCACAACCTCACTATAAGGGTTTTGGAACCCTTGGAGGTGTGTCAGGCATGGGTCTGTAGCGTGTGACGTTGCAGATGTGGTGTTGGTTGGTCTCCACAACTTGTTGGCACTGTAGAGGTGGAGCCACAGTTGTACCTTCCATCCGTGGCTGCGAGACTAAGAGGTAGTCCTATGTGGTTGTCCAGGTCAATAACTGGTGTCGCAAACCAGGCTTCGTGACCCAAGTGTGACATTGCCCTTCTTTAGCTCGTACACCCGTACATGATTTATCATTTATTTATAAATGTTCAGTACGCATAGTTAATAATATTGTTTATCTAATTTTAGATCTTAGTTCCTTACATGCACATCTTTATTAATTGTTTGGCTTTTAGTTGAATTACTCCTACTACTTGCGAGATTGTGTAGTACCTGTTTTGAGGGAGTTTTCCTACTGAGTAAGTGACTTGTGAGGCTCACCCCCCCTACTTCCCCCTTTCAGGTGAAGGAGAGCAGGAGAGTTCCCGTCCCTCTTCTAGTTCTGAGCCGCACCATAACGGATGTGGGTCTACGCCACTAGCAATGTAATTTTCTGTTCTCGTTCTCACCTTGAGGTATGCCCCACGATGTTGTATCTTCACTTTTCATTGACTCCAGTTGAGATGTGGTTATATAAACTCTGTGTAAATATGCGTAGGAATGTATAAAAGTGTGCACTCTTATGTATGTTTAAATGTCTCTTTTATGTTCTCACGGACTCGCGTAATGGTATCCCTTATGAGGCTCCAGTCTGCTCGCGGGAGGCGGAGTCGGGGTCGGGCTCATTATTAAGTAACGGGTCTGAACGACAAGGACTGCTACATAACACAGTTTAAAGTATGTCTGGCAGAAAAATTAGGGTTTACAGACTCACAATGTGAATGTGTTCAGGGGCTTGCCCGCGTTCATAATGCAATCGGGATACCCACCGTGACAACCTAAGTTAATGCGGGGTCTCTGGGGGACGCTGTCTTAACGCGGTATATCTATAGATTGCGTTAAGAAGGCAGTCTCTGTACTCTCCGTCTTCACCATGCAGTGAACTCAGAAAGACACATATATATTAAAATGCTTAAATCTCATCATACAAAGTATGAAAGTTTGACAAGCTTGTTTTAAAACAAAGCTAACATGTTCATAAAATAAATCATGAAATAGACATGTAGACATGGATTGAATATGGTAAAGAGCAAGAACAAAGGGTCAGATACAAGCATGTTCATGATCTTTAAAGGCAAAATACTAACAAGATGGATGATAGAAATTGGGGAAAATATGGGTTTCATTTTTGATATTAAGAAGAACCTATAGAGAGATTTAATTAGATTTAGCTTGACAGATTACTTATCTTTAGACGAAATTGAGAAACTAGGACTAGAATGTGAAGAACTTCTTGTAGATCTCCTAGGGGTCCTTCTTCCCAAGATATTCTCCTCCTTTGGCCTTGCCTTCATGTCTAGGAGAGTCTCCTAACAGCAAAAGGGTTGGCCAAGAGGAGAATTGAGCTATATTTATAGATATTGTCCTTTTATTTCCTAACACAATTCTAACTCCATCTTATTATGAGATTTCCATGTTAATCTCTATCTCTAAGCCTTCATATCTCTAATTGGATTGTGATAAACATGGTATGTGACGACCCAACCAGCAAACTGGCCCAACAATTGTGCTAGTTGGTAGACTTCCCTGGAAGGTCACCCATCCTGGGACTACTCCCAACTGAGCACGCTTAACTTCAGAGTTCTTTTCCTGCTCGAGCTCTGAAAATGACTAATCCGACTTGTTGGTAGTCTACTGATTTAGTACATTTAACATATTCTTTTATGGGGTGTTACAATCTACCCCTCTCATATAAGCGAGGTCCTCGTCGCTACTCACATATAGCACGCAATCAAACCCCATGCAGGCAGGATTCTAGAGGTGGCCCCCACAGGCTCAAGAGGTGGCTCCCACTATGTAGCACTTTGCGCCATTATGGCCTCAAGAGGTGGCTCCCATAGCTTAGCACTTTGCCCTGTGTGGCACTTAGTTCCTGCACTTCCGACTGGGCAAGTCTCTGATACCATTTGTGATGACCCAACCAGCAAACTGGCCCAACAACTGTGCTAGTTGGTAGACTTCCCAGGAAGGTCACCCATCCTGGGACTACTCCCAACTGAACACGCTTAACTTCAGAGTTCTTTTCCTGCTCGAGCTCTGAAAATGACTAATCCGAGTTGTTGGTAGTCTACTGATTTAGTACATTTAACATATTCTTTTATGGGGTGTTACATGGTAAAACATGGTTATGTTGTTGAGGATAATGATAGGACTCTAGTTTAGATAATTATAGAGTTATTTAAGCTTATCTTGCCCATTTAGATAAGAGGATAATAGACGTTGAGATTTTAATATTAATTTATTATTATTATATTATTTTAACTTCTATTTTGACCTAATAACTCTATTATGGACCATTAGTTAAGTCCATTGTCCATTTCTTTTATTAGGTTTTAATTTAACCCATTTAGAATTTAATTAACTATAATTTACTATTGATTTAAATAACTTGAGTTGCTACAGATAAAGTTCTCGAACTGCATCAAACTACCAAGTTCTAAACACTACATGTTCACGTGCTAGGTGTATGTATAATGTAAGTCTCCTTTTGTCATAGTTTGATATATATGTGATTAAATATGTTTATGACATCATAAATATAATTGTGACACACACATGCACTCATAAATATAAGTCATGATATGTATAAGAATAAATTTAAGTTACACGATGTTTGTGTTACATTTCTGGTTTAGTCAATTCTACCATGTATTCCCATCATGATGTTATTTTCAAATTTATGTAATTATTTTTATTTCGTATATTAAAATACTTTACCAAAATAGTCAATCACTATTTTATATATTCAAATACTTTATCAAAGAATTTGATTATTTTACTAAAGTACCCAATTCTTTTATTGAAGTATTTGATTAATTGACCACAGCATCTAACTATTTTATTAAAGTATTCGACTACTTTATCGAAGTTGTCAATTATTTATCTCGAATAATATTCCAATTACTTGAATATCATTTCCAATTACTTAAATAATATTTTCAATTACTCGACTAAAGTTTTCAAAAATTTGAATATATTTTTAGTTACTTGCATAATGTCTTTAAATATTTCCATATTATTTTTTATCACTTTTCTTTGTGTTAGTATTTTCATATTATTTGACCTCTTTCCAAAGTATGCAGTCGTTTTCAAGAGTATGCAGTGATATTTTTCATTATATTATGTTTCATTCTAATTTAATTATTTGTGTCAGTATAATGATTGAATGATTAATATATAGCTCACATGTTCAAAGGGATTCAAAATAGTCCTATAGAGCCGTTAGAGTAATTAAAATCCACCTTTATCTTTTAGGAAACTTAAGTAAAGTCTTAGAGAATTTAGTTCAATAGCAAGTGGACTTAGTTGGAGTTTGTATAGGTTTCCTTTGAAGGACATTTTAGATATAAAGACTCTTTAATTTTAGGTAGTTTATTTATATTTATTTTTAATTTTGTTGAAGTTTGTGTAATACTCATTATGAATAAATGGGAGTTGTATTAGCATATTAATAGACTTCGTTATTGATGAATTGTGTGTATATGATTGTTGAAATTGATAATCTCTTATATTTGATTAAGTTGAGTTGTTTCTACTATCACATTTTGATTTTGAAAAAAAAATAGATTGGGACGTACAATTAACTTTCTCTTGAAGTAAGCTAATATTCTTCCAAACTTTTGTTATTTTCATTAGTTTAATTTTTTTAGTTTAAAAATACTCTTATCGTATCATTTTTAAGACTTTGAGAATGTGACTTAAGATAGAGTGGTTTAACCTAAGTGATACGGGTCGGTCCTCAGGGGCTCGGCCGGGTCGGTCCTCGGGGGTTCAGCTAGGTCGATCCTCGGGGGCTCGGCCTGATAGCACGACGTCTGCCAAACGGACCCTGACTTGTCAAACCTGGCCAAGCTAGGACTGATGATAAGTCCATCCCCATATAATTTTATTTAATTATATACAATTTTGGTGATTAACAAAACCTTAACAAATATTTTCTAACAAGTTTTTTTTTCTGAAGTTCATCCACAAGGAATAAGTCAAGCAAAATCTGTAAGTAATTCTTACACTGTATCATCTAAAGTTCAGAGCATGTATTTCTTTTAAGTACACATCGATTTCTTTTGTAGAACAACGATTTCCCTTACAGCATAACGATTTCATCTTATAACGATTTGACATGAATGATTCTATCGCTCAACGATTTCATCTTATAACGATTTGATAAGTGAGCATGAACGATTCTATCGCTCAACGATTTCATCTTATAACTATTTGATAAGTGAGCATGAACGATTCTATTACTCAACGATTTCATCTTACAACGATTTCGTAAGTGAAACAACGATTTCAGTTTCACATCGATTTCGGTCTCACAACGATTTCATAAGTGTAACAACGATTTCGGTCTCATATCGATTTCATAAGTGAAAACAACGATTTAACTCTTATAATGATTTCATAAGAGAAAACAACGATTTGATTGTCATATCGATTTCATAAGTGAAAACAACGATTTGATTGTTGTAACAATTCGATAAGTGAAAACAACGATTTGATAGCTAGAATGATTTGCCTTTATGTATAGAACGATTTGCTCAAACAATGATTTATTTTTGTTTGAACAACGATTCGCTTGCACATAGATTTGCTTATGCTTGTACAACGATTTGCTTATATTTGTACAACGATTTGCTTTCTCTTGTACAACAATTTGCTTAAACAACGATTTGTTTATGCTTGTACAACGATTTGCTTATATATGTACACCGATTTGCTTGTACAATGATTTACTTTCTCTTGTACAACAATTTCCATAAACAACAATTTCATAAGTTGTACAACTATTTCATTGTCATAACGACTTCATGGAGTACATCGATTTCATACATGATATTCAAATATATTTTCAAATATTGTGAAAGTCAAAGTCTTCCCGCGTGCATCACTAATATCCTTGCATTTAATGAGATTGTACACTTCTCTGCACGTTGCATATCTGGGTGCCTTCTATTCCTATGTTTCTATGGCAAACACTTTTTAGGATAGTAGAATGACATTTCTATTTTGGTGTACGTTCTTACTGCATGGTTTCTAACGTTGACTGACAAGCATAGAGACAGTCTAGCTCTCTACGATTTGGTTTTTATTGTGTGCAGGTCTTTGTGAGTACCAAATCTTACAACATTGGAAAACTAGAAGCTGAAGAATATCTGGATGAATCTTCTCTTTGCGTGCATGGCTCCAGAGCATTAATTGGCTGCATGTTTACCTGTTGTACCCCTTGGACCATGCAGTCTAACGTGCTTCAAACTTAGAGACAACGACCATTTCAACGGCTATAATTTCAAGAGAAGATATATAGAAGACTGAAGTCTCCATGAAGAATGACTTTTTGCACCTTAGAGCTTTCAGAGAACAAACCCACCACTTGCGAGCATCAGAAACAAGAGCCCCAAAAAGCTTCACTCCATAATCTTCTGTAGCTCTTAACTCTCCGTGTTCATTTGCTTAGCTTTTGGAGAGCCTCTGTAGTTCTGAGAGTTTTCATCTAGTGAAAATCTTTCTCTCTCATACATTGCCTCAGATCAAGCATTTGTTGTAAGCTTGGTCTAGGGGCCATTCGCTTTTATTCACATCTGTTGTGAAGTTCCTCTTCGGGTTGTGAAGAGAAGACCTGTTTGAAACAGGTGGTTAGTATTCCCTTCATTGAGGAAGGAAGACATGTGTATCAGGGTGGTTTTGTACCTCTTCGGGGTTAGAAGAGAAGGCCAGCTGCTGCTAGATGTGTAAGGGTCCTTAAGGGGGACAACACCCTTGGTTAGTAAAATCCCAAGTTGTTGCTTGGGGACTGGACGTAGGACTTCTTGGGATAGGAGGTTCGAACCAGGATAAAAATCCTCTGTGTCGTGTGATTGTTTCTTTGTGTGTTTGTCTTCATTATCTCTAACACTAACCATCGATCTTAGTGCTTTTCTGTTAAGCATTTTTGTTGACAGGTTTTTCATCTAAAATGAATTTTTAAAAATCCAATTCACCCCCCCCCCCCTCTAGGCTTGCTAGCTGGGCAACAAGTGGTATCAAAGTCAAGTCTCTTCATCAAAGAAGGTCTCACGATCTGAAGAGAAAAGATAAATGGCAGCTCAAGGGTATGCAGAAAGTCAGTCCGTCAACAGACCTCCTCTATTCGATGGAAAAGATTACAACTATTGGAAGACCAGAATGAAGTTCTTCCTGAAAGGTCTCGATTTTCAACTTTGGTCCATCATAGAAGAAGGAGATCTAGTAGTTCTAAACAACAGAGAAAATTGGACAGATTATGATAAGAAGAAGATCTCTCTAAACTACAAAGCTAAGAGTATATTATGTTGTGCTCTTAGTAAGAAAAAGTTCAATAGAATTTCATCGTGCAAATCAGCGATGGAAATGTGGGAGAAACTCAGAATCACATATGAAGGAACAGACAAAGTCAAGGAAACAAGGATAGATATCCTGGTAGCTCAGTATGAGATATTTTAAATGCAACCTGGAGAATCAATCACACAAATGTACAGTAGATTCACGGATATCACCAATGGTTTGGCTGGTCTTGGAAAGAACTATGACATGGGTGACATGGTAAGAAAAATATTAAGATCCCTACCAGCTTCTTGGACTCCGAAGGTGACAACCATAGAAGAAGCAAACGACTTGAGAAGGATGTCACTTGAGAAGCTCGTTGGGTCACTAATGGCCCACGAAATAAACATGGAAAGGCTTGGGGAGTCCTCCAGCAGGCACAACAACACTCTCAAAGCTACTGAAGACAAATCTGGTGATGAATCAGATGGTGATAAAAGCATTGGGAGCAGTGAAGATGATGAAGCTTTCCTATCCAGAAGATTGCAGCGTATACTTGCCAAGAAAAAGTATCAGTCTGGAAGAAGATATTTCAAAAAGGGCAAAGACTTCAAGAAACCCGAAGTCAAGGATCCAAAGAAGTCTGAACCCATTTTCTATGAATGTAAGAAACCTGGACATATCAAGGCTGAATGTCCAAAACTAAAGAAGACAGAGTTCAGAAAGAAATACAATTCAAAGAAGGTCAGAAGATACAAAAAGAAAGCCATGGAAGCTGCTTGGAGCAACAACAGCGATTCGGACAGTGAGTCAAGCTCCAGTGAAGAAGAAGAAAAGACCAACCTGGCCTTCATGGCAAATACTGATGACAAGGTAACCTCTGACTCTTCATTCACTTCTTGTAATGATTCTGATTCAGATAGTTTAGAAGACGCATTTAATGAATTATATAGTAAATATAAAGATGTATGTAAATTATTAAAGGTCACCAAGAAAAGTCATGCATGTTTAGAAATTACTAACTCAGATTTAAAATCTGAAAATGAGTAGTTAGAAAAATAAATTTCCAAACTGAAAAGGAGAAATGAATTGTTATGTGAAGATCTAAAAGCTAAAAATGAACAAATAGCAAATCTGGAAAATCAGGAGACTTTAAATAAACTTAAAAAGGAAGTTGATATACTGACTAAGAAAATGAATATTTAACTAATACAATTGAAAATTTTACAAATGGCAAATCAACTTTAATATTAAAAGGAGCTAGAAGATCAGGAAAGAAGAATCGTGGTTTATGATATACTCCACCAGATAATGAAGAAACAATAATACATCTTAAAATCTATCCAACACCAAAATTTGTAGCTGAACAAAACACTAAATATAAATCCAACTTTAAGTACATCCCAACTGAAAAAATAAGTAGAATATCTTGTTGTAGTCATTGTAATAAATTAGGACATACCAGAGCAACCTATACGACAAAACACCTAAAATGGATCCCTAAAAGAAAAGCTAATGAAACTAACCATCAAGGACCTAAAATAACTTGGGTGCCTAAATCTTAGTGTTTTTATTACAGAGGAGCCTTAGAGCATCGAAGTGGTATCTGGACAGCGGGTGCTCAAGGCACATGATAGGCAACAGAAAGCTATTCTCGCACATCAAAGATGAAGAAGGCACAGTGACTTACGGTGACAATGGAAAGGGTACAGTGATTGGTTGTGGACCAGTTGGTAGCCAAGGCAGAATTCTCATAGAAGATGTGTTATGCGTTAAAGTGCATAATTATGAAAGATGGTGTAACAGTGTTCGAAGCCTGCAGAGAAAAGAATCTATATGTGCTTCATCTAGAAGAGTTGAAGGATCAGGATGTATGCCTTGCAGCAAATAAAGAGCAATTAGCTGAACTATGGCACAGGAGATTGGGTCACTGCAGTTTGGATGGAATTAGAAAATTGGTCAAGCGAAATCTAGTGGAAGATTTGCCCAAAATGAGCTCAAGGATAGAAGGTGTGTGTTAACCTTGTGCAAAAGGGAAGCATCCAAAGTCATCCTTCAAATCAAAGACAGTGGTAACCACCTCCAAACCATTAGAGTTACTACATATGGATTTATTTGGGCCGATGAGAACCACCAGCAGGAAAGAATTTTGGATTCGTAATAGTTGATGATTATTCAAGATTTACATGGGTATCATTCTTGGAGCATAAAGATGACACCTTTGATAGCTTTGTCAAATTCAGTAAGAGAGTTCAGAAGGACAAGAAGTTCAATATAATAAGTATTCGATCAGATCATGGAGGAGAATTTCAAAATGGAAAATTTACAGAATTCTGTGATGATCAAGGAATTGAGCATAACTTCTCAGCACCAAGGACACAACATCAAAATGGAGTAGCTGAGAGGAAGAATAGAACATTATTGGATATGGCCAGAACTATGTTATCAGAATACAATCTTCCTAGATATTTCTGGGCTGAAGCAATCAACACAGCATGTTACATAATAAATAGAGTGATGATCAGGCCAATCCTGAAGAAGACAGCGTATGAACTTTACAAGCAAAAGAAGCCCAAGATCAGTCACTTTAGGACGTTCGGATACCCTTGTTGCATCCACAATAATGGTAAAAGAGATATTGGTAAGTTAGATTCCAAATCTGATGAAGGAATATTCATGGGGTATGCTTCTAAACCTAAAGGTTATAGAGTCTTTAATAAACAAAGTTTATTAATTGAGCAAACTATCCATGTTATTTTTGATGAATCTAACCTTCCTTGAGAAAGGAAGTAGATAGTGATGATGATGATGTAGAAAAATTATCCAAGAAACTGAAGGATACATATATCAAGGATAATGAAGATCCACCCTTGGAAGAACTACAACAGAAGGAAATTGTACATGATGATCTTCCAAAGGAATGGAGATACAAGAAGGATCATCCAAGAGACAACATCATTGGAGATCCATCGGTTGGGGTAAGAACTAGAGGCGTTCCTTGTGATTATTTAGCTTTTGTATCTCAAATCGAGCCTAAGACAGTCAATGAATCACTGTCTGATGAATCTTGGATTATAGCCATGCAAGATGAACTTAATCAGTTCAAGAGAAACCAAGTTTGGTCCCTTGTTCCGAGACCATTAGATCATCCTATGATTGGCACCAAATGGGTGTTCAGGAACAAATTGGATGAAGCTGGTGTTATCACTAGAAACAAGGCTAGACTGGTTGCTCAAGGTTATTCCCAAGAGGAAGGCATAGATTTCGATGAAACCTATGCACCAGTGGCTAGACTAGAGGCTATTAGAATTTTACTTGTATATGCATCTGTATTAGATTTAAAGCTTTTTCAAATGGATGTAAAATCTATATTTTTAAATGGATATATAAAGGAGGAAGTCTATGTAGAACAACCTCTTGGTTTTGATGATGTAGATTTTCTAAATCACGTTTTCAAATTGCATAAATCACTATATGGTTTAAAACAAGCACACAGAGCATGGTATGAAAGGCTTAGTGCATTTTTATTAAACCATGGTTTTATCAGAGGACAGGTAGATAGCACTTTATTTATTAAAGCAAAAGTTAAAAATATATTGCTTGTGTAAATCTATGTGGATGATATAATATTTGAATCTACTGATGAATCTCTGTGCAAGTACTTTGAAAAGCTTATGCAGGGAGAATTCGAAATGAGCATGATGGGGGAACTCAATTATTTCTTTGGACTTCAAATCAAGCAAGGCAAAGAAGGCACACACATCTGCCAAGCGAAATACACCAAGGAATTATTAAAGAAATTTGGGTTCGATAATGCAAAGCCACTATCCACACCAATGAGCACATCTACAAGGTTAGACAGTGATAAAGATGGTAAGAAAGTAGATCAAAAACTTTACAGAGGTATGATAGGATCATTACTTTACTTAACTTCTAGTCGACTTGATATTCTATTTAGTGTATGCATGTGTACAAGATATCAGGCTGATCCTAAAGAATCTCATTTAATTTCTGTTAAAAGGATTGTTATATATCTAGCTAGAACTCATGATCTAAGTTTATGGTATCCAAAATCATGTGAAACTAGTTTAGTAGGATATTCTGATGCTGACTATGCTGGATGCAAGGTAGATGGAAAAAACACCAGTGGAAGTTGTCAATTTTTTGCAGGATGCTTGATTTCGTGGTCCTCAAAGAAACAAAATTTAGTAGCACTATCAATAGCTGAAGCTGAGTACGTAGCTGCTGGAAGCTGTTGCACTCAACTACTATGGATAAAACAACAACTTGAGGATTATGGACTGCACATCAAGACCATTCCTTTCCTGTGCGACAACACCAGTGCAATAAATCTCACCAAAAATCCAGTCCAGCACTCCAGAACAAAGCATATAGAGGTTAGATATCATTTCATTAGAGATCATGTAGCTAATGGATATATAAATATTTCTTTTATAGATGTTTTTAATCAGTTGGTAGACATCTTTACAAAAGCCTTACCTGAAGAGAGATTTACATCTCTTAGAAGGGAATTATGCATGTGTAATTTGTAATAGATTTTTCTGCTTATGACTAAAATAATAAATCTTTCAGAATAATGATTATTCTCTCCCCTGGAATTAAGAAAATCCCTTTATTGCTTGCGTCATAAATTGCTCTGACGATTCGTTATTTCAAATGGCTTTATCTCTTGCGAAATCGTCTCCTTTTGTCGTTTTCCGCATTTATTGATATGTCTTTTCAAAAGCAACTTTAAGTCTTACTTTTAATCCCACAATCTATGCCATATCTATTCCACCCTTCTCTCTCATCTCTTTCGACTCACCTGGAACGATAAACTCTATCGATTCTGGCATCCTCTCTGTGTGATTTCGAAAGAATTCCTCTGCTCGTGCCAAAATCTCTTGAGGGCTTCTGTTCTACTCCTTCCCATGATCCTCCAGAACCTTTCCCTGTTCAAATCCATGGCGGTTTCTGGGGTTTCCGGTATGGTTGGTGGCTACGGCGTTGCGTTCCTCACAACAGACAAGCAGGAGAGATTTGCAGTAGTGAAGACGAAGCTCTGTGGCAACAAGGCAGTGGATGTTGCGGATTTGGAAAAGAATGGGATGCACAGTGTGGCAGCAGCAATGCAGAGAATGAAATAGACAAAAATGGTGACTATCTCAGAGGCAAGCTATCCAGACTTGGTAAAAGCTTTTTATATCTGTTTGAAATCTGAAGAGGACTGGTTCCTTACCTCCTCAGTCAAAGGTACTTCCATTCACATTACATATGATCTGTTGAAGAGTTTGTTTGGAGTGTCTACCAGTGGTCGCAGTGGGGTAGACAGTGTTGACACTCATGTCAAGGGACTGGGGATTATTGGTATTGAATATAAGTTGAAGGATGGTAAAATCGATATAAATCAGCTGAATGCTTTCAATAGGATTCTTCACTTCATAGTTTGTTAGATCCTAATGCCCAGAAGTGCTACTTTCTCCACTTGCCCTAAAGCTGACTCGGATATGATGTTCTAGGCAATTCAAAATCAAGATATTAATATGACAGAGGTGATCATTGAGAGGATGAAGCTTGCAACTGCCATGATTTGGGATAAGAAGAACAAGCTCAACGTTTCTCTACCATATGCTCACATGCTGACAAAGATTTTCCAGCATTACAACATAGATTTGAATGGTGAAGTTTCGGAGAAGATGGGCTAGGCCATTAGAAGCATAAATCTGAAAAAGAGTGGCTTTTCTCTTGTAGCCGGAGTTTGGACAAAGACTTCAGTCACTAAAGGTAAGACCATTATTGGAGAAGCTCAAGAAGTTCCTGTTCCAGAAGCAGAGGCAGAGGTAGAAGTGAGGGTTGAAGACCCTATTGTAGAAGTTCCAGCAGCCCCAGTAGTCCTGGAAGAGGCAGCAGCAGCAGTCAGGCCAGAAGAACTAGTGGCTAGTCCAAGAAGAATTGAAGAAATTCCTCCAGAACTCATTGAGCCCGTTAAGCAATCATCAGAGGTTGATACCCCCATGACAGTTATTACATCTATTTTTCATGAAGTATTGGATACTGTCGCCAGCATTCAGGGGGAGCAAGAAGAATTTGTTCCGGAAGTTGTGGCACCAGACCACATTGATGTTCAGATGGAGGATGCTCCTGCTCAGGGGGAGAATGTAACGTAGCGCATTTTTCGGATCTTTACGGATCGTGGATTAGTGGTAGTTCGGATCTGTGTATATTGGTTTTGGGATGGTGCTCATGACCAATATGGGGTCATTGGGCCTTTGTTGAGGTTTCCGCACATTGTGTGGAGCTTAGGGCCGGCAGGTTAGGCCTGTAGTGCCCGTTGGTTCACTGAGTGTGAACGCGACAGTTGTGTAGGCCGCGTTCTGAATGCGTCGGTAATGGGGGTCGCATTTATGTTGCCGCTGTTTGGAGTCGACGTCTGCATGCGCGCCGCGTGTCGTGCACGGGGCAGGGCTGCTGACGTCTGGAGTGGGAAGGCGACGCCTGAAGCTGTCGCGATCAGGTCGCGACGAGGTGTGTCGCGATCCTAACTGTTGTGCGGTTTTTAAAAGGTTTGGCCGAACAGAGCTTTCCCAAGCTCTGCTCTGTAGACACCTGATTATGACTAATGGGTTGAACCGCATTTCTTGCTATCTTAGTGGGCCCCTAATGGTCACTCACCTTGGGCCCATCATTTGCCTTGATTTGAGCCCATTAATCCATTAAAAATGCCTTGAAATCCAAAATCTATCATTTGAAAGAGTCCTTAGAGGATTTGACTCCTATTTTAGCATGTGGTTAGAGAAAATAATCCAAGATAATTCGGATTCCTTGTCGCGACGCATCGTGGCGCCGCGACTATAGTCGCGACGGGTTAGGCCGCCGCGACAGCCCATGCATTATCCATGCACGTGGGCAGTACTGTCGCGTCCCCCCGCACCGTCGCGTCTCTAGTCGCCACCCCACGATCTGACGCGACAAGGACCGAGATCTCTGGACTCCGTAACCACATCCTATTTATCCTCCCATAAACTTTGACTTGGTCTAAGAGGGTTATCCCGGCCCCTTGAGCGGATCCTTGGCCCTAGAGACTCTCCTAAGCTCCCCTAAGGACTCTACATCCGATTTTGATAGAGCTTTATCCCCCATTTTTAATTTCCACATCTTTTTGAGGAGATAATACCCAATTTCTCACTCCAAGCTCTATATAAGCAAGGCCCCTCCTCATGGACGAAGGGAGCCTCATGATCACCCCTAAGGGCTGCCAAAATTTCCTCTGAACAAGCCTTAGCCACGCAGCTACTCATTCCACTCATTTCCCTTCATATTCCACTCCTCACAATTCACTCATTTCACCTTCAATGGAGCAAGGAACGTGAAGAGGGCGACTTCAGCAATTTCCTGGACCTTTTGCACATCATCAGAGCTGCATCCACGCCAGGAAGTCGCCCTAATGGGGCTCATCATCTCCCCTCTCCCCCTTTCTTGTTTCTACATGCATTTTTATGTTGTTTTTAAATAGAGCACATCTATCATCCACCCACGTTTTCCCACACCCACAGGGGTTAAAACACACCAGGTGCGTTCCCACCATGATCCCCGTCTCATTTCGTCTTTTAGAATAGATGCTACACTTTACATGTTCTAATAGGGTCTTTTCTGTGTTTTCTTTTGATTGGCAGGCAAGCAAATAAGGTCTACGAGAAGCTCTGGTACTCTGGCCGGCTGGAGGACTAGAAGAAGGTCACAACACCAATTCTCCCGCATTCAGAGAATGTGATGGCCTCGGGTGACGCGACATAGACGCGTCGGCCTCCACTGACGCGATAACAGAGACGCGGCGGCCGTGACGACCGCGACACCAGGTCAGTCTTCCTGTTCTCTTCCTTTTTCCTAGTTTAAGTTAGCCATTGTCTTTCTGCATCATAAGGCAACTTATCTAGGTGGCAATCACTTTTCCTATTTTCCACGCTATCATATTTGACATCCATGTCCGTGTCGAGGGGAAGCACAATCCCTGTGATTACACCTTTTGGCGATCACGGTGGGACCTTCAGTGCTACCCTCGTGGTTTGAGTTTGCTTGCTTGCCATGTATTCTCCCTTATTTGTCTTTTTAGAGCCTTGTTAGTCTTTGTTCCTTTGTTTCCTGCGATTTCTGTCTCTCTGTTCGAGTCGCGGTGTATCGTGGGGACGCTACCCTAACGCGTCGTCAGAGACCGACGCGATAGCAGGTCAGTGCAATTCTTTCCATATCTGCCTTATCCTGCTTCAATGAGATCATGCATCCCTGTTCCATGTCCCTGTATCATGTATTTTCGTGTTTTTGTATGTTAGAATCCTACTAGGGTTCGGATTTTCCTTTTATTTCCATTTGCAAGTTTTCTGGACCTGTCGCGGTCGAGAGAGAGGCCGCGACTTGGTCGCGTCGTGGGTGAGCGTCGCGTCAACAGGTACACTCTGTTTGTTAATGCTTCCTTTCATGAATCGGTTCCTGGGTGCTTCCTGATCCATGCTGTATTAATTTAGTGATTTTTGTGCTTTTATCATCTATTAGGGTAGTCTATTTTGAGTCTGGTTGGGTGAGTTTCTTTGTTCTCGAGGCTCTGTTCGTATCGCGGCAGCCCGTCCTGTCGCGATAGGGTCGCGGTGTACACGGCCGCCGCGACTCTGCCCGAGAGCTTGGTTGTCACCCTATTTGATCTTCATTTGCTACTCTTGCATACATTTTTGGGCACTTAGGCCCCTTGCATACGCTGTTCATCCCATTTGTTCAGGTTCCCCCTTGGTTGAGTGAGCCCTCTCACCTACGAGCACTCGTAGGCTGACTCGGGCCCACCTTCCGAGGACCTCCGTAAGTCCTCGTGACCGTACGCACGTTGCGGTTCACCGGGCTGGTTGTACCCGTTGTTCCCCCTAGTTCAAATCATCCCCCACGTGTGAATTGTGTGTTCCCCCTTAGTCACCCCGGAGTACTTGAGTACACACCCATTATGGTTCCTCTTTAGCCAAGTGCAATTCAATTAAATCAATCCATTAAAAGGCTAAGTGATAACCCTAAAATCCTAACTCATATCAACTTGAGTGTTTGCTTGAAAACTCCTTTATCGTCCCTTCTTGTGTAATTGTATTTGTTGTTGTATCCTTATTGTATTTAGTGTATTCTTTTTAATTCCTCCCATTTTATCATCCTCTCATGGCTCCTTTCCACTTCACCTATCCTCCAACCTCTCCTCCTCATGTAGACCTCTTGTCTCATGAGTCTATTCTAAGTTCGGCCCAGTCCAGGGCCCATCGGGCCGATGAGAGTGCCCCTCCCAACCTAATCCGTCACCATCCTCTTCTATCGAGGCCGCTGAATTGGAGCGCCTCCTGCTTGAAATGGGCCCTGACCAGGCCCGCGAATTGTTGTCCACCTTTGCTCTACGGTCTTTTTCCAAGACGGGCCCAACATGCCCACATTATCCTGCTCATTCTAGATCACCTCACATTGTCACTCCTGGATCGGGACATCCTTTTGCTCAGCCCACATCATTGCAGCCGGCCCATTATGCTCAATCTGGCCTGGACCTTGACTCTCGACTCCGCTCTCATTCCCAAGCTGGCCCTCGCTATCCACTATCCACTTCGGCTCAGGACTTCCAATCCGAGTTCGAATCCATGAAGCGAGAGCTCAGTGACCTGTAGAGGCAGTTAAAGCCAAAACCTTCCTTCAATGATACTCTTCCTGATTTCTGTGGTCTCCGGATCCCTCCACCTTCTCAACTCCCTGTTTATCGCAAATTCAATGGGGCTGGAGACCCTTACATCCATCTGAAGGATTTTCTCTATGAGTCGGTGTCCTATCAACATGATCTCCTCTTACTGGCTTATCTTTTTAGGCGGTCATTAGACGGGCCCGCTCTGGAGTGGTTTTATTCCCTGCCTCTCAATGAAGCCGAGGATTTTGAAAATTTCAAGGCCAGATTTGTGCAGCAATATCAAGACCGGGCCGAGCCCTCGTATTCAATGGCCGATCTAGTGGCTGAGCAGATGAAGCCTGATGAAGAATTCGCAACTTATGCTGACCGGTGGCGTCAGATGTCCGCGCATGTCCAGATGCACATCCCAGAAGAAGAGAAAATCAAGCTTATCATTTCTAATGCAACACCCATGTACCGCCACATCCTGGCTATGAACAATATCACATCCATGCAACAATTATACAGCCTTGCTCGCTTTGTTAAAACCCAACTCATTGACTCCCCCATGCCATCCATGTTTGAGGCCCAACAGCCGAATTCTTCATTTCAAGGGCCCACTTATGAGGGAGTTCAAACCCATGCCCAAGTTGATGCCATCCACCATCCCATGTCTACCCACTCTGCTAATCACTACACACCTCCACCTTCATATAGCCAACTTGCTACACTTCCACAAGAACAACCACCTCGCCAGTGCCACCGCACTACACCATCCAATACTCATCCATCCCGAAATCCACTTGGCCCAAAGCTAGCCCATTATCATCCGTTGCCCGAATCCCTCTCTGATGTCTTCACAGCCCTGATGTCCATCAATGCATTGCAACTCCCTCCAGAAAAGCCAAGCTGGGACATGACAGTGGACCGATCAGAATATTGCTTATATCATCGCCATCCGGGGCATACAGTCGCAAACTGCTGCGAATTTCGGGATGTGATCTATAATCTAGAGCACAAGATAGATTGGGCAGAAATGCACAGGCTCATCCTACATTGTCAAGAGAAGAGAAAAGCACAAGGCCAGGGGCAGCAGTCCTCTCCACCACAGGCAGCGGAACAGCCGCCCGAGCAACCAGCAGCGCAACAAAGACAGCCAGCACAAGCATCAAGGCAGTCGTCATCTCCACCAGTTCAAGGCCGACAGCACCTCTTTACTTATCCTCCAAGTGCACCACCCGCTCCGTCACAACCTCAACAACCCCCTCCACCAACCCTTTCTCAGGCTATCACCACCAC
This sequence comes from Colocasia esculenta, assembly GCA_014218235.1. Lineage (NCBI taxonomy): Eukaryota > Viridiplantae > Streptophyta > Magnoliopsida > Alismatales > Araceae > Colocasia > Colocasia esculenta. Next base: position 31,372,747 of record CM024755.1, on the reverse strand, counting down.
ACCTACCGCATCGCACCCTGATGACAAGCTGTTAGCTCGACCCATTGTGTCGGTGCGCTGTCAGTCATCTCCACCAACGCTGCAAACCACTAATCCCTCCACTCCTGCCAACCCTCCATCTTTACTCCTCACCATCATCTCCACCCCACTTCCACTTGCACCTGAGCAAGTTATTACCACCACACCAAGGCTCGAGCAAGCTCCACTCACCTTTGAGCCCGAGCAAGAGTTTCCTACTCCCAAGAGTAAGGCTGCTTCAGCCTCTGAGTTGGAGGAAGAGCTCTCTCCGCACGAGCCTATCCTTGCCACCACCCAGTCACCTCACATCAAGCCCTCCGCATCCGATAAACCCACCATAGCCACCATACATCCCATTATCACATCCCAATGAGAGGGGTGTGCATCACCAGCAGCATGCCTTGAAATTACTTCCCCTATGCAAGATGGACCGAGTGAAGGTAGCCCAACTCCGGTCATGTGTTTCGACCCTTACAACTACATCAGTCGCATGCCAGTCTGTGTCCTTATCTCAGGTACATTCGGGAAGGATGAGCCTTCATCTCCTCAGAAGAGCACTGTCAAAAAGAGTTCCCAGGCCCTAGTGCCAACCAGATCCAAAGCGGGGGCGGTAGCCATTACACTGCTCATTGAAGATGCTACCATTAATGCCATCATCACTCCTCGCTCAGTTGTATTGCATATGGTTGGTCAAGAGAAGGGGTTCTCAACAAATGTCATGTTATCTCACGCATCTGCTAAGGCCATTATGAATCAGCTGTCACTCAAGGGGCAAGAAGTCACGTTGCCCGAAGCATCCAAAGCCCTCCTTGCCATGTTTCAACCTGACCAGGGGCACATTGCTATGTCACCGAGAACACTCAAGGTTTTGCCAAGAGTCCTTTGCAATTTGCCTCAGCCTGTCAGTCAGTTGGCCGTGCTAGTGCCACCCATGACACTCCCAGAAGCATCCCCTCTTCAACTGTCAAGGGAGTTGGTCTTCATGCCAGATTGTCAGGCCAAGATGCCAAGTCTCAAGCTTATGGTGCCGCACATCAAGTTCCCATGGGTCTGCACTATCTACTTGTCAAAGGAAATCCTCTCAGCAAAGGAGCCTATTTATGGCATTCTCTCATGGGTATCTGTAAAGGTTGGGTATACAAATGATAGCAAAGGGGCAAGTACGCACACGGCAGTCATGACGACTATAATTGATGAGAGAGCCATGTGGCTGCAAAGAAGAGCGAGGCCATCTGCTGCCTGGTCCCGCTATTTAAGAAGACATGTCAAAATGAAACCGTCGTATCTATCTGTGAGAGTAAAGAAGTTGTGCCGTCACAAGAAGAGATCTGCCAAGAAGCAAAGGAGGCTGAGATCAAGATTGAAATTCTTCAAGAAAAATATCGGTCTCCCTATCCTGTCATCCTCTGACCTTGATCTTTCAATGCTACTTATCCTGGTCAATCTAGCTCCCAGAGGAGGCGCCCAATCTCTCATTCCTGGACTGGTGCCGCATTATTCCCCTCCTACTCCTTTAGGGTCTTTGGACCCTCACTTATCTCTTCCACCTGAACCGCCCAATCACCCTCTGGGTACTCAGGTTTTCTTTTCACCTTCTCCACTTGAGCTCCCTGATCATCCTCTGGGTACTCAAGATATTTTTTCATCCTCTCCACCTGAACCACCCGATCACCCTCGGGGTACCCAGTTTCTCTCTCCATATCCACCTGGGTCACCTAACTTCCTTCCTAGTGCTCAGGGTTCCCCTTTTCCTCTTCCACCAGAGCCTCCTAATTATAGGTTAGGTCCGCATTCTCCAGGGGCATCTGATTCCCCTCCTTCCACTTCCCCTTCTGATCCTCTAGACCCTCCACCCTCCATTCTACAGTTCCTTCCTCTAACCTCTCCTGATCTCGGGTCCGACCCGATTCCTCCCTCACTACCTATTCGGGGTCCCGACCCTTTCTCTCACTGTTCCAGAGGTTTCAGTCCTCACTAACATTTTTTTTCCTCCTTTGTAAATCCTTCTTGTTTGAGGGTTCTTATCCCTCATCTTCATGTAGCGTCATGTCTCCCTCTTGTTTGTGTTGAGTTGGCTCCAATTCTTGCTGACCCCTACTTTTCACAGTTTCCTGCAAATGAGCTAATTAAAAGCAACCAAAATCAAAGTTCAAAGACTAATGCAGGTCGTTCTTTCAATAGAGGGGTCGCATTGCGCACCAAATAACTATGCAAATATTTCTTTAAACACCAAACTTCAAAGAGAGTCATCTCAATTCACAACAAGAGTGGTCGAGTTAGTCTTAGGTTTGTTTTGCTTCTGCAGCACTCAAGCTAGAGATTACTCTGCGCTAAGAGTCTGACATCCTTTCCCCTGTCATTAAAGGTCACCTTAAGCAAGGATCATCACACACTCACATGGCAACCTTAGTCGGCTCCTCTAGCAAACATCGCTACTACTTAGGCCATACCTAGAAGGTGCAAAAGTCGTTCTCTTCTTTACTCGGTCGAAGTGCAGGGGCAAAAAAGACTATTTAGGCAAGGCGACCGACCTAAGCACATTTCGATGAGAGGAAATCTCAAATAGGGACGGTCAATCAAGCCTGCAAAAGAAAAGCCAAAAAAAAAGAAAAGAAGGACAAATGAAAGAAAATCAAGGAATAGGGGCATAGCAAAGAGTGGCAGTACAGTTCCCCGCGGGACGCCCTTGAGCCCGGTCGTACGCATGCCCCAAACAAGAAACAGGCACAATAAGTGACCAAAAGTCCCTCCTCAACAGATTGAACCTCTAAGAGGTATGCCGTGGAAGGAAGCTAAGCCTAATTTGTCCTTTAAAGCTTGCACTAGACTTATCCCAAACTTTCTTCTCTTTCTCTCTATAAGGCTGGGTCGTCTCCCGGTATGGCCTTTGTAGTGGCATCGTGAGCCAGGGGCAACCATCTACAGGACACCACCATCTTAATGCACATCCGACTTTTTGGTGGTCTTTAATGAAGGGTGAATGAATGAGGACCCCTTGCCAGTAGTTTGATCTTGCTTTAGTGCTGTAGTTCCGTCCATTCTTTCTTTTTAGGAAGGGCTAACGTCGGCTTTAGGCGTTATTCAAAATTCAAAAAAATCAAATATTGCCAAAATTCCAAAAAAATCAAATATTGTCAAAAATCCCCAAAAAATTAAATATTGCCAAAATACAACAAAAAATCAAATATTGCCAAAAATCTCCCAAAAATTAGATATTTCCAAAAAATCCAAAAGATTGGATATTGCCAAAATCAAATATTTCAAAACTCCAAAAAAAATCAAATATTTTCAAACTAAAAATAACAAAAAATGAGCAGATCTAATCGTACATGCTAAGTGTGCAGGTGCATTGGCTCTCAAGCATTGATCGCTTAGATCTCCATATTTCTTCATTGCTTTTGTCTGAGTCTTGCTTACATCATCTCTACGATCTGTCTCTCCTCCTCAGTCCCACCCATGATTTGAAATTCAAGCTCATTATCCCACCAAGTCCTTCCCAAGTCCCTTACATATTCTCCCTCAATGGCTCCATGAGAGAACTCTCTATGTGTGAACATGGCTATTCTTCAGTGCTTTGTTTCAATCATGTGGATGACTGAGTTGTTTATGCTTGTTGTTGTTAGCTTGTTTAGTGCTTTGTTTATTGCTCATTTACACAAAAAAAACCAAAAAAAGCAGAAAAAGCAAAACCCAAAAAAATGGCGAGTTCTGTGCTCCACAGGTAAGTTCAGGTAAGTATCCCTAACCTTTCTCCCTTGCATTACTATATGGTACTTATGCTACTATATTATCTCAAGGACCAGCTGGTTCTCAATGTGCTCTAGGATTTGAGTTCCCCTTTACCAAAAACTATGATAATCTAGGTGCATGTTGTTAACCATTGGATAGGCCGTTGAGCTAGTTAAGATCGGGGACGATGGGTTCAGGCTTGCACCGCGGTTGTAGGTAGTCTCTTGACCCTTTCTTATCCAGCTTAACAATATTATCCTTGATATATTTTCTATTTTTTTTCTTTTCTTTGCATTTGTTTTGACGATTTCTTTTATTTTTGCCCAGCATGCATCATGTAGAACTTTGAGCTTTCCTGACTCATTCCTGACCATTGATGAGCTCTTGTTGAGTGCCCAATCGTCCTTCATGTTTTAATGCAAGAAAACCAATTCCACTCCGAATCGGAAGGTTTGCCGCCGAGCAAGTTGTTCCCGTCAATTTGACAAGAATTTCCCTGTCTGGATTCCTTATCCAATTACTCATCCTTTTCTTTTGATCCGTTTTGGTTGCGAACAGCTCCCAGGACAGAGTCATGAGTTACCTGTCTGGCACGCACATGTCCTTCCGAAACGAAACCTGCAGGCCAATCGGCTAGGGTACCTCTCAATCGAGAGGTTGATCGTCCCCTTCTTTCTTCTTCTCGTCCAGACTTGTGCTCTTCTTTGCATTCTACTCGAGCAACCAACTCGGGGCTTTCACAAGGATTCCAATTTCCTGTTAGTTAACATCGGGTGTCTCTTTACCTTGGCTTCCACTTTTCAGTCCGCTCCGCGTCATCTCCGTTCCACCATCACTTCATGACATCTCCACGCCACTTCCACTTCGCTCCCCTGCAAAGTAGAAGCCAAGGAGGGGCAATCTGTAGACACCCGATTATGACTAATGGGTTGAACCGCATTTCTTGCTATCTTAGTGGGCCCCTAATTGGTCACTCACCTTGGGCCCATCATTTGCCTTGATTTGAGCTCATTAATCCATTAAAAATGCCTTGAAATCCTGAAATCTATCATTTGAAAGAGTCCTTAGAGGATTTGACTCCTATTTTAGCATGTGGTTAGAGAGAATAATCCAAGATAATTCGGGTTCCTTGTCGCGACGCATCGTGGCGCCGCGACTATAGTCGCGACGGGTTAGGCCGCCGCGACAGCCCATGCATTATCCATGCACGTGGGCAGTACTGTCGCGTCCCCCCGCACCGTCGCGTCTCTAGTCGCCACCCCACGATCTGACGCGACAAGGACCGAGATCTCTAGACTCCGTAACCACATCCTATTTATCCTCCCATAAATTTTGACTTGGTCTAAGAGGGTTATCCCGGCCCCTTGAGCGGATCCTTGGCCCTAGGGACTCTCCTAAGCTCCCCTAAGGACTCTACATCCGATTTTGATAGAGCTTTATCCCCCATTTTTAATTTCCACATCTTTTTGAGGAGATAATACCCAATTTTCTCAGTCCAAGCTCTATATAAGCAAGGCCCCTCCTCATGGACGAAGGGATCCTCATGATCACCCCGAAGGGCTGCCAAAATTTCCTCTGAACAAGCCTTAGCCACGCAGCCACTCATTCCACTCATTTCCCTTCATATTCCACTCCTCACAATTCACTCATTTCACCTTCAATGGAGCAAGGAACGTGAAGAGGGCGACTTCAGCAATCTCCTGGACCTTTTGCACATCATCAGAGCTGCATCCACGCCAGGAAGTCGCCCTAATGGGGCTCATCATCTCCCCTCTCCCCCTTTCTTGTTTCTACATGCATTTTTATGTTGTTTTTAAATAGAGCACATCTATCATCCACCCACGTTTTCCCACACCCACAGGGGTTTAAAACCACCCCAGGTGCGTTCCCACCATGATCCCCCGTCTCATTTCGTCTTTTAGAATAGATGCTACACTTTACATGTTCTAATAGGGTCTTTTCTTTGTGTTTTCTTTTGATTGGCAGGCAAGCAAATAAGGTCTACGAGAAGCTCTGCTGCTCTGGCCGGCTGGAGGACTAGAAGAAGGTCACAACACCAATTCTTCCGCATTCAGAGAACACGACGGCCTCGGGTGACGCGACATAGACGCGTCGGCCTCCACTGACGCGATAACAGAGACGCGGCGGCCATGACAACCGCGACACCAGGTCAGTCTTCCTGTTCTCTTCCTTTTTCCTAGTTTAAGTTAGCCGTTGTCTTTCTGCATCATAAGGCAACTTATCTAGGTGGCGATCACTTTTCCTATTTTCCACGCCATCATATTTGACATCCATGTCCGTGTCGAGGGGAAGCACAATCCCTGTGATTAGGGAAGGAGCTGCTGTGGCTGTTTGGGGCGATTTGGCATTTCGGTGAAGTTCTCGTCACGCTTTCGACGCGAGGACGTCACGAGGAGTGGAGGAAACACCGCGCCATGCATGGATTGCGCGTTCTTCGTGGAGGTAGGGAGTTCTACCTTGATTCGCTACGTAGATTGCATGATAGTGTGTTTATCGCTTTAAAAACAGTAGATATCATGCGTAGGAGGTGAAATGAGCATGAAAACCGGGTTGAAACGGGATTTAGGGTGGTTTTCATGGAAAATCCGGAGATGGTTCCCGGATTAGGGTTTGCGCCTGAGGTGGCGACGGACCCTACTGTCGCGACCAGGTCGCGGTAGGCAGACCCGTCGCGATAGGGTTTCTTGTCGCGCCATATCGTAGCGTTGCGATCAGAAGGCGGCCATGGCCTCTGTCGTGATCGCAGCCGAGTGTTCTGCTTGGCTTACTTTTGGTGCTTTGGTTATTCGGTTATCGTTGTTTATTATGCATGGCTTTGGTAAGAGGTGTATTCGCCTCTGTAAAGCTCTGTGAGCAGGTTGCCCACATGGTTAGTGGGTGGTTTACATAATCGGTGTGGTGTTATCGTGGTTCAAGGATGTGCATGGCACATACTTTGTTGTAGTGGTGCTTCGTGTGTGTGTGTGTGCATGGCACATGCACTGGTTGACGTAGTGGTTAGGCAGTGAGGTTCCTATGTGAATCTAGCCCTAGTTTTCTAGTATGTGATTATAGATTGGTTAAGATGGTTAATTAATGGAGTGTAAGTGTGGTTATTAAGTGGTTACTGAGTAATGAGTTTAACGTGGCAATGGAGGTCACTTTGTGACCAATGATAGGCTAGGTATGGTTGACTATCGTGATTTATGTGTTAAGTGATGTGTATGTAGCCACGGAGGTCACGAGATGACCGATGATAGGCAAGTTTGTGGTTCATGAATGTGTTGGTGTAGGATAGCTTTGGGGTCACATGGTGACCAATGTTAAGCTAATCCTAACATATGTATATCGTGAATTATAAATAAAGACTAATACATGTATATATCGTGGTTTGTGCTAGTCGAGTGTGGTGGTCCGACGCCTATTCCGGAATGTCTCTCTAGTTGGGTACCCCAGGTTCTTTGTGAGCCAGGCACGTGTGTTTGTTGTGCTCAGAGTTGCTCCCAGTACTTGTGTGTACCGTCGAGGTCTGTGTCGTCAGTCCTGAACACCCTCACTCCTGTGTTTGAGTTGTACGTCCGGCTGAGGGAAAGACGACAGTAGGGCAACGGCTTGTGTTTGTGGGTGTGCAGTCGCTTGTAGCGTGCTCGTAGTTGGGGGTACGGACACTAGTAGTCGACACTGGTCTCCAGCTAGTCCTGTTTTTCAGTACCTCACTTTAGGGAGCTTAGGCCAGAGTCCCTAAAGGTGCCAGGCATGGGCCCGTGGCTGTGTGGTTCGCGGGTGTGGTGTTTGTTGGTCTCCACTGTTCTTTGTCCTGTGTGGCTGTGGAGAGGCAGTTGGACCTTACGTCCGTGACTGCGAGACTGAGAGGTACTTCTTGTGTTGTGTTGTCCGGGTTGGATACTGGCGTCATGAACCAGTAGTCTGTCCCGTGTGGTGGCGTCGTGCTTTCCGGCTCGTGCTTTGCTATTGGCTATAGCATGTGTTAGATGTAGTTCCACCGATAGTTGTGTGCCATGGTGTTGGCACAGTTATTGTTGTGGTTGGTGAGCGGAGACTCACTAGTTGTGGTTTGACTGGTTGTGGTGTGCCCTAATGGTGGCACAATTGTGTTTGTGTTTCAGTGGTGGTACCTCGTGGTGGTAGGTACTTGTACTCTTTGTGGGTACTGGTTTCTCGTAGTACGCTGAGTACTAACCTTTTCAGGTGGTGAAGTGGAGGTCAGACAGTGAGACTTTCCACTTGTTGTGTAACACCCCGGCCCCCTTGGGCCTTGGCCCTGTCCTCTGAGTCGTGGCAGGGCGACTGTCACGACGTGGTTCCGATCGCGTCGAGTTCTGGTTCTGTTTGGTATTGCGACATGGGGTATGTCGCCTTCTTGAAGGCGACATGGCCTATGTCGCCTTCCCATCGCGTCGCCCCAGACGCAGTCTGACAGACGTGACAGGCGTCCTTTGTGTCAGTACGGCTCTGGCGGTGTCGGGTGAACGCGACAAGATGGCTGTCTCCTTCACTTTTTTGAATTCTGAGATTTGACCGTTGTCAGTGGAATTGCGATAGGGGGTATGTCGCCTTCTTGAAGGCGACACACCCACTGTCGCCTTCTGGTTCCCAAGGTGACACAAGGTATGTCGCCTTCTCAGGACCGTGGGCTTAAAGCCCGGGCGCCCGAGCCCTTCCCCCTCTCTCGCGCCTCTCCTTTCCCCCTCTCTTTCTCTCGCCCTCTCGGAGCTTCCGGTGGTTTTGGGGTGCCTCCCTTGTGTTGAGGCGGCCGTGCTGTGGAGGGTGACGCTCCGTTCATGCAGGGGTCGTGTTCGTGCCGTGCGGTGCGAGGAGGAGACGGCCAAACCTACGAGAAGGCCCCAACGAGTGCGTTCTTCGCGTGGAGGTAGGGACACCCGACTCCTTCACCCTAAGCATGATCCCCTCCCCGTCTAGACCGTGGTTCTCGTGTGATTGGGGTTTGGGGAGTGTGAGAACTCCATGCTCGTGTGAGTGAGGTTTTCCTCCGAGCGTAGAATCCATGTTCTTGGGGAGTTCGAGGGTGGTTTGTGTGTTAAATGGCTTTCTAGCATGATAAGCATGCTCCCCTCCCCCGTGTGTGGTGTTTCTCCCATTTCGGGGAGGTTCCCGGAAGAAGAATCTCTGGAACCCCCGACTGGCCTGAAGGAGACATACCCTGTGTCGCCTTCTGACTGGTAAAGCGACATCCCCTATGTCGCCTTCTTGAAGGCGACAGGGCCTATGTCGCCTTCTCAGTCCCTGGTAAGGCGACACCCCCTATGTCGCCTTCTTGAAGGCGACAGGGCCTATGTCGCCTTCTCAGCCCAGAGGCAGGTTGTGCTTCCGCCGCTTCCGTTTTCGCTTTACTGTACCCGTGGCACCTGTGCTAGTTCCCTAGTACGGTCTCACACTAGTCATTCGCCCGGTGCGCGGCACTTGAGGGCTTGTCCCGTGCGAGAGGTTGTTACCGTTACCTGGGACCCCCGTCCTCGGGAGCCTGTTGAGGGAGTACTCCGGGCTACGAGTGTTCTCGAGTTGGCAACCGCGTAGGCGGACTCTGGAGCTGAGGGGAAAACGGTGGTTAGGACAGTGGCGTGTGAGTCACTTGCAGAGCTCTCATGGTTGGTCTGGGACGCCGAGGACAGTTTGGAGTTCTACTTGGCGCAGGCCATCCAGTCCTTCTTCTCACTGCCTCGCTCCTTACGGCCCCGGAACCGTTTGGAGAGGTCAGGCGTGGACCGTAGTACCGGCCAACTACGGCGGTTACTGTTGTTGTACTTGTCCCTACTCGCTCTGACGAGATGCGAGGGCCAGGACCAGGTCGAGGATAAAGACGTCTGTGGACGCACCTTACTGTCTGACTAGTGGTGTTGTTCCGTAGCTAGTGTTCCTTGTCCAAGCAGAGTTCCCTCTGTCGTGTTTTACTAGCCGTATGTGGTGGTCACGACGAGCAGTCGTACAGGGTTTCCGACCGAGAGTACTTTCCGTACCGTGTTAGCTTTAGCTTCGCTCCGCACTCCTTTTTGTAGTAGAAGGCTAATAACTGCCGTCTTTCTTTATTATAGTTGTATAATGTTTCCTCTGCCTGTTTTAGAGCCAGTAGGAGATTGGTAGTCCCTACTGAGCTTCTGTGTGAAGCTCATCCCTCTGTTTTCCCAGGGAGTCTTGTTGGGTTGAATGCATATTCATATCATTTCCCTCCTATTTTGATGATGACAAGAGGTAATGTTAAAGCAATTCAATTGAAACATGTCAAAAACATCATACCTGAAATCAATGTTCAAAAAGCATATTTCAAATCACATTTATCATTGATGTTCATGATAAATCATTTAACTAATGATATATGTGTTTAATTTTCAGGTACAAACATTTTTATGCAAAAGATGTGTCGACACACCCATCAATGGTGTCGACACAACAACACAGATTCAAAGGCAAAATGTGTAAAAATGTTGAGACTGTGTCGACACGAGTCAAGAGTGTGTCGACACGAGTTGCAGTTTTTCAGAAATCAGTCCACCCAGGTCGACACACTCTCAGAGCAGGTCGACACTAGACCCAGTTCCCAGAACAGCCAGTTTGAAGAATTGGGACAGCAGGTCGACACACTCCCAGAGCAGGTCGACACGGGACCTTCTTCCCAGAACAGCATTTTCCATATTTTGGACAGTGTGTCGACACCACCACCAGGGCAGGTCGACACACTACGGGAAGTTTTCATCTTAAAGTGGATGGGTGCCACGTGTCAGCCCAGGCCGATGGGAATCAACCTAGGATCGTGTGCCCTTATACCTAAAAGGTATCTTTGGACTCTTTTGGGTATAAAAGGACCTCTATTGGCCCTCCATCCACGTAAGAGAGACCCAACAAAAACTCTTAGAGCCTCCCGAAAGTTCCTGGCGGCTGCAAGAGGTTGTCTCCCTCCTCTGCTCTCCTGTGCTTCCAGAAGACCAATTCTCACCAATCCAAGTGTGAGAATTGGAGTGTGATCCCTGAAGAATCCTCAGAAGCATTCCAAGGAAGCAGATCCTGTAGAAGCCTTCGTTGGAGAAGAATTCAAGGAAGATCCAACAACTCCAAAGTGCAGAGCATCGGCGTTGGACTTCAAGATTGCAAGCTTCTTCCCAATCCAAGCTTCTACAAGGGAGTACACTTGAAGAACGAAGCTATTTAATACAATTCACTGTACTTTTGTTCTTCTGAGATATCTTTTGAGATTATGCAAGTGCTTCTGCATATCTCTCATTAGTGTTCTCACTTTCGACTAGATCTATTGCTAGAAGGTCTATGTCTTGAGTTGGTGTCTAGCACCATTGTGTGAGCATTGTGCTCAAGTTGTGTGAGCATTGTGCTCAGGTTGTTGTGAGCCGTCGTGCTCAGTTTGAGTTGTCTAACTCAAGGTGTGTTGAGCAGTCTTGCTCAGTTGTTCTAGAGTAGTCTTGCTCTAGAAGGTGTGTGAGTTGTAAGCTCTCAAGTGTTGGAGTTGTCAGGCTCCAGTGGGTGTGTTACCCAGTTGTGTTAGTGAATCCTCACGGGTTGTGAGGGGTGGATGTAGGAATCACTTGGGTGATTTCCGAACCACCTAAAAATCCTGGTGCACTTGTCTATCTGTGGTTTGATTTCATTATCCGTTAGATGCTTGCATAGGATCGTTTAAAGTTCACTTAATCAACTGATTTCATATCTGCTTTTACAACTCACTCAAATATCATCAGATCTGTGGTTTTTCACTGATAAAATTGCCTCTGATTCAAAAGTGTTTTTAAACTGTTTAAGCTTCCGCAAAAAGTGGCATAGATCTATTCATCCCCCCCTTCTAGATCTTATCCACACCTTTTCCTCGATCCTTCAATTGGTATCAGAGCGGGTTTACATCGATCTGATTTGATCTGAGCAGTTTTTGTTTCTGAGTGTGGTGTGTTTGATTGTTTGCTCGTTTGTTTGTTTGCTTGCTTAGTTCTTTCTCTGTGTAATTTCTTTAGAGTCATGGATTCAAAGGTTTCATAGCTGAGGGCCATTCCATAAATAGGCCACCATTCTTTAATGGAACGGACTATTCTTATTGGAAGAATAGAATGCAAGTATTTCTGAGGGCCCAGAACTATGAGATCTGGAAAGTAGTTGAGGTGGGTCCCTATGAGAACCAGGGAGAAGAAGATACCTGGACAAGGGAACAGATAAGGAAAGCCACATTGAATTATAGTGCCATGAACATGATTCAATGTGCTGTCCATCCCAAGGAGTATTCGAGAATCTCTATGTGCAAATCTGCCAAAGAGATGTGGGATAAACTCGAATTACTCTATGAGGGAACATCTCAGGTCAAGGACCAAGGCAAATATTTTAGTTTCAGAATATGAACTTTTTATGATGAAGTCTAACGAAAATATTTCTGAAATGTTTGCCAGGTTCATGGTGATAGTCAATGGACTGAAGGCCTTGGGTAAGGAATACACTGATGCAGACTTGGTAAGAAAAATCTTGCGTTCACTTTCTTCAGTTTGGCATACTAAGGCCACTGTCATTGAAGATTCAAAAGATTTGTCCAAAATCTCTTTGGATGAATTGATTGGATCCTTAATGACATATGAAATCAACTTAAAAAGAAATGAAGAACACATAACTAAGACCAAGCCTATGGCACTTAAGGCCTCTTCAAGCAATAAAGATAAAAGTCAGGAAAAGACAAGCTCTGAAGAGTCTGAGTCAAATGAGGATGAGATTGCCCTCATGACCAGACAATTCAGGAAATTCTTGAAATATAGAAAAGGGAAAATGGCTGGAAAAAGAAATTTTCCTCAGGTAAGAAAAACACTTCCTCTTCTAATTTCAACAAGAATTACAAAACTGACGAAAATATTGTCTGTTACAGGTGCAACAAACCAGGACACATGAAGGGAGAGTGTCCTGAGAACAAGAAGGATAAGCACAAGAAATTCCAGAAGTACAAGAAGCCAAAGGCCATGGTGGCCACTTGGTCTGACGAAGACTCAAGTGAGGAAGAAGAAGAGAAGAAATCCTCAAGCTCTGAAAGTGAGGAGGTTTGCTTCATGGCCAACAGCACAGATGAAAAGGTAAATACTTCCTTTGAAGACTATACTGTTGAAGATTGGCAGGATGTGTATGCAGAACTGGTTGAAAGATATTCTGAAATGAGAAAAGAAAACAAACACATCAAAAAGAAAATTGAAAATCTTTACCATAACCAATCTTCAAACAATAGAACTTGTGAACTGGAAACTGAAGTAACAGAATTGCTTGAAGAAAAAGAAAATCTCCTGAACCTAATTGATGATCTAAAGCTTGCCTCTCAAAAGGCCTCCCAAGAATTCAAAAACTTAACAGAAAAGCTGGAAATTGAAAAACAAGAAAAACAAGAAAATTGAAGAAATTATAACTCTTAAAAACCAGCTAAAGGAAAGGGAGGAGGTTATCCAAACCTTCACAAAAGGCCAAGATAACCTAGAGGCATTGCTAGGATCCAACATGACAACCACATCTCATGGATTAGGATTCAACAAAAAGAAACCAACAAAAGATAAATCTGGTGAGAAAAAGGGAAAAGCACCATATTAAATTTGTCAAGGGTCCTAATCTGGAAAACACAGAAATTCAACAAACAGCAAACAAAACCTTAAACAAAACACCAAACAAAGCAAAAACTCAAAAACAAAAGAAGACTATCAGGTCGACACAGTCCCCTGACAGGTCGACACCAGTCCACAAGAAGAAGACTTCTGTGGCTGTTGTGTCGACACCAGTTCAGGAGAGGTCGACCTGCTCAACACCAAAAATCACAAACAACTCAACCAAAAATTCAAATAAAAATCTGAAAAATAAGAAAAAGGTAAAAGAAATGATTCATAAAAAACCTTGGACCTCCAAGACAACAGTTCAAGATATTGGACCAATCCTTGGAGCCAATGGTATGAAAATCCCTGTTGGTATCATCCTCAATTCTATTATCCAAATTTCTTGATGTACCAACAAAACCCATGGATTCCACCTCCTAATCTCAACTCCAATTTTCAAATGAAAAACTCCCCTCCTCCCAAAAACAAAGATCTTGGTGCTTTCATTCCTAAAAGAAAGAACAAACAGAAAAAGGCTGAAAACACCAAGTAACAAAACAAAAGTCAAAAACAAATCAAATTTGGGTGAGAAAGATTTGATATCTGTGCTCAATCATACTGATGGTCCCAACTCTGTTTGGGTACCAAAATCTTCTCTCCATTGATCTTTTTGCAGGAAAGTCGTGCACCCAAATCCAATGTATGGTTCCTTGACAGTGGGTGTTCACGACATATGACTGGAGATAGAGCAAAATTTTCCTGTCTGATTGAAAAGGAGGGAGGGTCAGTTACTTTTGGAGGTAAAAATAAAGGAAAGATCTTAGGATCTGGAAAGGTTGGTCAAACTTCTTCAAACTCAGTAGATAATGTTTTATTAGTTGATGGTCTTGATTATAATTTGCTCAGTATCAGCCAACTATGTGACAAAGGTCACAAAGTTGTGTTTGAATCTGATTTTTGTAAGATAATTGATTCATCAACTGATAAAATCAAATTCTTTGGAAAAAGAGAAAACAATGTCTACATGATCAACCTTAATAAAAACTTTTCTGAAAATCTTTGTTTTGTTGCAAATAAAGATGAAATTGCATGGACTTGGCACAAAAGACTTGGCCATGCAAGTTTCAGAACTTTGAATAAATTGTTAAGATTGAAACTGGTTAAGGGTCTTCCTGAATCTTTTTCTAATGTTGAAGGTCAAGTTTGTGGGATATGTGCTAAAGGAAAACAAACTAGGAAATCTTTTAAAACCTTCAATGAGGTACTTACATCTAGCCCACTAGAACTTCTTCACATGGACCTTTTTGGGCCAACAAGAGTTCTAAGCTTAAGTGGCAAAAGATATGGGTTTGTAATCATTGATGATTTTACTAGATTTACTTGGGTTATCTTTCTATCCCACAAAAGTGATACTTGCCTTGAATTCAGGAATTTCTGTACCACTATCTTAACAACTTATCCATATAAAATCAAAAACATTTTAACTGATCATGGGGGAGAATTTGATAACACATCCTTTTCTGATCTATGTGCTGAATTTCAAATATTTCACAAGTTTTCTTCACCTAGAACTCCAGAACAAAATGGAGTTGTGGAAAGAAAGAATAGAACTCTTGTGGAAATGGCTAGATCCATGCTCTTAGGAAGTAATCTGCCCAAATCCTTCTGGGCTGAAGCTGTTAACACAGCTAATCATATCCTAAATAGAGCTTTGAGACCAAAGATCAGAAAAACCCCCTATGAATTGTTGAAAAACAAAAGCCAACTGTTTCTTATTTCAAAACTTTTGGGTGCAAATGCTTTGTACACAATAATAACAAAGAAAACCTTGACAAGTTTGATGCTAAGAGTCAGGAAGCCATCTTCCTTGGCTATTCTGAAGTGTCAAGGGCTTTCAAAGTGTACATTCTAAAAACCAAATCAGTTGAAGAATCTCCACATGTTATTTTTGATGAAAATTCCTTTTCCACTAATGATTCTAAATCTTGCAGGGAAAGACAAGACAATGAAGAGGATGACCTCATTGTGGATTCTTCACCAACTGTTGAGGAGCTTGTCAACAATGAAGAGAACCTGAACAATTCACCATCTTCAAATGGGTCAGGTAACATTGCTCCAGAATGGATACTTCTCAACAGGTAATTTCTGAACCTCGATATCTGAGAGATCACCCATTAGACAGTGTAGTTGGCAATTTAAATGATAGAGTAAGGACCAGATCATCCTTCTTGCAAAATATTGAAGAAGACTCACTAGCTCTAATTTCCCAAATTGAACCCAATCAATTGATGAAGCCTTATCCAGTTCTGATTGGATCAATGCCATGCATGATGAGCTTCATCAATTCGAAAGAAATCAAGTATGGGAATTAGTACCTAGCCTAGTGACCAAGCAGTGATTGGCACTAGATGGGTCTTCAGAAACAAATTGAATGAATCTGGTCAGGTAATTAGAAATAAAGCTAGGCTAGTTGCAAAGGGGTACAATCAAGAGTTTGGTATTGATTTTGAAGAGTCATATGCCCCTGTAGCTAGACTAGAAGCAGTCAGAATTTTCCTTGCTTTTGCATCCTCCATGAAATTCAAAGTCTATCAAATGGATGTCAAAAGTGCATTCTTAAATGGATATATAAAGGAAAATGTTTTTTTGAACAACCTCCTGGATATGAAAATGAAAAATATCCTAACCATGTTTTCAAGCTTAATAAGGCTCTCTATGGTCTTAAGCAAGCTCCAAGAGCTTGGTATGACCGGTTGAGTTCCTTTTTACTTGAAAAAGGATATTCTAGAGGTAATGTTGATCAAACATTGTTCACAAAAAATATAAAAAATCAAATAATTGTGGTCCAAATTTATGTTGATGACATAATTTTTGGCTCCACCAATAAAGGCCTTTGCACTGAATTTTCAAATCAAATGAAGAATGAATTTGAAATGAGCTTGATGGGAGATTTAACATTCTTTTTGGGATTGCAGGTGAACCAAACAACTGAAGGAATCTTCATCAGTCAAACCAAATATGTCAAGGAGCTATTAAAGAGGTTTGACTTTCAGAACCTTAAGCACTCAAGCACACCAATTGCAATTAATGCTAAACTAGAAGAAGATCCATCTGGTAAGTCAGTAGATCCAAAGACCTACAGAGGTATGATTGGCTCTCTGCTCTATCTTACAACTTCTAGACCTGATATTCAGTTTTGTGTGTGTTTATGTGCTAGATTCCAATCTAATCCTAAAGAAAGTCACATGCTTGCTGTTAAACGAATTTTCAAATATCTTGTTGGAACATGTGACTTAGGTATTTGGTATCCTGCTGGTTGCAAGTTAGATCTGTTTGCCTATTGTGATGCTGATTATGCTGGGTGCAAATTAGATAGAAAAAGCACAAGTGGCTTGTGTCTATTTCTAGGTGGGTGCCTTATCTCTTGGGCTTCTAAGAAGCAACATTCAGTTGCTCTGTCAACTGCAGAGGCTGAGTATGTTGCTGCTGGTAGATGTGGAACTCAGATTCTCTGGGTGAAACATCAACTTCTTGATTACAACCAAGATTTAGGGTGTGTACCCATCCTATGTGATAACACTAGTGCCATAAATTTATCTAAAAACCCCATTCAGCACTCCAGAACAAAACACATTGAAATTAGGCATCATTTCTTGAGAGATGAGGTTGCAAAGAAATCTTTTGAACTCCATTTTATTGAAACTGAAAAACAAATTGCAGACATATTCACTAAACCCCTTCCTGAAAACAGATTTTCATCTTTAAGGAGAGAACTTGGTCTTTGTAAATGTCCACCTTCTTGATCTCTCTCAAGTTTGGGTTGAGTGTTATGCATGGTCTAAGGGGGAGTTCTTTGCATTTCATAATTCTTTGCTTCCTTCAGTTACATTGTTCATATCTCTCTCACTTTCAATTCTATTTCCCTTTTTACAATAAATTCTCCAACTCTGATTGTGTTGAAATTTCTTGGTATATCAAATAGTGATTTGGAGAAGGACAAGTTATGCTTGTCTGGACACTTTCACTATGCGAGAGTATATGTCTCCGCCAAGTACTAAGAAATTGATATGCAATTGTTGAGGGGGAGCTTTTACTGTTCAAAGAGGATACCTTTTCTGATTTCAAAAACTTGCTTATTTTCACTTCCTTTTCTTTTTGATAATGAATTCTTCAACTCTTATTGTATTGAAACTTTTGGTATATCAAATGGTGACTTGGAGAAGGACAGGTTATGCCTGTCTGGACACTTTCACTATGCGAGAGTATGTGTCTCCGCCAAGTACCAAGAAATGGATATGCAATTGTTGAGGGGGAGTCCTCGTTGTCCAAGAAGAAAACTTTTCTGATTTCCAAAATTTACATATCTTTATTTTGATGAAAAGTGGTTGAAATCATCATCTCAGGGGAGCTAGAAAATTCACAAGTCATGACTTTGCAAAATTCAAAACTTTTCTTGAATTTCATCAATTCCTTGCATGATGTCATCATTTAGAAGTCTAGAGTCTCAAAATGAACCCTTCAGTGATCTATTATATTTTTTCTCTAATCAACTTTCAACTATATCTCTCAACCCACAGAAATTCAGATCTCTTCCTAGACTAAACATCAACTTGTGCTTTGAACTTAAAACATTTCCTTGTTTGCAACTGATGATTGAATGTATTTGAATTCTATCTCACAAACTCTCCAAAATTGTTAAAATCCAACAGAGCAATGGCACTTGTGCTGAGAAACTGCACACCTTCACAATGAATGAAGTGCCATGTATGTCATGAGGCACTATTGCTAACTCTGTTCAAAGGGGAAACAAAATAAAAATAAATTCAAAACAAAAGCAAAATGTGCTATGTTTTTGATGATGACTGAGTAACTGGAAATATTGGCGTCTACAAAACGTATATTTTCATGTCAAAAGGCCATCATTTACCCCTTTGAGACTTGACGATGACTAAATCTTAAGTAACCAGGGACTATGGTGTGTAAAAAGCACTAGTACTTGAGTGAAAGAGATTTATATCATTTGACAGTTTGTTAAAAGAACAAAATGTGAACATTATTGGAGATTTGTCTAGAAAGAATCATCTTCATTTCTCATTAAGTTGTTCTTTAAGATTGTGTTTTATTTTCAACACAACTGCATTTAGTCTAGATGACATCTTTAATTCTTTAAAGTTGAGAAATATGGTAGTTTATAGTTGATTGTTAGATATATTATATCCCTCAATTCTCATTTTGTTGATTCAAGTCTTGGAATGCTAATATCCTGTTGGAAATTATTTGAAAAACTTGAATTGTGATGAATTTTTGCAAAATATAACAAATGAATTTTTAAGCCTCTTAAAAATCCTTGAATTGATAATTCCTCTCATTGTTTATCATTCTAAAGATGTCCCAAAATTTCTCAAAAATTTCCTCTCAAAGATTCAAAGTTTCTTCAAAGGCCGTGTCGACACAATCTCTCTCGTGTCGACACACTTTCGGTCAGGTCGACACACCCTTCATCATGTGTCGACACTGCCTTCTTGCCAGACCCTTTTCAAACCTTTCGGGTTCATGATAAGCCATCTTTTCCTGCGGGGCAGTATACCACTGCACCCCTTTTAGGCATCAGGTCGACCCGACGGCCAAATTCTCACCGTTTCCGGCAAGAACTCTTCCCATTTCTCTCTAGCTCTCATCCTCTTTCCATCACCTCTCCATTCTTCCATCTCCTCTCCGAATTCCACTCTCCTTTGCACCATGGTCAGGAAATTGGGTCCCCGCCGTGGCGCAAGGTCCAGTGCCTCTTCTAGGCCGATTCCGGCAGACAGTGCCGTTGCCCAGTCAGAAGAAGGTCTAAGCGAAGGAATGATCCTGCCGAGCAACCAGGATCCTCTTCAGCACCTCAAAGGGCAGCCAAGAGAGGTAGACCATCATCTTCAGGAAGAGGTAGTTCTCCTCCAAACCCTAGAACAGAAATTCCGGGCGATTCTTCTGAGAACCCTGAGGAATCATCTTCCTCTTCTTCTGAGTCTTCTGAATCCCAAGAGGATATTCCCTCAGAGTCAGTCAGTGCAGCCAAGTTGATTTTGAAGCCCCGAATTCTAGACCTATCAGACATTCAGCTAGCAGACTCTTTTCCTGAAATTCAAACCTATTTCTCCTTTCAATCTTGGATACCCTTTATTTCTGAGTTTCAAGTCTGTTATCCAAGATTAGTTAGAGAATTCTACAAGAACCTCACCTGCACAGAAGAAGGATATGAATCTAAAGTTAAAGGAATAGCCATAGATATGCCAACTGAAAAAGCTGCCTCCATTTTCAAAGTGCCAGATGAAGGGGCAGACTATCATGAGTTTGAATTTGATCTACATGAAGCCTATTCCATCTTGACAGGCCTTCCTGCAGATGCATCAGATCCCAAACAGACCTATGTAACCAGGTTCAATGCCAATACATTTCCACCTGTGTTAAGGGTCATCCACCACATTTTGACCACCATAATTACCCCTCAAGGTGGTGGAAGGGATAGGTTGACAGACATTCAGAGGTTCATCCTTATTGCATGGTGAAAGACATCAAGATCAACCTCCATGTGATTCTCTATCAAATTATATCTGAAACAACAAGGAAGACCTAAAGAGATCACTTCCTTATGGAGCACATCTACCTCAGTGTTCCAGCACTTTGGTGTGCCCTTGGAGAATGAGAAGTCCCAATCTATTCCCAAGTCCAATACTACCTTTAAGAATATCCAGAAGTTTATGGGATTTAGATTGGAGGGCAATCAAATTAGAAGAGGGCCAGTTGTAGTTGAGGCCCCTCAAGCTCAGGAGGAACAGCCTCAAGATCAGGGGGACAGCCCCAAGCTCAGGAGGACCAGCCTCAGGTTCAAGGGGACCAGCCCCAAGCACAAGAGGAACAGCCTCCAGCTGAAGGGGACCAGCCCCAAGATCAAGAGGATCCCCCACCTGTAAATGAGGGACAGCCTCAAGTCCCAACTGATGGTGACATTCCTTTTCATGCCCCTCTCTCACCTCAGCTTCCTCATTTCTCTCCACAACCCTCTTTCCAACCATCCACATCCTCTGGTGGGCCTTCTGTTCCACCAGAGTTGTTCTCCTTCCTCAATGAAAAATTTGAAACCTTGAACTCTTCCATTCAAACCATGTCAACATCATTTGAGTTGAGGATTCAAAGACTGGAGAACACAGTATCTGCCAAGTTTATAGAGCAGAAAGCAGCCTCAGATTATGCAGCTCAAAGTTCAATAGGCTTATTGGCACCTTGGGAGATGCATCTCATTGAGGAGCTAAAACAACATCAAGAGAAACTAGAGCAGGTTCTTAAGGGAATTTTGGCAAATTCCCAAGCTGATGTGTTCAACACAAAGCAAACTCTACATGAGATCACCAGCACTAGACTGTCCTTTGCTCACTTTGTGGATGATTTGGAAAGCATAAGAAACTTCAATGAACATATTGACAAGCAGATATCAGATTTGACCAAGGAATTCAAGATAATGCAAAGACCTGGTTGGTCAGCTGGTTCATCATCATCCTCACAACCCATTGCAGCTGATCTAGCCAGACTTCAAGCCACCTTGCTAGAAAATTCAGATAGAATGGAACACTTTTTGGTCACAAAAATGATCACCATTCAAGATCAAATCAAGACTAGCTTGAATTCATGGAGAAAAGATTGTCTGACATAGAGACCATTCTTCTTCCCATTCCTCCTCCTCCTCCATCTTCTACTTAATGTAATTTCTCTTTTGATGATGTCAAAGGGGGAGAAGAAAGAGAACAAATGTTTGTAATCTTTTGGAATGATTGTAATGGTTCTCTTGTAATGGTTCTCTTGTTGAATGAAATGAAATGTTTTGCTTGGCTTGAATGATTTTCTCAATTGTGTATTTACTGTGATTGAAAATCTTTTTGTGAATGTGATTGAATGATTACTTGTCAAGTTGCTTGACTTCTGTGTACAAAAATTCTCATTTCAAGTAACATTGTGTTCCACAAGTACATCATCATCTGTTACTAAAACATATCAAAAGGTCTTTGACAAGTTTAAAAAAAAGAAAATAAAAATGTGAATAACAAAAAATTGCTTAAAATCTCATTTCATCAAAACCTCATTGTAATATGGATTTATTGTTGCCATCATCAAAAAGGGGGA
Organism: Colocasia esculenta; assembly: GCA_014218235.1. Classification (NCBI taxonomy): domain Eukaryota; kingdom Viridiplantae; phylum Streptophyta; class Magnoliopsida; order Alismatales; family Araceae; genus Colocasia; species Colocasia esculenta. Next base: position 31,351,259 of record CM024755.1, on the reverse strand, counting down.
GATTGTTGGGTTGAATGCATATTCATATCATTTCCCTCCTATTTTGATGATGACAAGAGGTAATTTTAAAGCAATTCAATTGAAACATGTCAAAAACATCATACCTGAAATCAATGTTCAAAAAGCATATTTCAAATCACATTTATCATTGATGTTCATGATAAATCATTTAACTAATGATATATGTGTTTAATTTTCAGGTACAAACATTTTTATGCAAAAGATGTGTCGACACACCCATCAATGGTGTCGACACAACAACACAGATTCAAAGGCAAAATGTGTAAAAATGTTGAGACTGTGTCGACACGAGTCAAGAGTGTGTCGACACGAGTTGCAGTTTTTCAGAAATCAGTCCACCCAGGTCGACACACTCTCAGAGCAGGTCGACACTAGACCCAGTTCCCAGAACAGCCAGTTTGAAGAATTGGGACAGCAGGTCGACACACTCCCAGAGCAGGTCGACACGGGACCTTCTTCCCAGAACAGCATTTTCCATATTTTGGACAGTGTGTCGACACCACCACCAGGGCAGGTCGACACACTACGGGAAGTTTTCATCTTAAAGTGGATGGGTGCCACGTGTCAGCCCAGGCCGATGGGAATCAACCTAGGATCGTGTGCCCTTATACCTAAAAGGTATCTTTGGACTCTTTTGGTATAAAAGGACCTCTATTGGCCCTCCATCCACGTAAGAGAGACCCAACCAAAAACTCTTAGAGCCTCCCGAAAGTTCCTGGCGGCTGCAAGAGGTTGTCTCCCTCCTCTGCTCTCCTGTGCTTCCAGAAGACCAATTCTCACCAATCCAAGTGTGAGAATTGGAGTGTGATCCTGAAGAATCCTCAGAAGCATTCCAAGGAAGCAGATCCTGTAGAAGCCTTCGTTGGAGAAGAATTCAAGGAAGATCCAACAACTCCAAAGTGCAGAGCATCGGCGTTGGACTTCAAGATTGCAAGCTTCTTCCCAATCCAAGCTTCTACAAGGGAGTACACTTGAAGAACGAAGCTATTTAATACAATTCACTGTACTTTTGTTCTTCTGAGATATCTTTTGAGATTATGCAAGTGCTTCTGCATATCTCTCATTAGTGTTCTCACTTTCGACTAGATCTATTGCTAGAAGGTCTATGTCTTGAGTTGGTGTCTAGCAACCATTGTGTGAGCATTGTGCTCAAGTTGTGTGAGCATTGTGCTCAGGTTGTTGTGAGCCGTAGTGCTCAGTTTGAGTTGTCTAACTCAAGAGTGTGTTGAGCAGTCTTGCTCAGTTGTTCTAGAGTAGTCTTGCTCTAGAAGGTGTGTGAGTTGTAAGCTCTCAAGTGTTGGAGTTGTCAGGCTCCAGTGGGTGTGTTACCCAGTTGTGTTAGTGAATCCTCACGGGTTGTGAGGGGTGGATGTAGGAATCACTTGGGTGATTTCCGAACCACCTAAAAATCCTGGTGCACTTGTTTATCTGTGGTTTGATTTCATTATCCATTAGATGCTTGCATAGGATCGTTTAAAGTTCACTTAATCAACTGATTTCATATCTGCTTTTACCAACTCACTCAAATATCACCAGATCTGTGGTTTTTCACTGATAAAATTGCCTCTGATTCAAAAGTGTTTTTAAACTGTTTAAGCTTCCGCAAAAAGTGGCATCGATCTATTCATCCCCCCCCCCTTCTAGATCTTATCCACACCTTTTCCTCGATCCTTCAAGTCTTCCCAGCAGCGGCAGGGTGCGCGTCGGGCGGAGGAGACGGGGCGGTAGTCTTGGTCCCCGTAGCTAGCAGTGGTTCCCCCTCTCAGTGTACGTCACCCTCGGGGTATGCCCCTAAGGGACTTGTCTCTCCCCTTTCCTTACTTGTACTAGTGTGCGTGCGTTGGGACTGTACTTAGAGCGGTACGCAGCGGTCTCACTTTACTTTCCTGTTTCCGCTTGTACGCTTCTAGCTTAGCAGTTGACGTTTACTTCCGTTACATATCCTGTCAGACGCGTGTTATAGCCCTTCCGGGTCCCTCTGGTCCGTGGGCGGCGACCGCGAAAATCTGGTCCTCGGCGTGGGCCGAGGGTCGGGTTCTCGGGTCGTTACATGTTGTGTTTTACCCTTCTTTGGGTAAATTTCTGAATACGATTTAGTGTGCGATGTATTGGCATCGTCGTAGCCAGTCCTATTTCTTAAGTGTGATATTCGACACATCATGATTTAAAGGTATAAAGGATTAGCTCTTGGTTAGCAATCCTATTACCCATATGTGTAGAGGCTTGCCAGTGAAGCTAGTAGCTTAGGCAATGCTTTGCCTGTGTGGCTTACAGTTTAAGCGACCAGTTATTGAGGTGGTGTGCCTGTGAGGCTTGTGGCCTAGGCTTTATGGTTATTGAATGGATTAATGGTGTTGTTGTCTCCTCATCTTTCCAAGTCTTGCAGCAACTGAGTTAGTTATGTTTAGTATTGTTAATTATGCTTTGTTGTGAACATGAAATGTATTGGCCTCCGGTGTTGCCAGTAAGACCAGTTGGGGTTGAGGTTCTCTTGTGTTGTGTGTGATTTTTAGGTGGTTCCCTACTGAGCCAGTGACTTGTTGAGGATCACTCCCTTACAGTTCTTTTCAGGGTTTACCATTGGTGTGGCTTGAGGAGGTGTTGTGCCAGACTTGTACCACCAGTAGTAGTGCTAGTAGAGTTGTGTGAGCTTGTGCTCCCTCAGGGTATGCCCCAGGTAGTTGTACTCTTTTTAATTTGGACATGTAATAATGTAATGGGACAGTTGTAAATTGTATATGCAGGTATGAGCACATATCCTTTCTTGTGTCTCTTACTGTTGTGGTTTGTCTTTTATATTCTTCCTGGACACATGTACGAGCTATCCCTTGCGAGACTTCAGTCCGTTCGCGGAAGACAGATCTGGATATGGACCCTTATTGGGTATAAATATCCATTGCCGTTATAGTTGGTATCAGAGCAATTGTCCAGTTAGAATGTGAAAAGACATTAAGATTACAATGTCCCAATACATGATTTAATGTCCACTGCTGGTAGTAAGTCTGTGGTTTCTTGTGCTTTTTAGTACGGTATATTCGTGAGTTTTTAGTATGTGAATTATGTGTATAGCTGGTCAGAATAATAGTTGTGGGTAATAGCAGATATGATTGGTGGTGTAATATGAGTGATTATTGGATTGTGGTTAAAGTATAATTGATTAAAGATTTTCTGTTATAGAAATTGAAAGAATTAGTGAGTTTAGTTATGAAATTCAGTAAAAAGTGTTTTAATGAGAATCAGAGTTGGTAGAGAAAGGTATAAAGTAGTGATGTGATGGAATAATAGAGAAAATGGTATCATAATGAGAAATAAGGCTTTGTGATTAGAACTGTTAAATGGGTAAATTGTGGTTGAGAATTGTAGTAAAGATGGTTATTGTGTTTGAGATTTATGTTAATAAAGTATTAAGAAGTTGCTTGGATAATAGTATGATTAATGGTATGTTAAATTTGAAATGATCAAGTGAGGTAATCTAGCTTGAGATGAGAGGATGGTAAGCAAGGAGTAGTGATCAAGATGATCCTTAAGTGTGATTTGTGATTAAGAATAGTTGTAAAAGAGTTTAAGGGCAGTACTATCATGAGTAATAAGGATAATAGAAAGTTTGATATAGAAACTCATGTAAGTGGATAAAGGTGACCGATTGATTAAAGAGAGAGTAAAAGAGCAATGGGAAGTTAAATCTTTCTGAAATTTTTATAAGAGAAAGATGTTTGTTAATAAAAGGCAGAGAATAAAGATTTCGCAGAAAGATTTGTTATTGTGTTAAAGATAAGAATAGTGGTGCTAGCGTTTGTGTATAGATTGCGAAAGCAAAGAAGGGAAATTGGTGTCAGAGGCAGATTGAAGTCAAAGCTAAATAATTAAAGTAAGTTGAAGCTATGTAAGTTAAAATGGACAAGATTAAGTCCATTGAAAAGTAATGGAGAATAGTAAAGTGGATTATGAATGGATATTTATGAATGGTAATAGTGAAATTGGTTATGATTAGCAGTAAATTAGTTATGTAAAATAAAGGAATTAAGTGGGTTAAGTCATTTTGTTTTAAGGAAATAGTCTCAGTTTATCGTATATCAGTATTTTAATAAGAAAGATTGCAACATAAATGGCACCTGGAGATTAGTCAGCTAGCAGGCTAGTTAAGAGAAATATCTTGCAGAAATGGTGTCATGCTATTGATAGTAAAGATAAAGTTTAGTATTAATAATCAAGTGGAAAAAAATATGATAAATTATTGAATGGTGATAATTAAATGATTCAAGAAATGTGCAATAAGAATTTGTGTAATGATATGCAGTAAGGTGATTTGAATGAATAAATGAATTTTGTTATAAGAATATTTCTGGAATTTGAAGTAAAGTTATAATATTTGATTAAGAAATTATGAGCAGATTAGGGCATGATGAAAAGAAGCAGGAAAAGTGAAGAGCGGTATAATTAGTTTAACGGTAAGGAAATTTTGAGATTTCCTGTCATATAGTTGAGCAAGGCCTGAATAAAGATAAAAGTAAATTTTCGAGTATGTGTAGCAATGAGAATAGAAGATGGGAAAAGATATGAATTAAATTTGTTAATTGATTAGAGAATATTGTTTGAAGCAAGGAAGATATATAAAGGGAAAAGTATATCAATATTAATATATGCCAAGATTCAAAATTTAGTGTGAAGCAATTGAGGCAGAAGATAGAATATGAATGGAGTCAATTAAGTGGTATTAATGTATGATAAGAGAAATGTAAAATTAGTTGGAAAGTATAATTTGAAGTGAGTTAAGTTATTAATGGATTGAGAAAATCCAGAATTCATGAAATATTTGGTGAAATGTTTAGTATGATCAGAGTAGCGCAGCAGAAGCGTGGAAGATTTAATATTTATAAGTTATCTGAAGTTTGAGTATTTAAAAGAGAATTTAAAAATTTGTGGGTGATTGAGCTAAATGATGGTTAGTGGTGATAAATAAATAGAGGAATAATATCTAGAAATTTGAAAATTTAAGAATATAAAATGGAAAGATTTAAGCAAGAAAATGGCCCAGAAAGAAAGGTTGCAAACACAACCAGGAAAAGATGAGAACAGGCTGAGTCTAAGGAGATAAAGCGCTATGGGCCAGGTAGAATTGCTCAGAAAATGTGGAAATAGGTTCAGTCCAAGGAAATAAAGCGCTAATAGCAAGATAGAATCGCCTATGCTTGAAAGGTAAAGAATGGCAGAGGAAGCTCTGCATATGGTTTTGTTTCTTTTTAGGTGATAGTGTGATTTATTGATGTTCGTTTTGAATGTCGAGGACAACATTCCTTTTTAGGTGATAGTAATGTAACGTAGCGCGTTTTCCGGATCTTTGCGGATCGTGGATTAGTGGTAGTTCGGATCTATGTATATTGGTTTTGGTATGGTGCTCATGACCAATATGGGGTCATTGGGCCTTTGTTGAGGTTTCCGCACATTGTGTGGAGCTTAGTGGGCCGGCAGGTTAGGCCCGTAGTGCCCGTTGGTTCACTGAGTGTGAACGCGACAGTTTTGTAGGCCGCGTTCTGAACGCGTCGGTAATGGGGGTCGCGTTCAGGTCACCGCTGTTTGGAGTCGACGTCTGCATGCGCGCCGCGTGTCGTGCACAGGGCGGGGCTGCTGACGTCTGGAGTGGGAAGGCGATGCCTGAAGCTGTCGCGATCAGGTCGTGACGGGGAGGTGTGTCGCGATCCTAACCGCTGTGCGGTTTTTAAAAGGTTTGGCCGAACAGAGCTTTCCCAAGCTCTGCTCGACCAGGGAAGGAACTGCTGCGGCTGTTTGGAGCGATTTGGCGTTTCAGTGAAGTTCTCGTCGCGCTTTCGACGCGAGGACGTCACGAGGAGTGGAGGAAACACTGCGCCATGCATGGATTGCGCGTTCTTCGTGGAGGTAGGGAGTTCTACCTTGATTTGTTACGTAGATTGCATGATAGTGTGTTTATCGCTTTAAAAACAGTAGATATCATGCCTAGGAGGTGAAATGAGCATGAAAACCGGGTTGAAACGGGATTTAGGGTGGTTTGCATGGAAAATCCGGAGATGGTTCCCGGATTAGGGTTTGCGCCTGAGGTGGCGACGGACCCTGCTGTCGCGACCAGGTCGCGATAGGCAGACCCATCGCGACAGGGTTTCTTGTCGCGCCATATCATAGCGTCGCGATCAGAAGGCGGTCATGGCCTCTGTCGCGATCGCAGTTGAGTGTTCTGCTTGGCTTGCTTTTGGTGATTTGGTTATTCGGTTATCGTTGTTTATTGTGCATGGCTTTGGTAAGAGGTGTATTGTCCTCTGTAAAGCTCTGTGAGCAGGTTGCCCACATGGTTAGTGGGTGGTTTACATAATCAGTGTGGTGTTATCGTGGTTCAAGGATGTGCATGGCACATACTTTGTTGTAGTGGTGCTTCGTGTGTGTGTGTGTGCATGGAACATGCACTGGTTGACGTAGTGGTTGGGCAGTGAGGTTCCTATGTGAATCTAGCCCTAGTTTTCTAGTATGTGATTATAGATTGGTTAAGATGGTTAATTAATGGAGTGTAAGTGTGGTTATTAAGTGGTTACTGAGTAATGAGTTTAACGTGGCATTGGAGGTCACTTTGTGACCAATGATAGGCCAGGTATGGTTGACTATCGTGATTTATGTGTTAAGTGATGTGTGTGTAGCCACGGAGGTCACGAGATGACCGATGATAGGCAAGTTTGTGGTTCATGAATGTGTTGGTGTAGGATAGCTTTGGGGTCACATGGTGACCAATGTTAAGCTAATCCTAACATATGTATATCATGAATTATAAATAAAGACTATACATATATATATCGTGGTTTATGCTAGCCGAGTGTGGTGGTCCGGCGCCTATTCTGGAATGCCTCTCTAGTTGGGTACCCCAGGTTCTTTGTGAGCCAGGCACGTGCATTTGTTGTGCTTGAGGTTTGTCCCGGTACTTGTGTGTACCGTCGAGGTCTGTGTCGTCTGTCCTGGACACCCTCACTCCTGTGTTTGAGTTGTACGTCCGGCTGAGGGAAAGACAACAGTAGGGCAGCGGCTTGTGTTTGTGGGTGTGCAGTCGCTTGTAGCGCACTCGTAGTTGGGGGTACGGACATGAGTAGTCGACACTGGTCCCCAGCTACTCCTGTTTTTCAGTGCCTCACATTAGGGAGCTTAGGCCAGAGTCTCTAAAGGTGCCAGGCATGGGCCCGTGGCTGTATGGTTCGCGGGTGTGGTGTTTGTTGGTTTCCACTGTTCTTTGGCCTGTGTGGCTGTGGAGCGGCAGTTGGACCTTACGTCCGTGACTGCGAGACTGAGAGGTACTTCTTGTGTTGTGTTGTCCGGGTTGGATACTGGCGTCATGAACCAGTAGTCTGTCCCGTGTGGTGGCGTTGTGCTTTCCGGCTCGTGCTTTGATATTGGCTATAGCATGTGTTAGTGTAGTTGCACCGATAGTTGTGTGCCATGGTGTTGGCACAATTATTGTTTTGGTTGGTGAGCGGAGACTCACTAGTTGTGGTTTGACTGGTTGTGGTGTGCCCTAATGGTGGCACAATTGTGTTTGTGTTTCAGTGGTGGTACCTCGTGGTGGTAGGTACTTGTACTCTTTGTGGGTACTGGTTTCTCGTAGTACGCTGAGTACTAACCTTTTCAGGTGGTGAAGTGGAGGTCAGGTAGTGAGACTTTCCACTTGTTGTGTTTTACCCTTCTTTGGGTAAATTTCCGAATACGATTTAGTGTGTGATGTATTGGCATCATGGTAGCCAGTCCTGTTTCTTAAGTGTGATATTCGACACATCGTGATTTAAAGGTATAAAGGATTAGCTCTTGATTATAAATCCTATTACCCATATATGTAGAGGCTTGCCAGTGAAGCTAGTAGCTTAGGCAATGCTTTGCCTGTGTGGCTTACAGTTTAAGCGACCAGTTATTGAGGTGGTGTGCCTGTGATGCTTGTGGCCTAGGCTTTATGGTTATTGAATGGATTAATTGTAACATCGCGTGCTTTTCGGATCCATGCGGATCATGTGTGTAATGGTTGTGATGGCCGTTGTGAGGCCAGTGTGAGTTGGTTGTATGGAATTTTTGGTGTGGATGTGTGGTTTGTTCAGGTGAAGTGCAGGTTTGGTCCTGAAATGAAATAGGACCTGCTGCAGTTGAGTTGGAGTTGGCGGCCAGGGGTGGTCGCTGACTTGTTGGCATCCAGATAGGTTGCCATCGACTGCATGAACTTGGCGGCATAAGATGTGGACGTTGATGGTGGCGGTTGCCATTGGCGGCAGAGGGGTTGACGCCAACCTGAGAATTCTGCAGGTTATAGGGTCACCCGAGGGCAGGTTTCCTACCCTGTTCTCTTTCTCTCTTGCCCCAGCCTCATTCCCCCGTGTCCCTAAAGCTTCTAACAGGTACATGAGACTGGTTGGAGGATGGTGGGACGTGTGGCGTTGCCGAATTGCGCGAGGAAACGCCGTGGCGTGGTGCAATTCCCGTGGGAGCTCGCGGAGGGTTCGGTGTGAACCGGGAGATTTCGGGAGGTTTAAGCGTGTTCTGAGGTTGGGAATGACCCCTGTAATTCCCATAGGTCGTGATAATGAAATTAGATAATATGAATCTGCATGAAAATGGCAATTTCGGGTTATGGTATTCATGCGGGGTACTTGGGTGGTTTGAGTAATTTAGCAAATGAAACATGCTGTTTTGGGTTGTGTGGGATTCATGCATGTCAGAGGAAGTGTTTCCTCATATTTTCTCGATGGTTTTGGGATCGGAATGCATGTAGGATCAGTTTAGGGTTTCTGCAGGGATAGAGGCTGAAGATCTTGGCGTCAAGATCGATTGACGCCAGGTTCATCAGCCAGGATATAAACGGCCAGAGTCATTGCCGTTTACTTATTATAAGCGGCAGTCGATGTTGCCGCCAACTAGTGTATAAGCTGAAATGATTATTTATGGTATTTATCGATAATGAATGGTGCGTTGGCACCTGTGGTGCACTGAGTGCACAAAGTTTCTGTATTTAGCATACGGGGTATGCAGTGAGTTACTTACTTTCGTGGCTGCGCGTTGTTCACACGAGTCCAGTTGGGTTCACGTGTAGTGGACCGTTGGTACTTGTGGTTTACGTGAGGTTTCACGTGGTTTGTGTGTGACGTGCACGAGGTTTTGTGTACGTGGAAAGTAGTACGACGCCTACCGTGGTTACCTCTCCAGTTGGGTGCCCCAGGTTCTTTGTGAGCCAGGCTGTTAGCTCGGGGCTTTGTCCCGGTACTTGTGTTGTACCGTCGAGGTCTGTGTCGTCTGACCTGGACACCCTCACTCCTGTGTTTGAGTTGTACGTCCGGCTGAGGGAAAGACGACAGTGGGACAATGACACTTGTGTTTGTCTTTAGTCACTTGTAGCGCGCTCGTAGTTGGGGGTACGGACACCAGTAGTCGACACTGGTCCCCAGCTAGTCCTTTTCCAGTGCCTCACTCTAGCGAGCCCGGGCCAGGGTCTCTGGAGGTGCCAGGCATGGGCCTGTGACCGTGTGGTCCGCAGGTGGTGTGTTTAGTTGGTCTCCACAGTTGCTTGACCTTTTAACGTGGAGCGGCAGCTGGACCTTCGTCCGTGGCTGCGAGACTGAGAGGTAGACCTGTGTTAGCTTGTCCGAGTCAGTTTCTGGTGTCGCGAACGAGTTCACGTGGCTCGTGCTTGGCTGTCTCTACTTTAGCTTGTACACCTGTACTGGTTTGCCGTTTAATTAATACAGTTGTTTCTCGTAGTCAGCAGACGGTGAGTACTTTTACAACTTTTATATCCTGCTTAGCTGTTCTATAAATTGTTGGTACTGTTTATTGCTTTGTACCTGTGGTTTTGGTTTGCTCGGTGTTGGGGGAGTTCCCTACTGAGCCAGTGACTAGCGAGGCTCACCCCTACCCCCACAGGTGAGAGCGAGGAGGACGTTTCACGACCGTCGTCTAGTTCAGAGCCGCGCCGTAGCGGTGCAGGGTCGGCACCTCCAACTGTGTAGTAGCAGCTCCAGCAGTGTAGTATAGATAGTTGTTTATTTTCTTCAGTTGTACCTCGGGGTATGCCCCAGGCTCTTGTACTTCTTTTCAGTTTTGTGGAAATTTGGCTATGTAGCTTGTGAATTATATATAAAATGTGGTGTGTTCCTTTGTGTTTACACGGACTGTGGTTTGGTATCCCTTGCGAGGCTTCGGCCCGTTCGCAGGAGGCGGACTCGGATCAAGTACGTTATCGGGTTAACGGGCCGGCTTGGCCGAGGTGTTCCGCCACAGTTGGTATCAGAGCAAGGTCCGTGTTAATATAAGGGAATTAGGAAGATACATAGCCTTATTTCGGTCTTTGTACACTGGTAGGGACCCTGGTTTCTGGTAATTTGTTGTTTTGAATTTTGTTTGGTGTTTTGTTTATGTAGAAATTTCTGGAATGGCTGATAGAAGAGATTGGGGCGGTGGAGGAGAAGATCCGGAGGAAAGTACTCAGCGCATGATAGAAAGAATCTGGGAAAGCCTCACGGATATTCGGGCTAGGATGGATCAGCAGGCGCCGGTACCACCGTTTGCAGTACCACCTGGGGATGGAGAGGTTGTACCTGTAGCTCCAGTTCCGCCAAGAGTGGAGGTGCCTTTTGCAGCACCTGTGCCACCACCACCACCAGTGTTATTAGCAGAAGAACCAGTGATGCAGGTTGAAAAGTTTCTGAGATTGCAGCCACCTACTTATTCAGGAGGGCCGAATCCAGATACAGCGGAGCACTGGGTTCATGAGATCGAAAGGGTTTTTGAAACTATGAGGTGTCTGGCAGCAGATAAAGTTGTGTTAGCTGCTTATCAGTTGAGAGGTTTTGCATTGGAATGGTGGCGACTGAAGATGCAGACCACCTTCGCAGGCAGGACAGAAGAGGCCATCACTTGGTCGGAATTTCTTGATGTATTTAACGATACATTCTTTCTGATTCAAGTGCAGCAAGTGAAAAGAGAGCAATTTCGGACTCTCCAGCAAGGTAACTCTTCAGTTTTAGAGTACCAGATGAGGTTTATGGCGCTCAGCCGATATGCACCTTATGTAGTTTCAGATAATAATATGATGGTTGAGTATTTTATTAGAGGTTTGAGAGTGGAATTGCAAGATGCGATAGTACCTCTCCTGTGCAAGACAGTGGAAGAAGCAGCCCAGAGGGCAGCTACATTGGAGAGGTCTATTCAGACTCGTCAGGTGGGTGAGTCAGGTTCAGGTAGTTTTCGACTACCGCAGCAGTCAGTAGGTGCAAGCAAGGGTAAGGCACCAGCAGGACCTTCTTCATCAGGCTTTGGTAAATGGGGCCAGAAATTAAAGCAAGCATTTAAAGGCAAAGGAAGAGGATGGGGAGGTCGTCAGCAGTTTCAGCAAGGCCGAGGTAGGCCTGAGGTGGAGGAGTCGCAGCAGAGTACTGCTAGGCAGCCTATTACTCCACCAGGGTATCGGTGTTATAATTGCAATGAGCCGGGGCATTTGATCCGCAATTGTCCCTATTCAAGAGAGTATGGTTATGGAAGAGGTGTGCAGCAGCAGCAGCAGCCTCAGTAGTTTCAGCAGCCACAGTCAGGTCGTGGCAGAGGAGCACCGCAGCAACGAGGAAGAGGCCGGGTTATGGCTATCACCCGAGCCCAGGCGGAGGCATCGAATATGATAGAAGGTACTTTACCTCTTTATAATTATTCAGCAAGAGTCTTATTTGATTCGGGTGCCTCTCATTCTTTCATTTTCGAAGAATTCCTAGATTGTATAGCTCATCCTTTAGAGGAAAAGTCTTGTGAGTTAGTAGTGGAGGTTCCTTCGGGTGAGTTCCTACTCACTTCGAGTTATGTAGATGAAGCTTCTGTTATGATTGAAGGGAACCAGATGCCGGGTCGATTGTATGCCCTGCAGTTGTCAGATTATGATATTATTTTGGGTATGGATTGGCTTGAGATGTATGGAGCAATGTTAGATTGCAGAAAGAAAAGGATTAGATTTTGTCATCCTAATGGTGCAGTATTTGAATATCAAGGTATGCCTTTTTATACCTCTAAGTTTCTAATTTCTGCAATTAAAGCTAGAAAGTTGATAAATGCTGGATGTGTGGCTTATTTAGCCTCGGTAAGTTTGGTAGAAGCTAGTCAGTCAGTAGAAGTAGTTCCCGTGGTTAGGGAATTTGCTGATATTTTCCCTGAGGATTTGCCTGGTTTAGCTCCATATAGAGAGGTGGACTTTACCATTGAGTTGCTGCCAGGTACCATGCCGATTTCTAAAGCTCCATATCGGATGGCACCAGCAGAACTTAAAGAATTGAAAAAGCAGTTAGAAGAATTGTTGTAGAAAGGGTTTATTAGACCGAGTCATTCCCCGTGGGGAGCGCCGGTATTATTTGTGAAAAAGAAAGATGGAAGTTTTCGGATGTGTATTGATTATAGAAAGTTGAATGATGTGACCATCAAGAATAAGTACCCGTTGCCAAGGATAGATGATCTGTTTGATCAATTGCAATCAGCAAAAGTATTTTCTAAAATTGATTTGAGGTCTGGGTACCATCAGTTGAGAATTAAAGAGGAGGATATAGATAAGACAACTTTTAGAACCAGATATGGTCACTATGAGTTTGTGGTTATGCCATTTAGATTGACTAATGCTCCTGCAGGTTTTATGGATTTGATGAATAAAATTTTTCATCCATATTTAGACCAATTCATTGTGGTCTTTATCGATGATATTCTGATTTATTCAGCATCTGAAGAGGAGCATGCAGCTCATTTGAGGTTTACCCTGCAGTTGTTAAGAGATAACCAGTTGTTTGCCAAATTCAGTAAGTGTGAATTTTGGTTAAAAGAAATTCAGTTTCTGGGTCATGTTATCTCAGCTAAAGGAGTAGCAGTGGACCCAAGTAAAGTGGAAGTAGTGATGAGATGGGGAGTGCCTAAGACAATAACTGAGATTAGAAGTTTTCTGGGATTGGCAGGTTATTATAGGCGCTTTATTCAAGATTTTTCTAAGATAGTAGCACCTATGACTAAATTGACCAGGAAAGGGGTGCCATTTGTGTGGTCCGGTGAATGTCAGAAAAGTTTTGTGGAATTAAAGAAGAGACTTACATCAGCACCTATATTGACATTACTGGCAGGGAGTGGTGGTTTTGTGTTGTATACTGATGCTTCAAGAAGAGGACTTGGTGCAGTGCTTATGCAGCATGGCAAAGTGATAGCTTATGCATCCAGGCAATTGAAGCCGGTAGAATAAAATTACCCCACTCATGATTTGGAATTGGCAGCAGTTGTGTTTGCCTTGAAAATGTGGAGGCATTATCTGTATGGCGAGAGATTCGAGATCTTTACAGATCATAAAAGTTTGAAGTATATTTTCTCGCAGAAAGATTTGAACCTTCGCCAGCGCAGATGGATTGAATATTTGAAGGATTATGATTTCAGTTTGGCTTACCATCCGGGTAAGGCTAATGTTGTAGCTGATGCCTTGAGCAGAAAGGCATATATGAATTTGATGATGATTAAAGAATGGAAGCTGTATGAAGAAGTAGTGGAGAACTCCTTGTATGTGCCCAGTAGTCAGCGACGGGCAATACTAGCTGCTAGTGCTGTAGAGCCGTCCTTATATTGGCAAATTATTGAAGCTCAGAGAGCAGATGTAAATTTAGCTGAAATTGTGAAAATGGAAGGAGTTACCATTGATGATAATTGTGTGGTCAGGCTCAGGGGCAGATTGTTTGTTCCAGCAGAGAGAGAAGTGAAGCAGCGAGTGTTAGAAGAGGCTCATAAATCTAGGTACACTATCCATCCGGGTAGTACAAAAATGTACCATGATTTGAGGAAGCATTTCTGGTGGCCTCATATGAAAAAGGAAATAACAGAATTTGTTGCAAGGTGTGCTATCTGTCAGCAGATTAAAGCAGAGCATCAAAAGCCTGGAGGTTTGTTGCAACCGTTACCCATTCCGCAGTGGAAGTGGGATGATATTGCTATGGACTTTGTGGCAGGTTTACCAAGATCGAGTTCCGGGCATAATGGAATATGGGTATTTGTTGATAGATTAACCAAGGTGTGCAGATTAGTGGCAGTAAGTATGTCTTGGACAGTGGACAGATTAGCAAATATTTATGTTGAAAAGATTGTTCCATTGCATGGTATTCCGAAGACTATTGTGTCTGATAGAGATCCAAGATTTACTTCTGGTTTTTGGAGAAGTTTGCAAAGAGTAATTGGTACTGAGCTGAGGTATAGCTCCGCTTATCATCCCCAGACAGATGGTCAGACAGAGAGGACTATCTAGACGATTGAAGATATGTTGCGGGCTTGTTGTTTAGTTTGGGGAGGCAGCTGGGAGCATCATTTGGGAATGGTTGAGTTTGCCTATAATAATAGTTATCATACCAGTCTTGGGATGGCACCGTATGAAGCTTTATATGGAAGGCCATGTAGAACTCCATTAAACTGGCATGAAGTGGGAGAAAGGCAGTTAGTGGGTCCTGAATTGATTCAGCAAACCACTAAAGTAGTGAAGCTTATTAAAGAGAAATTGCAGGCAGCTCAAAGCAGGCAAAAAAGTTATGCAGATATTCAGAGAAGACCACTTCAGTTTGAGGTAGGAGATTTTGTTTTCCTGAGGGTTCCCCGAGTAAAGGTATTATGAGGTTTGGAAAGACTGGATAGTTGAGTCCAAGATATGTGGGACCTTTTCAAGTGTTAGAGAGAATTGGGGAAACGGCTTATAGACTGGATTTGCCAGCAGATTTTGCAGATGTGCATGATATTTTCCATGTCTCCATGTTAAGAAAGTACATTGAAGATCCATCTCAAATAATTAGATATCAAGGTGGTGACCTGAGGCCGGATATGACTATGCCAGAGTATCCGGTGCAAATCACTGATCGAAAGATAAAAAAGTTGAGAAATAAAGAAATTGAGTTAGAAAAAGTGAGATGGAAAAATAGGTTGGGTGGTGAGGATACCTGGGAGTTAGCCGAGGAGATGGCTAAAGGGTATCCCTATCTGTTTGAGTAAGCTTTTGTATTTCTTTTTAGATGATAGTACTTGTAAAGGTGTGTATGTTAAAGTTGTTTAACTTTGAGTTGTGTTATGAATTTCGAGGTCGAAATTTTCTTTTTAGATGATAGTAATGTAACGTTGCGTGCTTTTCGGATCCATGCGGATCATGTGTGTAATGGTTGTGATGGCCGTTGTGAGGCCAGTGTGAGTTGGTTGTGTGGAATGTTTGGTGTGGATGTGTGGTTTGTTCAGGTGAAGTGCAGGTTTGGTCCTGAAATGAAATAGGACCTGCTGCAGTTGAGTTGGAGTTGGCGGCCAGGGGTGGTCGCTGACTTGTTGGCGTCCAGATAGGTTGCCGTCGACTGCATGAACTTGGCGGCATAAGATGTGGACGTTGATGGTGGCGGTTGCCATTGGCGGCAGAGGGGTTGACGCCAACCTGAGAATTCTGCAGGTTATAGGGTCACCCGAGGGCAGGTTTCCTATCATGTTCTCTTTCTCTCTTGCCCCAGCCTCATGCCCCCATGTCCCTAAAGCTTCCAACAGGTACAGGAGACTGGTTGGAGGATCGTGGGACGTGTGGCGTTGCCGAATTGCGCGAGGAAATGTCGTGGCGTGGTGCAATTCTCGTGGGAGCTCGCAGAGGGTTCGGTGTGAACCGGGAGATTTCGGGAGGTTTAAGCATGTTCTGAGGTAGGGAATGACCCCTGTAATTCCCATAGGTCGTGATAATGAAATTAGATAATATGAATCTGCATGAAAATGGCAATTTCGGGTTATGGTATTCATGCGGGGTACTTGGGTGGTTTGAGTAATTTAGCAAATGAAACATGCTATTTTGGGTTGTGTGGGATTCATGCATGTCAGAGGAAGTGTTTCCTCATATTTTCTCGATGGTTTTGGGATCGGAATGCATGTAGGATCAGTTTAGGGTTTCTGCAGGGATAGAGGCTGAAGATCTTGGCGTCAAGATCGATTAACGCCAGGTTCATCAGCCAGGATATAAACGGCCAGAGTCATTGCCGTTTACTTATTATAAGCGGCAGTCGATGTTGCCGCCAACTAGTGTATAAGATGAAATGATTATATATGGTATTTATCGATAATGAATGGTGCGTTGGCACCTGTGGTGCACTGAGTGCACAAAGTTTCTGTATTTAGCATACGGGGTATGCAGTGAGTTACTTACTTTCGTGGCTGCGCATTGTTCACGCGAGTCCAGTTGGGTTCACGTGTAGTGGACCGTTGGTACTTGTGGTTTACGTGAGGTTTCACGTGATTTGTGTGTGACGTGCACGTGGTTTTGTGTACGTGGCAAGTAGTACGACGCCTACCGTGGTTACCTCTCCAGTTGGGTGCCCCAGGTTCTTTGTGAGCCAGGCTGTTAGCTCGGGGCTTTGTCCCGTTACTTGTGTTGTACCCTCGAGGTCTGTGTCGTCTGACCTGGACACCCTCACTCCTGTGTTTAAGTTGTACGTCCGGCTGAGGGAATGACGACAGTGGGACAGTGACACTTGTGTTTGTCTTTAGTCACTTGTAGCGCGCTCATAGTTGGGGGTACGGACACCAGTAGTCGACACTGGTCCCCAGCTAGTCCTTTTCCAGTGCCTCACTCTAGCGAGCCCGGGCCAGGGTCTCTGGAGGTGCCAGGCATGGGCCTGTGACCGTATGGTCCGCAGGTGGTGGTGTTTAGTTGGTCTCCACAGTTGCTTGACCTTTTCACGTGGAGTGGCAGCTGGACCTTTCGTCCGTGGCTGCAAGACTGAGAGGTAGACCTGTGTTAGCTTGTCCGAGTCAGTTTCTGGTGTCGCGAACGAGTTCACGTGACTCGTGCTTGGCTGTCTCTACTTTAGCTTGTACACCTGTACTGGTTTGCCGTTTAATTATTACAGTTGTTTCTCGTAGTCGGCAGACGGTGAGTACTTTTACAACTTTTATATCCTGCTTAGCTGTTCTATAAATTGTTAGTACTGTTTATTGCTTTGTACCTGTGGTTTTGGTTTGCTCGGTGTTGGGGGAGTTCCCTACTGAGCCAGTGACTAGCGAGGCTCACCCCTACCCCCACAGGTGAGAGCGAGGAGGACGTTTCACGACCGTCGTCCAGTTCAGAGCCGCGCCGTAGCGGTGCAGGGTCGGTACCTCCAGCTGTGTAGTAGCAGCTCCAGCACTGTAGTATAAATAGTTGTTTATTTTCTTCAGTTGTACCTCGGGGTATGCCCCAGGCTCTTGTACTTCTTTTAAGTTTTGTGGAAATTTGGCTATGTAACTTGTGAATTATATATAAAATGTGGTGTGTTTCTTTGTGTTTACGCGGACTGTGGTTTGGTATCCCTTGCGAGGCTTCGGCCCGTTCGCGGGAAGCGGACTCGGATCAAGTACGTTATCGGGTTAACGAGCTTGGCCGAGGTGTTCCGCCACATTAATGGTGTTGTTGTCTCCTCATCTTTCCGAGTCTTGCAGCAACTGAGTTAGTTATGTTTTGTTTTGTTAATTATGCTTTGTTGTGAACATGAAATGTATTGGCCTCCGGTGTTGCCAGTGAGACCAGTTGGGGTTGAGGTTATCTTGCGTTATGTGTGGTTTTTAGGTTGTTCCCTACTGAGTCAGTGACTTGTTGAGGCTCACTCCCTTACAGTTCTTTTCAGGGTTTACCGTTGGTGTGGCTTGAGGAGGTGTTGTGCCAGACTTGTACCACCAGCAGTAGTGCTAGTAGAGTTGTGTGAGTTTGTGCTCCCTCGGGGTATGCCCCAGGTAGTTGTACTCTTTTTAATTTGGACATGTAATAATGTAATGGGACAATTGTAAATTGTATATGCAGGTATGAGCACATATCCTTTCTAATGTCTCTTACTGTTGTGGTTTGTCTTTTATATTCTTCCTGGACACGTGTACGAGCTATCCCTTGCGAGACTTCGGTCCGTTCGTGGGAGACGGATCTGGATATGGACCCTTATTGGGTATAAATATCCAGGGCCGTTACAGAGCATGTGGCTGAGATGGCAGTAGATGTTCAGAGGGAGCCCGCGGCTAGCCCCCATGATGATCAGTTTCAAGAAGGTGTTGTGGAGAGCACCTCGAATGAAGATGAAGTTCATGTTGATAATGAGGAGCCAGTTGTTGGCGCCAGTGATAAAGGCAAAGGCGTAGCTACTGTAATTCCATTACTTACATGGAAGGCACACCTGAGGTCAAAGAAGAAGAAGATCCATGTGCACTTGAAGCCAGTTATTGAAAGATTAGATGCACAAGGTCAGATACTTTGCTCTGTTCAATCTGATATTTCATCAATTTTCATTAGTCGGAATACTGGAGTGAAGAAAATGTCAATGATGAAGGCAGTACTATGAGGAATGAAAAATGAGTTGGTGAGCATGAAGCAAATGATATCAAATCTTTCAGATTTAGTGAGGGCGCAAGTTTCCACTTCTGTCCCTCCTACTCCCACTCCTGCAGTGCCTGAAGAAGATGTTCGGCCATCAGGGCCAGTTGCAGAAGAAGCAGTCCGGCCATTAGGGCCAGTTGATGTTGAGGAATATGGGCCATCATGGCCAAAGGTTGCTGAAGAATTGATGCAGTCCGAGCCTGCACAAGAAGCTGGGCCACCAGGGCCATCCGTTGAGCAGTCAGGGCCACCAGGGCCAGTTATGGATGAATCAGGGCCATCCAGGCTAGTGGAATCTCAGGATGAGCAAGTAAGAGCTGAAAATACTGTTGAAAAGGTTGTGCCCCCAGAGCCACCTTCTTCTCCTCTTCAGACTCCAGCCCCTCCTTCTCTACCTTCATCCTCCACTGCTCCTCCAGCTCCTGCCACCTTCAAACAACCTCTTCCCAAAAACATTTCCTCACCTACACCATTTCCTACAACATCCTCCTCTTCTCCTGCCTCCTCCACATTTATTCCTCATCCTCCTTCTGAGGCACCTCCAACATCATCCTCCTCAGCTGGAACCTCCTCTTCTGGTCCTTCATCAGCTGGACCATCTATACCACCTCCTTCTACTTCTTATTCTTTCCTTCATCCTCCTACTCCTCCCTCTTTTGTTACCATTATTCCAGAGGGTGCTCAACTTGAAGGTCACATTATACAAGACATCAAAGATGAATTTGACGTAGCCATACTTCACTCAGTCCTGTCAGTTAGCACTCACACTCATAGGACATGCTCTTCCAGTCATGTTCCTAAAAAGAGAAAACTTTCTTCAAATCTTGCTCTTTCTTCTGAACCCCGTTTTCCACCTCTTTGGTTTTCTCTCACTGTTGAAAATCGAAGAAGGTCTATCTACTGTGAATTCCTTCAGAAATGCACTTTTGCCACCATTTTTGGCCTTCCTCACCTACATCTCACCGACCACCTAAATGTTGTTCTTCCTCTCTCCTCTCTTTCAAAAGCTGAATAGTCAAAAATTTTCTCTATGACTGAGGCTAAAAATGATGATCAGTGGGATCAGGGCCATCAGTCTCTCTACAAGAAATTCATACTTGCCAGATCTGATCGATTCCCACCAAAGGATCCTCCACTCACTCTCTCTGAGTGGTTTGTGATTCATCACAAAAATACCTGGGGTCCGTTTATCCAGAAGGAGATCAAGCTTATCAGATATTTCCAGATATTCAATGATTACAGATATCTCCATAATCTACCAAAGGTTCAGCTTGTCCAATTCCGGCAAGCTATTTCTCTCCTCAGTTCAGATACTGCATTCTCCACCTCAATCCAAGTGGATTTTGCCACATTGAAGTTGCCTGATGTTGTGTTCCTGCCCCCTCTTCACTCTTTGGTCATGGAATTTGCAGTGGGTCCTATTATTTTTGAAAGATTTGCTAGGGTCATGGGGCGCATTTCAGTGCAGAAAGGAAATTTGCTTGCATTCCACAGATTTATCTTCAGGGAATATCACCAGGGCCACATTAAATCTGATGTTCTTGCCCCTCTTTTATCTGAATGTGAGCGACTCTCTCCAGCTGACTGGGAAAGACTTTACCCTCTCACTGCTCAGCAGCTTCTTGATCTCAATGCTTCTCAGGCCAGATCAAACAAACCTCCTTTGTCTGCTGCAGAATTTCTAGATCTGAACTCCTTTCATCTTGTTCGAGACCCATTTGATATGTGGGTTGAGAGATACAAAGTCTATGTATCAATGAAAAAGGAACTAAAGCACCAGCAGATTTTCTACCCCATCTCCCTTGATCAGTTCCTCCAGCATGCTAGCTTTGGTACCTCCCTTGATCAGTACACATCGATTTCCTTTGTAGAACAACAATTTTCCTTACAGCATAACGATTTCGTCTTATAACGATTTGACATGAACAATTATATCGCTCAACGATTTTATCTTATAACGATTTGATAAGTGAGGATGAACGATTCTATCGCTCAACGATTTCATCTTATAACGATTTGATAAGTGAGCATGAACGATTCTATCGCTCAACGATTTCATCTTACAACGATTTCGTAAGTGAAACAATGATTTCGGTTTCACATCGATTTTGGTCTCACAATGTAGCACCCCGGAAAATTTAATAAGTACAAATCTGAATAAGTGGAAATAAATAATTTTCATAATATCAAATTATTTAAAACATACGTACATCTATCGTAGGTGCTAAAACACATCGAAAAAATCCGTAAAAATTATAAATCAACCCCAAACATTATTACTAAAAGTTTCACAAAGAAATTTGTGCCAAGAAAAATCGGATTAGCCAAGTTTAAAGTGTTTCACGACTTATTATCGTAATTCATGAATAAGTCGGAAAATCATTATCACACATACTTAGATGAGTCAGAAAATTAAATAAAAATCATATATGGACTTCAAATAATATCCTCTAATGACCCATCAAGAAATTTGGGTTAATAAAAATTATTTGGGCTAGGTTTAAGAGTTATTGTGACCGATTATCCAAATTAGGAAACAAGTCAGAAAACCGTTAACACGGAAATACGACGCAATAAAAAATTAAATAAAAGTCTTGGAGAGACTTCCAACATTATATATTAATGACCCAATATCATAATTGGGCCAATGGACCACATATGGACCAAAAATCAAATGAAGCAAGAAAATGCATAGAAATTCGCAACTTTAAATAAGCTGAAATTAGGAAGAGGTAATTAGAATGGAATTGGGAAGAGAACTTGAAATCTTGGCAATCCAAATTCGTGCTTAACTATGGTGGGAGGTTTTCTAAAGCCTCGCACACTCAAAGAGAGGAAGAAATCCTCAAAAATAGGAAACTAACATGTCAAAACTGCAACTTAGCTTTCCTAGTCATAATAGGACTCCTAAACACCATGGTTGCTTAAATACTCTTCACCAAACCCTTGGGGACGAGTTTACATATTTTTGGGGTCGTGTGGAGGAGTTCTTGGGGGCTGGGGAGCAGGGGATCGCCCACACCAAGCCGTTCTTCTTCCCCTTCTTGTCTGCTGCGACCTGCACAAACTGTCTATTTGAAGTCGACCAAAGGTGAGTCAAACCATAACCAAACCTTGCAAGGCCTATACCCCTGGAAAGAGGGTCAAGTCTACGTTCTAACACAAGTGGAATGCCCAAATTCCATGCAGTATACACGGAGTATTAAGCGTTCTCCTCCAAGTGGTCTGAACACAGGTTTTCTGGAAAAATGGGACTTCTTCAACCCAGAAGGTAGGTTTTCTCAGGCCAAACCTTAATATATCCTATACCAATGTGTAGAGCATCAAGCTAACTTTCGTTTCCCACTGGTTTCATCGAATTTCATTTAGTAGATTTTGAATTATAAGCATTTTGCCAAAGTCGCGCACTGTTAGGGATTTTCCTGTTCTTTATATGTTACATGTGATTCAAGACTGAATTAGAGCAAACTCGCAACATGAAATTTTTTCTACTAGTTGTCCTCGTCATGTCTTGTGTTGTACATTTTGTCTAAATGTCAACAGGTAGAGATTTATAAGCATGGTAAGAGAGTCATTGCATGAAACTATGTTTTCGGGTTGCACTTGGCTTTTATGTTTGTGTTTGACTTGATTAAAGCCTGTTGAAACCATCATTGTTTTCTAAATTCGATTTACTGGAAGCACCCTTGCATGTCTAGGTTGGTTTAAAACTGGTTTCGTTATTTTTCATGTATTGTACCATTTGTTCTCTATTTTAGAACAACCCTGTGTCAAAATAAGGAAGGTCTGGTCCGCAATCCAAGGCACTGTCCTTTCTCTGTCGGACGCAGGCCAAGGACCTGATAATGTGATGGCTCGATAGGTTGCATTCTCAGGCAGATCGCGACAGGAATTCAGTCACGATCTGATCACCATAGAACCGCCGTCGTGACTTAATGACAGCCATGTCGCCTTCTTCATATGCACCCGTCGCGAACTGCCTGCCTGATCAGACAAGCCTGTCGTGATCCTTACAAGGCACTGTCACGTTCTGATCTGACCTCGTCGCGACCCTTACAAGGGTCCATCGCGACCTCATGATTTTGCATGAAACCCCACTTATTTCCTTGCAAATCTAACCGCTATACCCGAGGTCTGATTAATATGATATTTAATGTGTAAATTGCATGTCTTGGGTCTGATCATTGCATGATGGTTATTTAATGGCTTAAAAAGTGGTTAACCCATTTAAAAGTTTTAATTACATGAATGCTATTCTAATTGCTCCTTAAATGTTATGATCCATTCATGTAACTTGTGATTTAATCTTCCGATTATTCTACTATGTTTGAAATGATAATTTGTTATCTTAAAATATTGCAAACCATGATTTGTTAAAGTGCATAGCTTCATTTCATCATGTTAAGTGTTTTCCGTGAGTTTGGAACTGATGGTTGTGAATTGAGACGCGTAAATCACTACACACTTGCACATCTAGGCAGCCCTTTCTTGGAAATTTGGAAGCTCTCCACCGGTCATTCTGAATCGGTAGACTAGCGACATTTTCTCTAAGGCCTCCGTAAATCTCCTCTGACCATGGATTCTCACATGGCCGACGAGTTGGTTGTACCATTGAAGTTCCATGGAGATAGCGTGCACTTCCTTTTCTCTTCTTGTTCTCGTGAGTGTGATTTACAATCTAGACTAAAGCCATTAATGTAAAGATTGAACTAAAGTATAAATCGTACCGTTATGCTGCCAAATTTATCTCTTGACCATTGTTATCATGAAATCATGTTCAATTTCCTTATTACTTGTTCTCATCATCATCATGAACATGACATTACATATGCTTACCTCTTGAAACTCTCATTGGCCATTATTAATGACTGTGGATATCTACATTTAAAATTTAAGTGAGATGCTGACCGGGCACGGCGAGTGTCCAAGGGCTCCAGTCTAGCCCCAATCATGGAGAGTCATAAATATACTATTAACCATGGGGTATAATGATTACTGGCGTTGCATCTGCGCTGGGAGTCGTGTGTGTCGTGTTGAATGATAGATACAATAACCATATACGCATGTCCTAGTGTACATTCTTGATGGATCTTTTCTTGGTGTACATTAGTGTCTTCGTGCCTGATTAAGTGAATCATGTTAAAAGTTCGTGTTCGTGCGTGCTTGCTTGCGTGATATGGCCATCCTGTATTTATTGCAATTAGTGATATCTTGCGTTCTTGACATCAAGTGAAATCTTGTGTGCTTGTACAAAGTGATCTATTGCTAGTTCTATCTTGTTATATCCTTCTAGATCTTGTTCTATCATGATCACTCTATCTAGCTTGTTTCATGTATCGTGTTTTAATGAGTTTTATTCGTACATGCATATCATGACATTCATCGTGCTTACCTAGTTCTAAATTGCTAATCACTTATATCATTGCCCGCACATTTAGATATAAATCCTACTGGGCTAGTTTGCTCACCCCCTACTTTTACCCAATCTAGGTGACTATGAAGATCAAGAGGAGGAGCAAGTTGAGGATGGGAATGCGTCCGAGTGATGAGCGTTCCAACTATGAGTCTAGTTATAATAGTTTACTTTGAGTGATAATACAATGTAGTAGGAAGTGAGGTATTATGTACTTTTATTTTTATTGAGTCTTAGTCCTGTATTAGTTTCCATTTTGAATACAATAAGTTGAGATTTGAATACAATTTATATTGAGTTCAACATATGGGCCCTATTATGATGTTGTGTTGATACACATTTAGTGCGTGCTAGCTAGAGGCTTATTTACCGACTGTTCATGTTTCGAGATATCGACTCGAATCATTTTCGAATAATTTATATCCGCTGCGAAATTCACGGGACGTGACACACAACGATTTCGTAAGTGTAACAACGATTTCGGTCTCATATCGATTTCATAAGTGAAAACAACGATTTGACTCTTATAACGATTTCATAAGAGAAAACAACGATTTGATTGTCATATCAATTTCATAAGTGAAAACAACGATTTGATTGTTGTAACGATTCGATAAGTGAAAACAACGATTTGATAGCTAGAACGATTTGCCTTTACGTATAGAACGATTTGCTCAAACAATTATTTGTTTTTGTTTGAACAACGATTTGCTTGTACAATAATTTGTTTTCTCTTGTACAACGATTTGCTTAAACAACGATTTGTTTATGCTTGTACAACAATTTGCTTATATCTGTACAATGATTTACTTGTACAACGATTTGCTTTCTCTTGTACAACGATTTGCATAAACAATGATTTCATAAGTTGTACAACCATTTCATTGTCATAACGACTTCATGGATTACATCGATTTCATACATGATATTCAAATATATTTTCAAATATTGTGAAAGTCAAAGTCTTCCCGCGTGCATCACTAATATCCTTGCATTTAATGAGATTGTACACTTCTCTGCACGTTGCATATTTGGGTGCCTTCTATTCCTATGTTTCTATAGCAAACACTTTTCAGGATAGCAGAATGGCATTTCTATTTTGGTGTACATTCTTACTACATGGTTTCTAACGTTGACTGACAAGCATAGAGAAAGTCTAGCTATCTACGATTTGGCATTTGTTGTGTGCAGGTCTTTGTGAGTACCAAATCTTACAACGTTGGAAAACTAGAAGCTGAAGAATATCTGGATGAATCTTCTCTTTGTGTGCATGGCTCCAGAGCATTAATTGGCTACAGGTTTACCTATTGTACCCCTCAGACCATGCAGTCTAACGTGCTTCAAACTTAGAGACAACAGCCATTTCAACGGCTATATTTTCAAGAGAAGATATATAGAAGACTCGAGTCTCCATGAAGAATGATTTTTTGCACCTTAGAGCTTTCAGAGAACAAACCCACAACTTGCGAGCATCAGAAACAAGAGCCCCAAAAAGCTTCACCCCATAATCTTTTGTAGCTCTTAGCTCTCCATGTTCATTTACTTAGCTTTTGGAGAACCTTTGTAGTTCTGAGAGTTTTCATCTAGTGAAAATCTTTCTCTCTCAGACATTGCCTCAGATCAAGCATTTGTTGTAAGCTTGGTCTAGGGGCCATTCGCTTTTATTCACATCTGTTGTGAAGTTCCTCTTCGGGTTGTGAAAAGAAGACATGTTTGAAACAGGTGGTTAGTATTCCCTTCATTAAGGAAAGAAGACCTGTGTATTAGGGTAGTTTTGTACCTCTTCGGGGTTAGAAGAGAAGTGTTGGGTTCATATTCTGGAAACTAAGTGAATTCACATTCTAAATGATAAATGATAATCAAACAATGTTTTTAATGATGAATGAGTTGAATTGATGTTTCATACATGTCCATTAACATGATATAATATTTGGTTATCTATGTCTTCATTATACCTAACTATACATGTTTTATCATGTAGGTACAAGTGCATATAACCAAGCCTTCACAAATCATGAGAAAATGATCACATGTACATTATATACATGTACCTGTCGACAGACCCAAAGGCATATGTCGACAGATGCCACAGTTGTGATCAGACAGAAAAGTGCTATGTTCAGAAAAAGAGCACCTGTCGACAGATGCTCAGAAACCTGTCGACAGATGTCACAGACAGAAATGCCAGAGTTCTGTGTTTTGGCAAAACTGACCTTGTCTGTCGACAGATGGATGTCGCCTGTCGACAGATGCCACAGGCCAGAGCAACTTGAAGTCTGTCTATTGTAAATCTGTTGCAATCTGTCGACAGACACTCAGCACCTGTCGACAGACGCAGAGAATCTTCAAATACGAAAACCTTCCTTCATATCTGAGATTGTGTTTTCAAGTCCCACGACTCTCCATATGAAAACACAACTATATAAGCATCCTTTTGAAGAGAATCTCGTACAGAAGCAGCCACAACCAAAAACCCTAAAGCCAAGTCCAAGAGAAAAGAGTTGCTGCTGCTCTGCTTCAAGTCTGCAGTGCAGGACCGAAAGATCTGTTGATCCTGCAGTACTGAAGATAGATCGTCGTGGATTCAACCTTCTCATCAATCCAAAGCAGTCAAGTCGAAGTTTGAACTCCATCCAGACGTTCTCAGAAGAGTTCCACATCAGGATTTACTCCTATACTCTGAACTCTTCTTGTTTCACAATTCTTAAATCGTGTGTGTGTTGTGTGATTCAAGCGTCTCTTGTGCTTGAGATCACGTGTGTGTGTTGTTCTGATCGTGGGTGCACATCAGAAAACACGTGTGTGTGTGAGTTGTAGTCACCGAACTCGCTCATAAGCAGTTTATTCTGTGTGTGTGTGTGTGTGCCGTGGACGTAGGATACACTGTTGTGTACTCCGAACCACGTAAATCTGCATGTCTCGTGGTTTGATCGTTCTACGATAGATGTTTGATAGACACGTTGCATATTCACACGCTAGATAGGTTTCTACATCATCTACACATAGTTTAGATCTTGATACTGTCTTGTTAATCTGTGCTTTAGAAAAAGAACGCGATAATTATTTTTAAGAGACAGTAATCTATTCAACCCCCCTTCTAGATTACCATATTGGGAATTCCGCAACCCTTCAATTGGTATCAGAGCCGAGTTCTCCGATTTATTGCTTTATCTATTTGATCTTACGATCAGGAGATTCACGGTCAAATGGAATCTACCAAGGGGTATATGGCCGAGGGACACTCATGACCAGGCCACCCTTCTTTGATGGCACTGACTATCCCTATTGGAAAAACCATATGCAGGTGTTTCTACGTGCACAAAACTTTGAACTATGGAAGATAGTCAGCAAAGGAGCATACATACTACCTCAGAAGAAGATACATGGACCAAGGACCAGATTGCCAAAGGGACACTCAACTGGAGCGCCCTCAACATGATGATGCAGTGCGCGGTCCACCAAAGGAGTATTCGAGAGTCTCCACATGCACCTCAGCAAAGGAGATGTGGGACAAGCTCGAGTTGATATATGAAGGTACGTCTGAGGTGAGAGAATCCAAGGTAAGCATGCTAGTCTCAGAATATGAAATGTTTAAGATGAACCATGATGAGACAATTTCTGACATGTTTGCTAGATTCATGGTACTTATAAATGGATTGAAAGGTCTTAAGAAGGAATACTCAGAGAGTGATTTGGTGAGGAAGATACTTCGGTCTCTTCCATCCTCTTGGAACACCAAAGTCACTGTCATGAGGATTCCAAGAATCTTTCAACAATGAAAGTGGATGAATTGATTGGATCTCTCATGACTTATGAACTAAATGTAAAAAGAAAAGAAACTGAAGAGAATCCAAGGAAGTCAATTGCCTTGAAGGCTTCCAACAAAGTATCTTCAGATTCCAAAAAGAGTGCCCAACAGGAAGGTTCTAAGTCTGAAACCTCTACTGATAGTGAGAATGACGAAATGGCCATGCTCACTAGACAGTTTAAGAAGTTCCTAAAATTCAAGAGAAGAGGTTCAGGAAACTCCAAACCTTTCCAAAAAGGCACCAACAGGTTTGACACGTCCAATAAAAAATCTGATGTTGTGTGCTATGAGTGCAAGAAGCAGGGACACATGAGTGGAGAGTGCCCCGAGCTCAAGAAGAAACTGAAAAGGGACAAGTTCGTCTTCAAGAAAGCCAAAGCAATGCTGGCTACATGGAGTGATGAAGACGATGACGAAAAAAGTCAAGCTACCTTGGGAGATGACGAGATTCACTGTCTTATGGCAAGGAGTGATGACTCCTCTGAGGTAATTCTTCCTTTGAATCATTTTCTACTACTGAATGGGAAGAAGCTTACACTGTCCTTTTTGAAAAATTCTGTCAATTCAAATTAGAAAATAAAGCACTCAAGAAGAGAGTTAATTCCCTTGTTCATGAAACTGATAATAATGATAAAATTGAATCTCTGAATAAGGTAATTGACATGATGAAAATAGATGAACAAACACACAGTGAAGAGATGGATAGCATGAAAATTAAGCTTCAAGAAGTTCAAAAAGAGAGAGATGATCTAATGAACTCTCTTGAAACTCTAAAGAGTGAGCATGCTAATCTAAAAGAGAAATTGGAAAAAGCTGAAAAGGAGTTAAAAAGCAAATCAAAGGATCTATCTAGTTTTGTTAAGAGCAAATAGAATCTAGATGCAATCTTAGGATCCAATGTGTTTGTTGCTAGACATGGGATTGGGTTTCAAAATACTAAGCCAAAGGAAATTGGCAAAAATATGTTGACTGATTTCATTGATCCTACCTCAAGTTCTAGCAATCTAAATCCCAAAGAAAAGGAAAAATCAATCCAAGGGTAAAAACCAGGAACCTAAGGCTACCACATTTGTTCCAACTAAGCTTAAGGAGTTTGCTACTACTCCAAACAGGGATGTCCCAAGGAAAAACAGCAAGTCCCTAAAGCTAAGTTCACTAGGCAACAAAAGGGTAAGATGCCTATGCATGCTCCTAAGAATCCAAAGCCCACTGTCGTTCATAAGCCATCATCATGTAAACTCTGTAAAAAGGTTGGGCACAATGAAAATCAATGCTGGAACAATCCAATAAAACAGAAAATCAAACAAATTTGGATTCCAAAGCATTTACTGTTTGGCATGAATGATAAAACGGCACCCAAAGTAATTTGGGTACCAAAACCTCTTGTCTAATCCACATGTGCAGGAATGCCTAGCAGCTCACAATCAAAACAAATGGTACTTGGATAGTGGCTGCTCGAGGCATATGACGGGCGATAAAGAAAAATTCAGTTTACTCGTGGAAAAAGACGGAGGTCACGTTGTCTTTGGAGGTAACAACAAAGGCCAGATCATCGGCTCAGGTAAGGTTGGTAAGTTTGCCTCCAACTCAATAGATAATGTACTATTAGTTGATGGTCTTCATCACAATTTGCTTAGCATAAGTCAATTGTGTGATAAGGGCCATAAAATTATTTTTGAATCAGATTCATGTCAAATCCTTGATAAGGAAACAAGAAGTCTCAAATTTTCTGGAAAAAGAATGAATAATATCTACATGGTTGATTTAGATGATCCAGAAAATAATGATTTATGTCTTGTAGCAAATAAATAGGATGAGCTAACATTGTGGCATCGTAGGCTTGGTCATGCGAGTTACAATGTTTTGCACAAGATCATGAGGCTCAAACTGGTAAGTGGACTTCCTGAAATCCCATTCAATAAAAATGAAAATTTCTGTGATGCATGTGCACAGGGAAAGCAGACCCGAAAATCCTTCAAATCAAAAGCACCGGTAAGTACTTCCAAAGCTTATGAACTGTTGCACATGGACCTATTTGGACCTACTAGAACATTGAGTCTCAATGGCAAACGGTATGGTTTTGTCATTGTAGATGATTTTTCTAGGTTCACTTGGGTGAAGTTTCTGGCTCATAAGAATGATGCACTTAATGTTTTTGAAGAATTCTTCAATAAAATTGAGCATGGAAATGTCCACAAGATATGCTCCATCTGCACTGATCACGGGGGAGAATTTGACAACAACTCCTTCACTGATTTCTGCAGGAACCAAGGAATAGAACACTTGTTTTCCTCCCCAAGAACTCCAGAACAAAACGGGGTTGTGGAGAGGAAGAATAGAACCTTGGTGGAGATGGCTCGTACGCTTCTGGTCGAAAATCAACTTGCAAGAACCTTTTGGGCAGAAGCGGTAAACACGTCATGCTACATTCTTAATCGAGCCATGGTAAGACCGGTATTCAAGAAAACTCCCTATGAGCTTCTGAAAGGTAAGAAACCATCCCTTGGATACTTCAGAGTTTGGTTCAAAGTGTTCATACATAACAATGATAAAACTGATTTGGACAATTTGAAGCCAAAAGTGACAAAGGTATTTTTCTTGGATACTCAGAACACTCTAGAGCTTATAGAGTGTTTAATCTTAAAACCAGAAAAGTGGAAGAAACTCCACATGTTGTATTTGATGAATCTCAAACCAAATCTAACAGTTCTAATCCTTACAGGTTCAAGATGAAACTGAAGATACAACACATGAAGAACTGCAAAGCAAACCAAATACAATCTCTAAGTCAGTTCAAAAAATAAACAGTGGCTATCTACGCAGGTACAATGATGAAGATGACGGACTTCTGTTCAGAAATGAAGATGAAGTACCTGCACAAGATCCACAACACGAGGATGAACTACAACATGAAAGTCCTCCAGCCACCCCTCCTCCAGAACAGTCTTCTGAAGTGCAAGATCAACCCGGTCCTTCAACAATCACAAATGTGAGGTACTCTAAAGCACATCCACTTGAGAATGTCATAGGTAACATAAATGATTCAGTTCAAACTAGGTCTCAAGTAATCAAATAGTTGAACAGATCATTTAGCCTTTGTCTCTCAAGTGGAGCCTAAAAATGTTGAAGAAGCCTTGAAAGAAAACTCATGGATTGATGCTATGCATGAGGAGCTAGGCCAATTTCAAAGAAATAATGTCTGGAGTTTAGTTCCTAGAACCCACAAAATTTCTGTAATTGGGACCAGATGGGTCTTTAGGAATAAACTAAATGAAGAGGGAAAGGTGGTGAGAAACAAGGCTAGACTGGTTGCAAAGGGTTATAATTAGGAATTTGGTGTGGATTTTGAAGAATCTTTTGCACCTGTAGCTAGGCTAGAAGCAGTCAGAATCTTGTTAGCTTATGCATGTTCAAATAAGTTCAAATTATATCAAATGGATGATAAAACTGCTTTCTTAAATGGCTACATTAAAGAGGAAGTTTATGTCTCTCAACCACCTGGCTTTGAACTTCATGACAAACCAAACCATGTATACAAATTGCACAAGGCTCTCTATGGTTTGAAATAGGCACCCCGAGCTTGGTACGACAGGCTAAGCCAATTTCTGGTAAGCAAAAACTACTCACGAGGTAAAGTAGACCAAACTCTCTTTACAAAGAAAGTTCGCACACACATCATTGTTGTTCAAGTCTATGTGGACGACATAATCTTTGGTTCTACAAACCCTTCACTGTGTGAAGAATTCTCACATCACATGCACAGTGAATTTGAGATGTGTTTAATGGGGGAGCTTCAATTTTTTCTTGGTCTGCAGGTCAGCAAATGGAAGATGGCTTCTTCATAAACCAAGAAAAATATGTCAAAGACTTCTCAAGAGATTTCAGTTTGAAACTGCAAAACCTGCCTCAACGCCGATGAGCACAAGCATTAAGCTAGAAAGTGATGCGAAAGGTAAACCGGTAGATGCTAAATACTTCCGAGGTATGATCGGCTCACTCCTCTATCTTACTGCAAGTAGACCTGACATACAATTCAGTGTTTGCCTCTGTGCTAGATATCAATCTAGTCCAAAGGAAAGCCACCTAATTGCAGTTAAGAGAATATTCAGGTATCTCTCAGGTACACATGACATGGGTCTTTGGTATCCAGCAGGTAGTAGCTTTAACTTAATCTCATATTCTGATGCTGACTATGCTGGATGTAAAATTGACAGGAAGAGCACTAGTGGCTATTGCCAGATGCTTGGTGGTTGCATGGTTTCGTGGGCATCCAAGAAGCAACATTCGGTTGCACTCTCCACTGCAGAGGCAGAATATGTTGCTGCAGGGAGTTGTGCAACACAAGTGTTGTGGATAACAAGCCAGTTGTGTGACTACGACATTGACCTTGGATGCACACCAATCTTATGTGACAACACTAGTGCAATCAATCTATCAAAAAATCCCATTCAACACTCTAGGACAAAACACATAGAAATCCGTCATCACTTCTTGAGAGATGAGGTAGCCAATAGAAATTTGGAAATTAGCTTCATACCAACAGAACAACAACTAGCTGATATCTTTACAAAACCATTGGCTGAGGATAGGTTCACATCCCTTAGAAGAGATTAGGCTTATGTAAAATTCAGTGACACAAATCCCAAGTCCTTGATGAATGTTCCTTGTAAGCAACAACTATGGGGTATATCAAATGGTGATTTGTGGAAAAACAAGTTCGGCTTGTTTGGAAACTTTCATTATGCGTGAGAAAATATTCTCCGCCAAGTACCCGTAGTTGGAGCCCATTAAGGGACATCCATGTTGGATAAAGGAGTAAGTTTCATTTCATTAGCCAAATTACTCTGAAAAACAAAAAAAAAATCATAAATCGAAAAATACCAAAAACAGTCTCAATTCCATGAATGGTCTGCTGAATACATGTGTGCATATCTTGCTTGAGTTGAATTGCATTGCTTAAACTTTGTGTCTTTTCATGAGCACACATCATGGGGGAGCTAGTTTAGATTAGATGGGTGTTGTTGTGAAGGACATTCCTTACGATTGATGTTCATATTCTCCTTCACAAATAATTATCATTTCACATTCAAATCTTCCTCTAAACTGGCCTTCAACAAGGATCTATCAACAGCCCTTCCTTCCCTTGTCGACAGATAGGCTTCCACAGACCACAGGTTCTGAACACTGTGTGCATCTGTCGACAGTCGACCATGCATCTGTCGACAGCTTGCACAGGTTTTGTCCTCCCCGCACAGCCTACAATCTGTCTGTGTGCAGCTGTCGACAGACACAACTTGGCTTGTCGACAGATAACACAGTCATCACATCAAGCAGAACATTCTTCATCTGTCTGTGTGTGACTGTCGACAAGCTCTTCCTAGCTGTCGACAGACACACTTCTACTTGGAATTTCAAGCCCATTCAATCAAAAACTCCTTGAGCTGGTTTCTCTAATAATGTCTAAGTGTCTATATGGTGTTAATTCATATATGACCACATCATGTGCATAAGATATTAAAGCTATTTTCAACAATCTTGTGATTTTTACATACTACTCATGTTAAGTCTAGGTTCTATCATTCTGGAAACATTTCACTATTTTCGAAAACTTAACACCTAACTCTTCTACATCATTTCCAAGTAGGCAAACATGGTTCCTTTTTTTTAAGGATTATCACTGAGTTTAATGTCTACAATTGATAGATAATCAATCACTACATTGATCTACGGTTATTAAAACAATACTTGGAGAAAAGCTACCTATTTCTACCCAATTTCATTCCATTAGCTTAAAATGAATTAAATTTGGAAAAATGCAGAGCAATGATGAGTTTTTGCTAAGTAACCGGGGAGTGAGCATCACAAATGTTTGCCCTCGCGTCAAAAGGCTCATTCATCAACTCTGTACAACGGTATGATGGACAATTTCACTGAGTAACTGGGGGTACGGGCACGTATAATGTCTACCCTCATGTTCAAAGGTGAAAGTCTTCTTAACTACCACTTTTTCCCATTGCATAAAAGAATGGCAAATAGGACTAATGGAATAGTGTGAAGCCTCCACTGAGTGATAATTCCCATGTGTCATTGATGTTTTTGAATGTCTTGGCATTTAGATATTTCTCTCCTTGATCATTTGAACCTCAACTACGAGAATTATGTGGTCCTACACTCTAATTAATAAAGAGAAGAGTAAAAGTGTTTCTTTCTGATGTCAGTGGGTGTTTTCTTTATGCTTCAACTTCAACTAATTAAGTATTATGTTTGAACCATAAAGGATATTGAAGTGGCCTTCTATCTCCATGTACATGATTGGTCTCTATTATGTCTTCACCTTCTATACACCTTAAGTCATCAGTCAAAAATCACTGCTCAAGAGTTTTCTTTTAAATTCCACATCAAACATCAACAAGCATACATTCTGCAGGGATCTGTCGACAGCTCCAAATTCATCTGTCGACAGACGGCGGCTGCCTTGTTTGGAAGTCCAACGGACACGCCGTTTGGGGCTGATTTGGTGGGCCATTGCCTTTTAAACTTCCCCCCCCCCCATTCTTAAATAGGCAACTCCGGCCCTTCCACCTCCAACACCACCCCAATCATCCCCTCCTTCTCCCACATACATCCCTTCCCCTTTCTGGACGGGAAACCCTACCTCCATCTTCCTTCCTCTTCCCTCTGTCTCCTGCCCTTCTTCCCTTTCCTACGTCCTTGCCTCATCTTTTCCATGGCACCCAAGGCGAAGAAGTTGGTCTCACGTCATCGTCCCGCCTCCTCCTCGCCCGGCGAAGGATCCAGGGTTCACGAGGAACGCCGGACCAAACACAGGGATGATCGCCTTCTAGAGTTGGTCGTACCTCCCCGTCTCCACCTCAAACGGGTTCACGGTACATTCACCAAGTTTGTTCCTCCACGTTATGTGGATTTCCACTCATTGGCCGATCTCTTCCCCAACCTCCAACCCCTGTTCGATACTCAGAGTTGGACAGTCTTCCTCTACGCTCATACGGCATACTCTCCTACTGCCGTAACTGAGTTCTTCAACAACCTAGCTTCCTCCGATCAAGGGTTCTACACCTCTGTGAAGGGCACTCCCTTTAAACTCACTGCTAACCTTTTTAGCACTGTCCTCCAGATTTCGAACACCGGGCGGATATTCTTGATCATCACCCAGACGCCTCTGTGTACTATCCCCTTCTTACTCTTCAACCCTATGATCCACCAAGGAGATTGCTAAGCTCAATGCCAACACTTTCCCTCCCCTCAACCGCATGATTCACCAAATCTTCACCACTTGCATTGCGCCGAAGCATGGCAGTCGTGAACTCGTCACCAATGTTCACAAATCATTGTTCACCTTCTTCCTTGAGTGTGAACCCATCAATCTTCCTCTCCTGATGCTTCGCTTGATCACCCAGTGCTTCTACCAACCCAGGAGATCCATGCCCTTCGCTTGCCCAATTACTTCTCTTTTGAAGTTTATTGGCATTCCTATTCCAGACAGTGAGTGTGTCTCACTCAACTCCCGCAACAGCTTTGATATCACTGCCGCAACACGCATGGGATACAAGCTAGTGGATGGGGTCGTGACCCGGGAACTCAAGGGCAAGGCACCTGCTGCTGCCGAGGATGAACCTACATCGGGGATGACGATCAAGCTGCTGATAATGAAGATGATGAAGAATGATGAAGACTCCCAGTCAGAGCCACTAGATGCTCCGGGAGATGCTGGTGTTGATGTACCTGCTCAGCCCTCCATTCGGGACTTGATAGCACAGCTACAAGTGCAGATGACACATGGCTTTGAGAGGCTGAATGCAAGAATGGATACCTTGGACACACACTTGACAGACTTGCCACTGAGCGTCATGACACCCATCAAGCTCCTGAAGATGATGCTGCATAGATAGATTTGTTGTTTAGGAGTGGGTCATGTCATGTATTTTCATTTCAGTCTGAGTCATTTGTTCCTTTCTGATGATATTTCATGTATTTTCTCCTTCCTTCATGTTATTTCAGTCACACTTTTGTCATGTGAATGTTTCACTTTCCTATGAATGAAATCACATGTTCTGTGCAAATCTCAAAGTGTGATTGTTGTCTTTACTTTTGATGTTGTCAAAAGGGGGAGAAGAAACCTCAATTGCATGAGCATTAATTGAATAATTTTGTCATCATCAAAAAGGGGGAGAATGTTGGGTTCATATTCTGGAAACTAAGTGAATTCACATTCTAAATGATAAATGATAATCAAACAATGTTTTTAATGATGAATGAGTTGAATTGAGGTTTCATACATGTCCATTAACATGATACAATATTTGGTTATCTATGTCTTCATTATACCTAACTATACATGTTTTATCATGTAGGTACAAGTGCATATAACCAAGCCTTCACAAATCATGAGAAAATGATCACATGTACATTATATACATGTACCTGTCGACAGACCCAAGGCATATGTCGACAGATGCCACAGTTGTGATCAGACAGAAAAGTGCTATGTTCAAAAAAAGAGCACTTGTCGACAGATGCTCAGAAACCTGTCGACAGATGTCACAGACAGAAATGCCAGAGTTCTGTGTTTTGGCAAAACTGACCTTGTCTGTCGACATATGGATGTCGCCTGTCGACAGATGCCACAGGCCAGAGCAACCTGAAGTCTGTCTATTGCAAATCTGTTGCAATCTGTCGACAGACACTCAGCACCTGTTGACAGACGCAGAGAATCTTCAAATACGGAAACCTTCCTTCATATCTGAGATTGTGTTTTCAAGTCCCATGACTCTCCATATGAAAACACAACTATATAAGCATCCTTTTGAAGAGAATCTCATACAGAAGCAGCCACAACCAAAAACCCTAAAGCCAAGTCCAAGAGAAAAGAGTTGATACTGCTCTGCTTCAAGTCTGCAGTGCAGAGACCGAAAGATCTGTTGATCCTGCAGTACTGAAGATAGATCGTCGTGGATTCAACCTTCTCTATCAATCCAAAGCAGTCAGTCGAAGTTTGAACTCCATCCAGACGTTCTCAGAAGAGTTCCACATCAGGATTTACTCCTATACTCTGAACTCTTCCTGTTTCACAATTCTTATCAATCGTGTGTGTGTTGTGTGATTCAAGCGTCTCTTGTGCTTGAGATCACGTGTGTGTGTTGTTCTGATCGTGGGTGCACATCAGAAAACACGTGTGTGTGTGTGAGTTGTAGTCACCGAACTCGCTCATAAGCAGTTTATTCTGTGTGTGTGTGTGTGCCGTGGACGTAGGATACACTGTTGTGTACTCCGAACCACGTAAATCTGCGTGTCTCGTGGTTTGATCGTTTCTACGATAGATGTTTGATAGACACGTTGCATATTCACATGCTAGATAGGTTTCTACATCATCTACACATAGTTTAGATCTTGATACTGTCTTGTTAATCTGTGCTTTCAGAAAAAGAACGCGATATATGTTTTAAGAGACAGTAATCTATTCAACCCCCCTTCTAGATTACCATATTGGGAATTCCGCAACCCTTCAAGAAGGCCAGCTACGGCTGGATGTGTAAGGGTCCTTAAGGGGGACAGTACTCTTGGTTAGTAAATCTCAAGTTGTTCTTGGGGACTGACAGGACGTCCTTGGGATAGGAGGTCCGAACCAGATAAAAATCCTCTGTGTCGGTATTTTTTCTTTGTGTGTTTATCTTCATTATCTCTAACACTTACCATCGATCTCAGTGCTTTTCTGTTAAGCATTTTTGTTGACAGGTTTTTCATCAAAACGAATTTTTAAAAATTCCATTCCCCCCCCCCCTCTGGGCTTGCTAGTTGGGCAACAGGGACTCACAGAACCCTCCATCCGAGCACTCGGCCCAGTTGAGTCCCTTCACTGTCCTCGGTAGGAACGCGTTAATGTGGACTTTTCCTATTATGACCCGCATAACCGTAAGAGGAAGAGAGTCTGTTAAAGGAAGGATCCGAAGATCACGCCTACAGTGCATGTGCTAGCTGGCCCGGAGCGACTGGGATCTGTCCAGCTACACCTGCCGCTTATGACCTCGGCCTACGAAAATCAAGGGCGAATTCATAGGCAATTTCCACAAGTCATTCCCGGTAATTCGGCTAGAGGAATCCCTATAAAAGAGAGAGACAACCCTCATAAAAAAGATACGCAACTTCTAGCGCGAGAACTCTTTATCTGACCTTCCGAGCTAACTTGATCGTCAGAGTCTCTACCCACCGAGGAGCCTCGGTGGTCTTGCAGGTCAGGAGCTCAGCAGCATCGACCTCGTCACCAAATCGTCTCCCCTTGGGTCCGCTCGGCCTGAGCCGACCCCCTTGCTCCAACAACAACATTTGGCGACGTGTGTGGGAATCCTCATACAAAAAGTTTTGATGGCACCCAAGGGAAAGACGGTGGCTCGTTCATTAGACGAGATCGTCCCTGCTGTCACGATGGAAGAGGTAGTTGAAGGTGGATCCGGCACCAAAGAACAACACTCGAACACCTCCTCTCATCTTGACCGTGTCGAGACGATGATCACAGGGCTTCATCAGATGCTAGCCCGGATGGAGCAGAACCAGCAGGAGGCGGTGGCGGCTCAAGGCGAGGTTGTGAATCATCCGATTGCCCCAGCAACAGTCATCCCAGATGACGACGGGCCCGCGGAGGTCCGGGCTGCCCCTCCAGCAATGTCGACAAGCCATGCCGACGTCCATGCAATGGCACCCACACCCTCAGCGCCCGTCCCCTTGTAGGTCCCAACGGTGCCCGCGGCCCCCGCCGCGGTGACAGAGCAGAGTGTTCCTAGGATGACCGAGGCCGACCATTATTCAGCCGAGTCGGCACCTGCCCCAACAAACTTATTACTAGTGGAGCCTCGATGGAAAAATGATCTCCAGGAGATGAACCGAAAGATTGAAGCTCTACAATGTGGTTCCCATGTTCCCTCGGTGGCGACATTACTGTCCACCTCGCCATTTGTCGAGGAGATTACCTCGGCCCCGGTCCCCATGAAATTGCAACTTCCAAAGTTTCAACGGTACAACGGAACTACTAATCCTATTCATCACCTTGATAACTTCCAGGGGCAGGTCAAGATGGTGAACATCTCTGATGCGCTGAAGTGTCGAGCCTTCATGACACGGCGCTGCAATGGTTCAAGGCGTTGCCGACGTGATCGGTGACGAGCTTCCCCGACCTGGCGCAGCGTTTCCTCGACCATGTCTACAACACGATGTAGCACTCCTTGTGCACTGATGGCCTGTGGCTCATCGCTCAGAAGGAGGCCGAGCTCTTTCGTGACTACGCCAAGAGGTTCCAGCTTGAAGTGATGAAGGTGGTGGACCTTGACCTGAGGACGGCCATCAACACCTTGACGAGGATTTTCTCAAATGCGCCGTTCGTGGCCTCCATTGCCAAGAAGCCACCTGTGAGTCTCTCCGACCTCCTTTCCCATATGCAGAAATACGTGAGGCTAGAATCCACCCTCGGTGCAGTTGGCAAGCTAGGGCGCCTGTCCGAGCAGGGATCCATGAGCAAGGCGCCAGAGTAGAAGAAGCAGAGAAGAGATGAACCCGCGGCGCGCGGGGAGAGGCGGCCGGATCTGAGCCGTCGACCAGACGAATCTCGCCGCATTAGGGATCTTCCCCACTTTGGCAAGCTTCCCTCCGAGATCCTACCTATCATCAAGAAGCTGCCTAAGTTTCGACGTCCCGAGCCGATGACTAGGCCCCCGTCGGGGCGCGGAGCCAACCTGTTCTACGAGTACCACAAGGAGTTCGGGCACACCACCGACCAGTGCCGAAGCCTCAAGGTGAAGATCGCAGAGATGCTGCGGCATGGCATCATCGGGAAAGACGTCGTGGACGGATGGCCAAAGGAGCACACACCCGAGAGGAATGTGGGGCGCAAGGAGGCAAAGGGGCGGTCCTGGTATTGGCAGGCGGCTCAGCAAGCGGGGGTGATAGCAGAAGAAAGTATAAGGCATATGCGTCGGCCGCGAGCTCAGGCTCGGGCAGATCTGCACCGGGGGCCCAAGGTCTCATAACTTTCTCTGAGGAAGATGTAGTAGGGCTTAGTTTCCCCCACAACGACGCATTAGTTGTGCACGCCGACATCGATGGGTATGATGTACATCGAATTTTGGTTGATAATGGAGCTGCACTAGACGTCCTTTTCTACGACTGTTTTGTAAAGATGACCAACCTGAGCTCCAAGTTGAAGCCAGTCGCCACCCCCCTCTTCGGGTTTAGCGGGACCCCTGTGAATGCCGAGGGGTCGATCAAGTTGAAGGTCACACTTGGAACCTGACCACGTCATGTAACGGTTGAGGTCGACTTCCTTGTGGTTAAAGTGAAGTCGGCCTACAACGCGATTTTTGGTCGGGGTCTCTTGGGAAAGCTTGGGGGAGTCCCCTCTACTTATCACCAAAAACTGAAATTCCCAACACCAAACGGGATCGGCGTGGTCGTGGGGAACCAAACCGAAGCCCGTCGGTGCTATGCAAACTCCATAAAAGCAAAAGAACCAGTCATTTTCGAGTATAATCTTGTCCATGATGAACATGCAGAAAGGCACGAGCTCGGCGAACAGACGAAGCAGGTGGAGATTAAAGAAGGGAGTTTAATGGTCGGCGTCGAGTTGCAGGAGTTGGAAGCCGAGGTG
This sequence comes from Colocasia esculenta, assembly GCA_014218235.1. Classification (NCBI taxonomy): domain Eukaryota; kingdom Viridiplantae; phylum Streptophyta; class Magnoliopsida; order Alismatales; family Araceae; genus Colocasia; species Colocasia esculenta. The sequence continues at coordinate 31,310,980 of CM024755.1, read as the reverse complement.
GTAGATTTCCTTAAGGAGAGCGGCGACGTCTTCGACTGGTCAGAAGATGACCTTCCGGGGATCGACCCGAGGGTCATCCAGCATCACCTGAACCAACCCCAAGATCCGACCTGTGCGCTAGAAGAAGCGACCGTTGTCGACTGATCGGCAAGAAACAGTAGACGACAACCTCACAAAGTACCTGCGCGTGGGGATGGTCCGCGACGCCTTCTACCCTAAGTGGGTGGCAAACGTCGTCCTTGTGAAGAAAGCGAATGGAAAATGGTGCATGTGCATGGACTTCACCGACCTAAACAAGGCATGCCCGAAGGATAGTTTTCCGCTTCCTCGTATCGACCAATTCGTCGACTCAACGGCGGGACACGAGCTTTTGAGCTTCCCCGACACCTACTCCGGGTACCATCAGATCAGAATAGCCCCCGAAGATGAGGAGAAGACTGCCTTCACTATGGAAAAAGGTCTGTACTGTTTCACCCGAATGCCCTTCGGATTGAAGAATGCAGGGGCGACGTACTAGAGGCTCGTCAACATGATGTTCGAGCGACAGATCGGGAAAACGAAGGAGATTTACAGCGACGACATGTTGGTGAAGAGGGAAGTGCATCTTCGGCGTCCGAGCAGGAAAGTTCCTCCGCTACCTCTTCTCGAACCGGGGCATCGATGTTGTAACAGTACAGCAGTTCGAATCTGGGTTTATCGGGTCTATGTGTGGTGCTCTTGACCAAGAGATGGTCAATGGGCTGTTTGTGTGGTTTGTGTGCATAGGGTGAGCAGTGTGGGCCGGATATGCCAGCCCATTTGCACCGCTGGTTCACTGTTTTGAAACGCGGCAGAGCCAGGCGACGCAATTTGGTGTTATTCAATTGTGCAATGGTTTGTCATTTATTTCACACTCTGTACTATTTAATAATTGTAATTCCGCTCCGATATTCCGCGTCGGGGCGTTACATTGGTCCCCAACTAGTCTTGTTTCCAGTGCCTCACTTTAGGGAGCTCGGGCCGGAGTCCCTAAAGGTGTCAGGCATGGGCCTACGGGGTGTGTGACCTGTAGGTTGTGGTGTTGGTTGGTCTCCACTGTTCTTGGCTTGTTGTTGTGGAGCGGCAGTTGGACCTTTCGTTCGTGACTGCGAGACTGAGAGGTATGTCTTGTGTTGTGTTGTCCGGGTTGGATACTAGCATCATGAACCAGTAGTCCGTTCCCGTGTGGTGGCGTCGTTCCTTTCCGACTCGTGCTTTGCCACAGGTGGTGGCTTGTGTGTGTGACTCGTTGGTTAAGGTTGTAACCATTGTGGTGTGCCCTGGAGGTGGCACGGTTCTGTGGTTTAGTGTTGTACCTCGTGGTAGTAGGTACATGTACCCCTTGTGGGTAGAGTTGTGTTGTGGTACGTGTGTCTTGTCCTCATCTGGTGATGAGGTGAGACCGTGCGTACTGTGGAGATCTTGCAGTGTGATTCTCCACGTGTTGTGTGTTACTGGTTATGGTTTGGTATGCGGGTATTGGCTGGTTGTCGCCAATCCTGATATTCTGTGTGTGTGGATTGCCAGTGAGACTGTGGCCTAGGCAGTGGTTTTCCGGTGAGGCTTATGGTCGAGGTGGTTCAGTTGTAGGGAGGATTAGCGGTGTTAATCTAGTCATGTGTTTCCCTATACTCTCCGAGGATCGGGTTTAGCCGGTGTGCTTGTGATTAGTTATCGTTTAACATGCTTGTGTGTGCATGTTATGCTTCGGCTACCGGTGTTGCCAGTGAGACCCCTTTGGGGTTGAGGTCTCTTTGTGTTGTTATGGTTTCATTGTGGGAGGTCCCTACTGAGCCAGTGAGTCAGTGACGTGTTGAGGCTCACTCCCTTACAGTCTTTGCAGGGATTAGTTGGTTCCGTGCGACTCGAGGAGGAGTTGTGGCAGACTTGTACCACCAGCAGAAGAGTAGTTGAGTCGTTTGAGTTTGTTCTCACTCGGGGTATGCCCTAGGTAGTTGTACTCTTTAATTGGACATGTAATGTTGTAAAGGACTTTTGTACATTGTAGTTTACAGTTATATACACTTGTACTTTCCTGTGTTATATACTATACTTGTGGTCGTTTATATTCTTACTGGACACATGTTAGTGATATCCCTTGCGAGACTTCAGTCCGTTCGCGGGAGACAGATCTAGATATGGACCCTTATTGGGTATAAATATCCAGGGCCGTTACAGTTGGTATCAGAGTAATGGTCCAGTTAGAATATGAAAAGACATTGAATGTACAAAGTCCCAATACATGGATTAATGTCCACTGCTGGTAGTAGTCTGGTTTTACGTGATTTAAAATGGTTTTCACGTAAGTTTTTGTTATGTGAATTGTGTGTTGTTGGCAGTTGTTGGTAGTAGTAGGAAAGGATGTGGTAGAGGAAATACAGATTGTGAAAAGTTAATAAATATGAAAAGGGTTGTGTGTAAACCTGGTTAATATTAGAAATGGTAGAAAAATGGTAAGATTAGAGATAGAAATTCAGTGTGTCAAAGGCCAGTTAAGTTGTGTAAAGAATCCATAGTCATGAAAATTGGAAAGATTAGTAATTTCAGCTATGAAATCCAGGAAGAATATTTTAGTGAAAAACAGAAATGGGTAGAGATAGAGATAAAGAAAGATATGATGGAATAACAGAGGAAACAGATGTATAATGAGGAATAGAGCAGTGTATATTTAAAGACGAGTTAGTGTGCATTAATGGTTGAGAACCTCAGCAGAGGGGATTATTGTGTTGAGATTTGTGTCAGTTGATATCAAGGAATAGTTTGGTAAACAGTTTGATCAGTGTTAAGGAAGATTTGTGATAAGTGTATAAAGTGGATGAGCCCCGGATGAGACAATGGTAAGCAGAGATACAAGAATTGTGGCAGCTAGACTCAAGATGTATGGGTTTAGCGTTGGTTGCACCCGCGAGTTTGGGAACAAAAGGCTGTTATAAATAGTGATAGTATAAAGAAATTAAGGGAAAAAGAGATTTGTGTATGGATGTGCCGAGGTGAATAGTTGAACAAGGAAAGATTAAACAGAGATCAGTACACAGTAGGGTTTCCTGAGAAGTTTAAAAAGAAAGATATCTGTGTGGCAATAATTGTTTGTGAAGGTTTTGCAGAAGTCTTTATTGAAGACTACAGAATTAGTAATGTTTAGAAGCTATGCTCCATTACGGAATCAGGCAGAGCAGATTATGGAATTTAAAAGAGATATGTCAGAGTTTGGCTAGGGCGGAACATAAATGAAAAAAAAAAGATTAAATGGTAATAAGAATTACAGAGGTAAGGATGTATTAAGGCTAGCCAATTAGTAAAGTGCTTCAGAGGAATACACCACGGTTGTAATATTGGCAGTTGGCAGAATATGGACCAAAAAAGAAAGAGTGAAGCAAGTAATGAAAAGAATGGAAATAGATAATTGAGAAAATGATCAGAAAGGATTTGCAGGTTAGTGTATAGAAAATGGAATTTTAAATTGAGCAGAGGTATTTGTGGAAAACATTTCTGAGGTAATGTAAAAGGCAAAAAGGGCAGATCAGTTAAGGAACAATGAATATGACTTAGTATAGCAGAATAGAATCGAAAGAAAGAAATGTGATGTAGATAATGGAATGGATAAGCACAGAAGAAAAGGATGATCAGTTGAGTAAGGGAAAAGATTTAAGAAAATGTGGCACTTGTGTGCAAAAGAGTTAGTAAAGAGGAATGTGGAATCTGTGCAGAATAGATTGAGCCGTATTGTCTGAGAGAAGAAAGTGTAGAGTTAAAGCAATGAGGACATCATTTTGAAATAATAAAGAGGCAGTGTGAAAAATCAGCTAGAGAAGATGATTTAAAGACAAGACAGGTACAAGGCAAGCAAGATGTGCCAACAGTCACGAGGCAGAATGCAGAATTTAAAGATGAAGCACAAATATATGTGATATAAAAAGAAAAGCAGATCAGCAAACTCCAGTGTTTCAGGCCAGTTGCAGTTGATGGAGCAGAATAAGTAAAGAAATACATGAAATGAGAATTGAGTCTAGCTAGGATTTGAGAAATAGTGAAAGTGGAAAGCAAATAAAAATTGTATCGGAAATAGAATTTATGAAAGATTGTGCCGAGTGGTCAGTATGATCAGAGTAGCGCAGCGGAAGCGTAGTGGGGCTATACCCCACAAATTCATTTATTTGAAAGGGGAATTACATATTTTGGCACAGATGGGCAAGAGATCGAGAAATTTATAAAATATGAGTTAAAGAAATGCGAGCAAAACAACATGAAAAGGCAGAAATTTCAGAAAAAGATAATGAGTTTTCTGTGGAAAAGTTAGCAGTTGAGAGTACAAAAAAAAGATAAAGCATAGAACAGTTGACAATCATGAGTAGAGAAGATATGGCACCGTAGAGTGCGAGAAAAATAAGATGGTTTTAAATGGCAGATGAGAGTATAAATACAGATAAGGCAGAATAATACCAGACAATGATAAACATAAATGAAATGGCACCGAAAAATTTGAGAATTGAAAGAGGTTATGACATGGTAAAGCATCACAGTGGAGCAGTGTTTAGTAAACAATTTGAGGAAGTAAAGCGGCCTAGAAAGGAATATTGCAGGCACAGTCCGGAAAGTGTGGAAACAGGTTGAGTCAAAGGAGACAAAGCGCCAATGGTAAGTTAGAATAGCTACCATTGAAAAGTGGAGAACAGAAGAATGACATAAAGTGCAGAGCAAATATGAAGAGGATGAAAGAGAACGGTAAAGCAGGAAAGGTATGAAAATGAGCAGATCAAGGTAGTCCGTGGGCAGTGATTTGAAAAGCAAGAGCAACAAAGAGTGTATCATATACTTGTTCTGTATATGGCTTTATTTCTTTTTAGGTGTTAGTCTGACTTGCCGTGGTTTCGCTCTGAATGTCGAGGATGACATTTCTTTTTAGGTGTTAGTAATGTAACAGTACGACAGTTAGGATCCGGGTTTATTGGGTCTATGTGTGGTGCTCTTGACCAAGAGATGGTCAATGGGCTGTTTGTGTGGTTTGTGTGCACAGGGTGAGCAGTGTGGGCCGGATATGCCAGCCCATTTGCACTGCTGGTTCACTATTTTGAAACGCGGCGGAGCCAGGCGACGCGATTTGAACGCGTCAGCCTTGCCCGACGTGATTCAAGGAACCGCCGCTGTGACATGTGGCGCGTGGGTTTCGTTGGCGTCGGACTAGGTGGACGCATTTAAAGGGTTTAAACACGGCGTCTGCCTGCGACGCGATTTTTATTGTGACTTAAAAGGCTTCGTTTTGGCCAGACAGAGCAGGGGGATGCTGTCCGGTGCAGGGGAGGTTGCTGTGGCGCCTTCCATGGGGTTTTCCGGCGATCTTGGCTTCGGATGACTCGTACGGCGCGGGAACCATGCGAGGACGATGCTTGGAGTGTGGGCGTGCCGTCGGCGAGGAGGCTTTGGTGTGTTCTTTGGCGTCTTCTTTTGGTAGGGAGACTTCCTACCTCTGTTTCCAATTTTAAAGCATGTTTGGATCAGGTTTAAGGGTTGGAGCATGTGAGGGTGGTTTGCCCTTGTTGTGTTTTACACATTTACAGCTTTGCATAGAATGGATGTTTAGTTTTGTGGTTGTTTCCCCCGTATGGGAGTGTGGGTTCGGCCCGTGAGCTGAACCCACTGTCACCGTTGAAACGCGTCCACGACAAACGACGCGTTCATGTTGGAACGCGGCACGTTGAGTCGATGTGTTTTTAGTTTTGTCTGTGCGCAGTGGCGGTGTTGGTATCCTGTCTGTTTGACCCGATGCGTTCTTATGGAAATGCATCGGTGTTGTCGGACTCGATTATATGTTGACCGTTGGTTTGACCGATTTGGTCTAAAAGTGTCGTGTCGGGCCGATGCGACTTGGTCGCATCACTAAGGTCTGTCGCGACAACATTTCGAATAACGTCTGGGATGATTGACGCGATTCAAGTGGCGGCGGCTGTGTCCGACGCGTTTAAGCTCCAAGGTTGATTTCTGGTGGTTGGGCAGTGAGGGTCTTGTGTAGACCTAGCTCTAGTTTATTGTTAATCTTTAAAGGTTATTGTGATGGTTATGTGTTAAGTGGTGTGTATGTAGCCATCGAGGTCTCGAGGTGATCAATGACAGGCGAAGTTATGTCCCATTATTATGGTTTATGTATGTGTCGATGTTGGTTGTCTTGGAAGTCACATGATGACCATTGACAAGCTAAGCTTGACATTTGTATACCGTGGTTTATAATAAGAGATCGTATATCATGGTTTGTTTGTTTGCCGAGTCTGGTGGTCTGGCGCCTAATCCGCAATACCTCTTCAGTCGGGTACCCCAGGTTCCTAGGAGAGCCAGGCACGTGTGTTGTGCTCGGGGTGTGTCTCGGTACGTGTGTACCTCAGAGGTTTGAGTCGTCTTCCTGGACACCCTCACTCTAGAGTTTAAGTTGTACGTCCGGTTGAGGGAAAGACGACTGAGGGGCAGCGACTTGTATTTGTGGGTGTGCAGTCGCTTGTAGCACGCTCGTGGTTGGGGGTATGGACACCAGTAGTCGACACTGGTCTCCAGCTAGTCCTGTTTCTAGTGCCTCACTTTAGGGAGCTCGGGCCGGAGTCCCTAAAGGTGTCAGGCATGGGCCTGCGGGGTGTATGACCTGTAGGTTGTGGTGTTGGTTGGTCTCCATTGTTCTTGGCTTATTGTTGTGGAGCGGCAGTTGGACCTTTCGTCTGTGACTGCGAGACTGAGAGTTAGTTCTTGTGTTGTGTTGTCCGGGTTGGATACTGGCGTCATGAACCAGTAGTTTGTTCCCGTGTGGTGGCATCGTTCCTTTCCGACTCGTGCTTTGCCACAGGTGGTGGCTTGTGTGTGTGACTCGTTGGTTAAGGTTGTAACCGTTGTGGTGTGCCCTGGAGGTGGCACGGTTCTGTGGTTTAGTGTTGTACCTCGTGGTAGTAGGGACATGTACCCCTTGTGGGTAGAGTTGTGTTGTGGTACGCGTGTCTTGTCCTTAGCTGGTGATGAGGTAAGACCATGCATACTGTGGGGATCTTGCGGTGTGATTCTCCACGTGCTGTGTGTTACTGGTTATGGTTTGGTATGCGGGTATTGGCTGGTTGTCGCCAATCCCGATATTCTGTGTGTGTGGTTTGCCAGTGAGATTGTGGCCTAGGCAGTGGTTTTCCGGTGAGGCTTATGTTCGAGGTGGTTCGGTTGTAGGGAGGATTAGCGGTGTTAAGCTAGTCCTGTGTTTCCGTATACTCTCCAAGGACCTGGTTTAGCCGATGTGCTTGTGATTAGTTGTCGTTTAACATACTTGTGTGTGCATGTTATGCTTCGGCTACCGGTGTTGCCAGTGAGACCCCTTTGGGGTTGAGGTCTCTTTGTGTTGTTATGGCTTCATTGTAGGAGGTCCCTACTGAGCCAGTGACGTGTTGAGGCTCACTCCCTTATAGTCTTTGCTGGGATTAGCCGGTTCCTTGCGGCTCAAGGAGGAGTCGTGGCAGACTTGTACCACCAGCAGTAGAGTAGTTGAGTCGTTTGAGCTTGTGCTTCCTCGGGGTATGCCCCAGGTAGTTGTACTCTTTAATTGGACATGTAATGTTGTAAAGGGACTTTTGTACATTGTAGTTTACAGTTATATACACTTGTACTTTCCTGTGTTATATACTGTACTTGTGGTCTTTTATATTCTTACTGGACACGTGTTAGTGATATCCCTTGCGAGACTTCGGTCCGTTCACGGGAGACGGATCTGGATATGGACCCTTATTGGGTATAAATATCCAGGGCCGTTACAGATGTCAACCCCGACAAAGTGTGAGCCATGATTGACATGACAGCTCCGAGGACCGTCAAAGAAGTGCAGAGGCTTAACGGTCGGATCACCGCCTTGAGCAGATTCATGTCCAGGTCGGCCGAGAGATGCAAGCCGTTCTTCAACGTATTGAGAAAAGGACGGTTGAATAGAACGACGACTGCCAGAAGGCCTTCGACGAGATCAAGGCATATTTGGCCAGTGTCCCCACTTTGAGCAAGCCTATTGTAGGAGAGGAACTGTTCTTATACATCTCGACAACGGCTCACTCAATCAGCTCGATGCTCGTACGAGAAGAGGAGAGGAAGCACCTTCCTGTGTACTATACGAGCAAGGCCTTGTGAGGAGCCGAACAATACTACTCCGACCTCAAGAAGGCGGGGTACACACTGGTGATGGTGGCCCGATGACTCTGACCATACTTCCAAGCTCACAAGATTGTGGTCCTCACTAACGCCCCCATCAAGCAAGTGCTCTGCTGACCAAAGGCCTCGGGGAGGATGGCCAAGTGGGCTATCGAGCTTGGCGAGTTCGACATATCATATAGGCCTCGGGTCGCCATCAAAGCCCAAGCCCTCGCCGACTTCATTTCTGAAGGGACGGTGAGGTCGCCTGAACCAGAAGAGGTCGTTGAATGCTGGAAGGTTTATGTGGACGGAGCATCCAACTCTCAAGGCAGCGGGGCTGGAGTCGTCCTGCATTCCCTCGATGGCCTCGTCTTAAAGTACGCAATTCGGTTCGGTTTCTCCGCTTCGAATAACATAGCCGAGTACGAGGTTGTGATCTCAGGGCTTAGAATGGCAAGGTCGCTGGGGGCAACAAGAGTCCTCGTTCACAGCGACTCCCAGTTGGTCGTCAGTCAAGTCTCAAAGGAGTTCAAAGCAAGGGAAGAAAGGCTCGCTTCATACATGGTCGAGGTCCTGAGGATGATGGGTGACTTCGAGTCGGCGGAGCTGCTGAAAATCCCTAGAGCCGAGAATTCTCAAGCCGACGCACTGTCCAAGTACGCAGCTACCTCAGAATATCGTCAAGAGTCCTCGGTGCTCGTGGAGGAGCATGGTGAGCCTTCTGTGGGATCTACAAAAGTCATGCGCATTGAGGTCGGACGAACATGGATGACTCCTATTGTGGAGTTCATCCGAGACGGACGACTTCCAGAGGATCAAGGAGAGGCGCTAAAGGTAAAGAGACGAGCTCCAAGATTTTTTATGATCGGCAACGACCTTTATAAGAAGGGCTTCAGCTTCCCGCACCTGCGATGTGTGAGCTTAAGGCAGGCCAAGGAGATCATCCGTGAAGTACATGAGGGCACGTGCGGAAATCACATAGGTCCGCGATCGTTGGTCCAAAGGATAACTCGACAGGGTTACTAGTGGTCGACCATGCTGAAGGATTCTAAAGGCTACGTCCGGAGATGCCAACAATGCCAACTCTTCGACAAAGTTGATCAACAGCCGCCCTCAAGCCTCACTCCATCGAAAGCCCCATGACCTTTCGCACAATGGGGAATGGACATCCTCGCCCCGTTTCTGCCAGCCTCAGGGCAGCGAAAGTTCCTCATCGTCGGGGTCGATTACTTCACCAAGTGGGTGGAAGCCGAGCCATTGGCAAAAATAACTGACGCCAACGCGTGGGGATTCGTCTGGAAAAATCTCATTTGCAAGTTCAGGCTGCCCAGGACAATCATCACCGAAAATGGCAAGCAATTTGACAACGCCAGATTCTGTCGGAACTGCGAGGAGCTCGACATTGACCATCGATTCACTTCGGTCGCTCACCCTTAGTCTAATGGGCAAGCCGCGGTGACCAACCGAACACTCCTCGATGGACTGAAGAGGAGGCTGGACAACCATAAGGGTCGGGGGTCGAGGAGCTACCCCATGTGCTGTGGGCTTATCGAGTGACGCCCCGAGAAGCCACTCGAGAGTCTCCCTTTGCGCTCGCCTTCGGAGTAGAGGCAGTGACGTTGCTCGTGCCCTCAGAAAGAATCCTAGGGTTCGAACGTGAGGACAACAACCGCTCGCTATGTGAGGAGCTGGATCTGATCGAAGAATGGCGGGACGGGGCAACAACAAAGGTGGAAGTCTACCAACGTAAGATAAAGCGAAGGTTCGACACAACCGTCAGGCCTCGTCACTTCAATGTAGGCAGCCTCATCCTCCAGAAACTCGTCATCTCGGATCCCAAGTCAGCAGGAGGAAAGATGTCCCCTAATTGGGAGGGCCCGTACCGGATGATTAAGAACCCCAGTCAGGGGGCGTACCGTTTGGCGAACTTGAATGGTTCGGCGGTTCCGAGGACATGGAACACCGAACACCTCCGATGTTATTATCCTTGAAGATATCAATGAAAAACAAGGTCGCATCGACACTCTAAATTTCCTAACGAGGTCGCTTCAGCACTCTAAATCTCCTACGGAGGTCGCTTCGGCACCCCGAGTTCTCTAACGAGGTCGCTTCGGCACTCTAAATCTCCTAAGGAGGTCTCTTCGGCACTTCGAGTTCTCTAACGAGGTTGCTTTGGCACTCTAAATCTCCTAAGGAGGTCGCTTCGACACTCCGAGTTCTCTAACGAGGTCGCTTCGGCACTCTAAATCTCCTAAGGAGGTCGCTTCGGCACTCCGAGTTCTCTAACGAGGTCGCTTCGGCACTCTAAACTCGCAAACAAGATTGCTTCGGTGACAAGGTTGCATCGGAACTTCGACGTTCAGGTCGTTCATACGTCGACGAGGTCGCTTCGGCACTCTAAATCTTCTAAGGAGGTCACGTCGGCACTCCGAATTCTCTAACGAGGTCACTTCGGCACCCTAAAGTCTCTAACGAGGTCACTTTGGTAAAATCTCTAAGGAGATCACTTTGGCAATCCAAGTTCCCTAACGAGATCGCTTCAGCACTCTAAACTCGCAAACAAGATTGCTTCGGTGATGAGGTTGCATCGGAACTTCGACGTTCAGGTTGTTCATACATCGAAAGCAGAGAAAACAATCCTAAGACGAGAACGGAAAATTACTATATATCGCCAAAACGGCTCAAGAGCCAAAAAAGTTTTTACAAAAGTACACCGATCAAAGCTCAGTGGCGGCTTCGGTTACAAGGGCGGCTGAAAGGGTAGAGGCGCCAGCATCGGTCTGCCCGACCTCGGCTTGCCCGACCTCCTCTTCGGACTCGTCATTGTCCGCGACTGGAGGCTGCACGCCGGAGGGGTCCAGCTCGGGAAAGGCCTTGGCCACAGCCTTCAAGCAGTACTTATAACCGTCTCGAAATAGACCGGTTATTTGCTCAATATGTACGTCAGACTCCTTGATCTCGACCACGGCTTTTTGACGCTCGTCGGCCACGAGCTTGGCGATTTCAGCCTTCGTGCGCTCGTGGGCCTCCACCTCAGCCTCCCGGGCTACCTTCTCCGTCTGCAGCAATGACTTGAGCTTATCCAAGACCTTAGCAAGTGCGGCCGCACAGTCTTCGGACTTGCTGGCTTGAGCGGCCTCGGCGGCGATCGATTCCTTCAGCTCGGTGTTCCTCGCCTCGAGGTCGACACACTTTTCCTCGATGACATGCAGCCGACCCTCGATCATCGTTCGAGCCTGGTCGGTCCGCTGAAGGAGGGACCCGATGAGCCCGAGGTGCTGTTGCAGCCCCCGATAGAGCTCGTCAACGAGGTCAGAAGACTTCATCGTAGCCGCCCGCGAGCTAGCGCTTGCTGGCGTAGAAACCCGACCCCACTCCTTGGGGCTCAACTGCACTGACATTGTCGAGGAGGCGCTTGAGCGACAAGGGGGAGAAGTGACGTTTAGGGTACCGCCCGTGGTCGCTTCCGACTCGGACGCCTGAGCTCGCTTGGCCGACCTCTCCGCTGCTGGCTTAGTCGGGGGTGTTGGTACTGCTGGGGTGGGGGCCTTGATGGAAGGCACTGGAGGGTCCACGATCTGAACATCCGCCTCTTCAGCTGGCCTCTTCTCCACCCGAGTTGAGTTCTTCTTTCACCTGCCTCCCCCGGCGAGGAAGCACTAAGTGGCGAGGGCCGCGTAGTCTTCTCCCCCTTGCGCCGGAGCGTACTGGTCGGCCATCTCTGCCACAACGTTGTCGTCAGACTATGCCGCAAGAAGAAAATAACAGGTTTTGAAAGCTCCTACAAATAACAGACCTCGGTCGGCTCGCTGGATTAACTCGAATAGCTCAACAGAGGGTTCGTTCAAGTCGGGCATTGTCACTGCCTACATCGACTCGAAGTCCTAGAGCTCGACGTCACTCATATCGGATGGAGACCGAAAGGCCCTATCGTGGGGGTTAATGGCCGACTAGACGGTAGGGAAGTCCCAGCCCTTAGAACTATGAATAAAACAAAAGTTCCTCTTCTAGTGGTGGATAGAGGAAGGGAGACGGCCAGGGAAATGCCGACCCGATCGAGCTGAAATATACAGCCAATCTCCCGAGACTTTTATGGAAAAGCAATAGAAGAAGAGGTGGATGCTCGGCTGTACCTTGGCCAGGGAACAAGCAACGAGGAACCCAATGGCCAACCTCCAGGAGTTGGGAGCCAATTGAGAAGGGGCGACCTCTAGGTACAAAAGCAAATGGAGGAGGAAAGGGTGAATAGGGTATCGGAAGCCGGCTCGGACCACCTCCGAGTAAAGACAAAATCCATTCTCCATCGTATAATGGGTTAGGAAATCGTCGGTAGCAAAGATGGTGAAGTCGGGAGGGAAGTCAAAGCCAGGATCATCGACAACCCACTCGAGGGTCCTCTTATCGATCTCGGTGCTAGCGTCCGCCACAGAGTTAGCCGCTCTTCGCACACCGGATGGGGGAGCTGCGGAAGCCTTGGGCACATACGTCCCAAGGGATACCGCGGGGACAAAATCGTCAACAGTATCCGACGACAGGGCGTCAGAAGGGCCCGCCTGAGTTGGAATAGGATGAGAAGATGGGGGCCGAACAAAGGTACCCTCAGAAGGAGAGTATCCCGAAGAAGACGAAGACGACGAAGAGGACGAAGGAGACGACGAAGTAGAAGCAGAGGGTGAGCCCATGGCTTACCTCTGGGGAAGCAATCGAAGCAAAAACACACGACCGAGAGCTCGACGAGAGCACTCAGACAATCCTCCACTACTCGAAAGGTCGGCCGCCTCAGACGATGGAGCTCACGTGCGAAGGTAAGGTCCTTCTTTCGGTACCAATTGCGCTATTTATAAGGTCCCAGGATTGCTATAATCCAACGGTTGAGGGTCATCGCTGCGGCAAGGCGACGGGATCGATCCACATGTCATCACCTCATAGGCCGATAGAGCCTGAACATAGATCGCGATCGAAGGCAGAGGGCGTGGACAGTTTGGAAGTCGAGGCGTCGATGTAACTGCCTGTCGCCTCACCTGCCATCATGATTGCAGCCGAGCGTCGAGGCGCCGCATCGCTTCGACTTTCGTCAGACGCTTCAGAAGTCCTATCAGTCTGACCGCCGCCGCATTCCATACTGATTCTGACATATTCGTAGCGAAGATTTCTGACAGGGAGTCGTACGAGACCACCTGGCCTTAGCAGTTTAGACCTCTCAGACACCTTCTCCTCAGGACCGGGGCAACGTCCCGAGCAGAAGCTGGGGGGCCAATGATACGGTTGGTCCTCGAGGGCTCGGTCGAGTCGGTCCTCGGGGGCTCAGCCGGGTCGATCCTCGGAGGCTCGGCATGATAGCACGACGTCCACCGAACGGACCCCGATCTGTCAAACCTGGCCGAGCTGGGACTCGCAGAACCCTCCATCCAAGCGCTCGACCGAGATGAGTCCCTTCACTATCCTCGGTGGGAACGCGTTAACGTGGACTTTCCCAATTATGACCCGCATAACGGTAAGAGGAAGAGAGTCTGTTAAAGGAAGGATCCGAAGATCACACCTACAGTGCATGCGCTAGTGGCCCGGAGCGGTAGGGATCTGTCCAGCTACACCTGCCGCTTATGACCTCGGCCTACGAAAATCAAGGGCGACTTCGTAGGCAGTTTCCACAAGTCATTCCTAGTAATTCGGCTCGAGGAATCCCTATAAAAGAGAGAGACAACCCTCATAAGAAAGGTACGCAACTTCTAGCGCGAGAACTCTTTCTCCGACCTCCCGAGCTAACTTGATCGTCGGAGTCTCTACCCACCGAGGAGCCTCGGTGGTCTTGCAGGTCAGGAGCTCAGCAGCATCGACCTCGTCACCAACTCGTCTTCCCTTGGGTCCGCTCGGCCTAAGCCGATCCCCTTGCTCCAGCAGCTACACTATGGATGAATAGGAGATTTCTTTTCATGGATTAGCCAAAACACATGGTTATGTAGATGGCACTAGGTTACAATGATGGCATATCCATGTTGAGAAACGCTAGGAGCTTGGGACGGCTCTTGAGCCGTCTAGGGTGCCAAAACAAAGACGAGACCCGTGCACCCCCTCCCCCCGAGATGAGGGCAATCCGTCCCGAGAGGTAAGCATTTCTCTATCCATGATATTTTTTATTTATAAATGACATATTTGATAATATTTTAATAATGATAGTATATTTACTATTTTTGTGTAACAATAATTTTTATAAAAAATCTAATTCTTATTTCTTGATAGAGAGAAATTAGAAGGAGTTTCTTGGCTCCTCTTCAACTTGCAAATAAAATCTAGCTCAATTGTCTCTTAATATCAATTGCACTTGTCATCGTCAAAATCATTTCTTTTACTCCTACTTTTTTTGTCGCTCGTACTATTTATATGTGTTGGAGATGGATAATATTCATCTGTCCCAACAATAAACCCGATCATCAGCAGCGACGGAGCCGGGGGGGGGGGGGGGGCAATTGCCCCCCCTTAATTTTTTGTCTAAAATTTCCCTTAATTTCTTGAGTGAATTAAGTTGTTGATGGGCATGTGAAGATTTTTTTAACTTTATTAATTGCCCCCCTTATTTGAGTATCCATAAATAATTAAGCTTATTAATTGCCCCCCTTATTTGAGTATCCATAAATAATTAAGCTTATTAATTGCCCCTTTCTAAACATTTCTGGCTCCGCCACTGATCATCAGTTCGATCATTATGATATATTTGCTTAGGAAATATCGTTTTACTTTTACAAATTTTATTATGGTTAATGTCATTCGTGAACAATACATTAATTTGAGAAAGATTTATTGCACTTTCACATTGACTAGACAACAAGTCCATGTGGCATCCAACAATTAGATTGCCACTTTATCACTCCTCATATGAAGGGTGCCACATGAACTATTGCCTAGTCACATGTGCAAGTGCAATAAGCCTTTCTCCATTAATTTAGTTACACTAGGAAATGCCGATTTCGCTTGTTCTAAACTGTTAAGGCAGATCTTAGATGTTAACCCTAATCTCCGATTAAATAGAAAAGCTGATTACTGGATATTTTGCAGTCATTTTAGATGTTATGAAACTTTTTTGGTTTTTGACACTAGATGTTATGAAATCCCAATCACTCGTCAGGTTCGGCCCAACTATTGTTGCTTACGTCGTTAGAGAATCCAATTTGCCAGGCGGAGCCAATCACCTAATCCAAACTCTACGCCCCGAGCAACAGGCCGCATAAGCACCCCTAAAACCCTAGCAAGCAAGCAACTAACCTCTCTTCTTCTTCTTCAGCAAAGCGAGTAGAGTCGGAAAGAAAGGGAGAAGAACACTGCAGCCGAGGGGGGAGGAGAAGATGCTGATGGGCGGAGGGAGAAGAGAAGCGGCGGACGACGCCGTCCCGGAGTCTGCGGTGGAGGCCCTCGGCCGGACGCTCTCCAGCCTCCAGGACCTCGAGACCCACCTGCGTCAGTTCCTCTCCATGGCCGACCCGGAAGTGCTTGCCGAGCTGCCCCCTCTGCAGCGAGCCCACGTCTTCCTCGTGCTCGCCAAGACAACCTCGGCGCTCTTCGCCGGTACATGACCTCTTTATCCGTTATGCATCCATCCTTTTAAGGTGCCTCGTCTTCTTCTGGAACACAACTGTTTTGTTCTGAATTTGGTTTTGATTTGACGCGGCAGTGCAGTTGAGATGTAAGGGCGTCCAGCCGGATGGCCATCCCGTGAGGAAAGAGCTTGTAAGTATCTCGCTGCTTATTTTTGACTCACTTGTAACGGGTTTAGTGTAAATTTGTGGAAAAAAAGTTGCCTGTTCTGGCTGTGTTGTTTAGGGTTCTTCCTCTCTTTGTTGATTTTTAGGAGAGGATAGCTTGTATGAAGAGAAGTTCCAGCACTATTGCGATTGGAGCCGAGGTGCGTGCTGCAACTTTTTTGTTGGTGTTGCAACGCTCCGGTAGATGATGATGTTCTCCACTTTTTCTTTGCTTTTATGTTCCTAACTCAAGGACTTGCATGTAGCTCCCTTGAAACCTTCCACGACCATAAATTGCCAGGCGGCCACCCGCTTTATTGAGCACTCACTGCCCGATCTTACACCAGGTACGGTATTTTCTGACATTTAAGGGATGTTTAAAGAGATGTGTAATTGAATTCAATTTATGAATCATATTTCAAGCGTTAATATGTATTTCGTTGGGTTTTGATTGGGCTTTCTTTAGGGATTACATTTTTGGGTGAGTTAAGTGGGTCTTTTGTCCATGGACTCAATCCATTGGTTAGTGAACACGAGCTTGTTTGAAGGAGAATACCTAAATCATTAGGAAGTTTAGTTCTTAATTCTCTAAGGTGTGAATTCAATTTGACAAACCTCTTCTTTAATATAACTTTTGTTAGTAATTACATTTTGTCTGGAAATCACATTACTAACTAAAATCGTACTCCCAACTTCAAGAATTGAATGCTCCATCTCACTAGCCCTAGAATGGTGTACATGTGGTCTTGCGGCATTTTCTTTTCTTCTTGTCCACGTGGTCAACTTTTCTGAAAGTGTGTTGGTTAACCAAAATCTTTGTCTAATCTCACAGAGCAAAGGAGAGGTTTGAAAGATATTGCCAAGAGGCAAGGGGTCAAGAGCAGAACCTCTGAGAACCATGGATCCCACAAGAGACGAAAGTACCAAACACCAGAGAAACATTCAGTTCGCGCTGCTGCACAAGAGTTTCTTGAGAAGGCAGCACGTGAGCTTCTTGGTCCTAATGATTGTGGGTTGAAAGGCCCTCTAAGGAATGCTATTTCAGATGAAGAGGATGCAGAGATGAGCTGAATATCCTTGTCTACTGCACTAATAGGTACTGGCTTGATCCAAAACCTACCGAATTTGATTTCTTGTTGTATCTGTGATGTTTTTGTGCAAATTGAGATGGCAGTTTGGAAATCAAATGATCCAAAAGTTTGATTTTTGTCAGCACCTGCAAACCAATAATTCATGTTTGTATGTCTATGTTGAGATCCAAATTATTGTAGTTTGTTATCGATTTGGCATTGATTGTTTAGGCACTCATTCAGGCATGCTGCATTCTTTAAAGGATCCTCTTTAAATGTCTGGGAGCATGGCCAATGTAGTAAAAGTTTCAAATTTGGACTTGGATGTAAATTTATCCATTTGCGAATCTACTATGGAGTATGGAGCAAATAAATTGAATCAATAAGTTGGATCTGTAAGATTTATTTCCTTCGTGGATCATATGAATTGCCTTGCAATCCATTTTTTGCGGGTCTGAATGAATGCATACTATGGTAGTTTATTATACATGGTAATCCTTTCATCTATGCAGCATAAAAATCTCAAATATCCTCAAAGTTGAAAGTTTTGGATCACAAACAGAACACCACATGTCTTCTCACATCTAGCATGAATGTTCTAAAAATGTACTTTTCAAGAAGTTATTGATATTTTAAAATGTCTAGGTGGTGCATTGTGATAACAACTCTAATGCCTGATATAGATTGCCTAACTTGCGATGGGGTACCTCACTTAGAGGCCTGTTTGATAGGCTGATACCTATCCGTGGATGGGATAACCACGGATAGGGTAAGTTCTGATAACCTCTGTTGTGCTTGATATAAGATCCATATCCCTGATAACTCCACATAAGTTATTGGATGTTTCATCCCTTGTTAGGTTATCAGGGATCATTAGTGCTTGGGCCCACTTAACGGCAGGAAAGGCAACTCGGGTTACCAAATTACTTTTCACTTTATCAGGGCTGATAAATGTCCTTTATCAGAGTTTATCAGCTTATCAAAATAGGCTCTAAGGCAGTTCTTTTCTTCTCTCTTGGAGTAATACTTAGAGTAACCATCCCCCTACCCCTTACCCACACGCAAACACCAAGATCAAGCCTGCATCATGGTTGGCAGGCCAAGGCCCTTTATGTCCACAGTGAGAATTGATATTGCATTCTTGGAGTTGTTCCTAAAGTGTATTTCCAACTCTCTCACCTAAAGGGATGCGAGGAAGTTATGTTTGTCAAACTTCTAACCTTTTAGAGAAAAATTCACAATCTGATTACTATTGCATTTAATCGATTTTATGTCACCCTCTGGACGTTGTGTGGGGAGTGGAATAGTCAGATCTTTAGGAGATTGTCTTGCGTTGAGGACTTCATTTTCTCTTTTGTTTGTGATAAAGTAAAGGAATGGGCTGCTATTCTGTGTAATGTGGACTCCACTACTTCTCCTCTTTTTGGTCTACTGGGGGTTAGGTTGTTCCTCATGGTCTTTGTGGGGCCTTCTCTTGTATAGGTTTTTGGGGAGGGGTCATTTTTTGGCCCGAGTCTGCCTTTACTTCTACATTCCTTTTCATTTTATATATTAGTGGTACTACCCACTTTCAATATTTTTTTCATTTAATCAATTTAGTGTTTGAGAATGTTATGGAGGGCAGAGATTTTGATAAAATTGGGATTCTGAAAGGAAGTAGCGAAAGGGGATAGCTTACTTATCATTATGTCTGGAGACACAATTTCATCTAAGAGGCCATTTCTGGAATTGATTCTGATGTTTTTTTTCCCTGCATTACATTCCCTAATCTGCCCTGGCAAGGCTCAGAGAGTTGAGATGTTGTAAACTGATGATTTGGTTTGTTGGGTGGTGTTTGAAAATGTTACTTATCTTTGAATTCCTTCTCCTCCAGAAAGCAACCCAGAGCCTGATTTCTGCAGAACTCTCTTCCTTTGGTGATTTCAAGGTGCATTGAAGTCGAAGAACTTCTTGTTTAGGAATGTGGATGGGCTTCTTGGGAATTCCAATCATTGGAATCCATCCCATGGTGCCTAAGAGTGTTAATGAGATTCTTTCATTGAAACAATCTAACCGGATAACAGTATTAGATGAAGACTGCTATTCGAGTAGTTGCAAGATTCTTGTTTGGAGCATGTGCTTTTGCTACAAACCCAGCCTCTTTCTTTGGAAGACACCTCACTATTTTAATTTGTGTATCTACTTTCTAAATCTTAAAATTGGAAGGCCATGGTAGTTGTTAGGTTTGGTTTAATTGACCTATAATTGCATTGGATTACCCCATAGTTGTCAAGGCACCCCAAGGCGTTCTTGGGGTTCTTGAGTGCCTATGCTTGCCCAGGTGGTGCCTAGGCGCCCTAGGTGGTGTCTCCCTCTTATATGGAATTTACGTATCCAAAGGTATGTAATGAATCAATAATCATAATGCAATAAAAATGTTAATATGACATTATAATTAAAATTACAACATAATATTCACTACAAAAAATATTAAAAGCACAACAAATTTAGATGGTTCTTGAACACTTAGTTTTTTTAAACCTTTAATGATTGTGGACTCTTTATTATGATTGTGATAATGTTCACAATCTAATGATTGTGAATAGTGTTAGACTATGGAGCTTAAGGCCCTGAAATCTCCATTGTGCTGGTGTGGACATGCGGATCAACCTGAGCGGTCAGGTTGTGGGGTTAAGGGGGGGGGGGCAGCGACCAGTGTTTAAAAAGTCGGCGGACAAGTCGACTAGTCGGCCTGACTAGTAGAGTCGGATGGTCTAGCCAACTAGTTGGCCTTGATTCTCTTTTGATAGTTTTTCTTTGTAGAAAAGTCTTATATACTCCTATGTTAGTTGCCATGTATCGGATTATGGGTTTCCACTTTTTTGCCAACTCTTTCCAGTTTCCACCAATTGGTACCATGCTACGTAAGAGACCAGTCATCTTCCAAAATTCCATCTATGAACAAGGTCGCGCAGGTCCACAGGAGTTATCTTCCTCTTCTTGTTGCGCACGGCCAGGGGTCGCGTAGGTGCTTGTTCCTCTTCTTAAAGCACACAGCCAGCTCCAGGAGTCGCTTAGGTGCCTGTTCTGTGCCGCCGCACAAGAGGACAGGGGAAGGTAGCCCAGTAGGCTATGCAAGTGCACGTTTCTTTTAGTTTGTTTTTTTTCCCATTTTCTTTTCCTTTTATTTGCTCTGTCTCCTCTAGTCTTCTATCTATGCCACTACAGCACTATGGTTTTTTTTGGTTCCAACTTCTACTCTTCTATGATCTACCTATGGTGTTTTTTTTTTTACTTTTTTTCTTTTTTTGTTCCAACTTCCAACGTCTAGTCTTCTATCTACAATAGTCTGTTATTCTGTTTTTTTTTTTGGGTTTCCAACTTCTACTCTTCTATCTATAGTAATCTTTTTATTTTTTGGTTCCAACTTCTTTGTCTTCTATCCAACAGTACTATGCTAATCTTTTTTTTTTTTTGCTTTTCTTTGGTTCTCCTAATCCTTGACTCCTCAAAATCCTGGGAATATGGTTTTCAATTATTTTTGTGGATACAAAGTTCTCCTTGCTTTGTTTTTATTTTTTGTTTACTATGTAAATCTATAATTATTAATTAATAATATGTCTTAATTAACATAAAGTAATGAGATTAATAAACAAAATAATTTTTTTATAAAAATAATCAACAGGAGTCAAGCATAAAAATCCTGATAAAATAACTGACTCGTACATGAGGTGTCCGACTCGCCGACTAATCTGTCCGACTAGTCAAGGGGAGGGGGCATCTGACTTGGACCGATTAATCCTTTTTAAAACATTGGCAGCAACCCTTGTAGGGTGTTTAGCAGAGGAGCCGTCGGAAAGAAAATTTTGATTTGCAAAGCAAAGTAACATGACTCATTGGGTTCTGGCCACCCCAAGCCTCCTAGATGGGTCAAGGTGCCCGCCTAAGTGCCGCCTTGGGGCACCTTTTTGGGCCCCATAAAGCAGACCCTTGCCTTGCTGTTAGCTGGGTGACTTCTTACCTAAGTGCCACCTAGGCTCGACTTAGGCGGGCGCCTTGACAACTATGTATACCCCATTGTTTCTAGGGGTGTTCACGGTTCGGTTCGGTTTGGACCCTTTTTTTGAGAAAATTGAACCGAACCGAACCGAATTTAAAGTCAACCGGTTTGGTTTGGTTTGAACCAAAATGGGGAAAAAATGAGAAAAAGGCGTTTAATGGGGGGGGGGGTTGTGAGCATCGAACTCACAACCTCCCCCATGGTAATAGGCGCTCCAACCACTGCGTTGCTGTTTCTTTGTATTATATCATATTATTTATATTATATATATATATGTTCGGTTCATTTCGGTTCTTCAGTCCCAAACCGAACTGAACTGTGATACTCTCCAAACCGAACCGAACCGGTCGGTTCGGTTTGGTTTTCCGGTTTGGACCGATTTTTGAACACCCCTAATTGTTTCTGTTTCATAAAGCATTTTGTAGTAGCCAATACTAATTGCGCAACATTGTTGGGTGCTTGAGCAGAAGCATAGCTGGGTTCACAAGGTGTCTAGGCCATGGATGGCAAAGTCGGCCAAGTCGGGTCGGAATCGGCCTATGGCGACCCGATTTTTTTTTTTTTTGGGGGGGGGGGGTGACGACCCACCCACGATGTAAGGTGGACGAAATCAGACTAGATCAGGCCGATCCAGTCCGATTCCACACGATCCACCTCGATTCCATCTAATGTAGCCTGATTCCCTCAACTTAATTACGTTTGATCCCCTCCACTTACCTTATTCTTGAACATCATTTAAGTAAATGTTATATTTGTAGTTTCATTTACTTAAGATAATATATGTAAATAAGGAAGTACCCCTATTTGAATCCAATAAAAATATCGAAAAAATGATATTTCTTACAAATAAAAAGTCAACTCTCTCATTCAAAAAGAAAATCACGATTTCGGTAGTTCTATCAAAATAGCGACTTTCTAATCTTTTACAATTTGGTATATCTAAAAATTTCATAATTCAAATAAACTCAATAGAATGCTAAAAATTTAAAATCTGGTAGAAAAAGTCAAACGTGCATATGACTTCTCCAAGAGAGCCACTCTCTTACTGACAACACTTAGTCTGTTTGAGACCTCTCTAGATTTGGTCAAATCTACGTTATCATCACTTAAACTCATGAGAATTTTCACTTTCTAATAAAAAAAAATTTAAAAATTGACAATTCTCATGAGTTTAGGTGATGATAATTTAGGTTTGACCAAATCTTGAGAGATCTCAAGCAGACTAAGTGTTGTCAGTAGGAGAATGGCTCCTTTGAAGAAGTCACATGCACGTTTGACTTTTTTTACTGGACTTTAGATTTTTAGTATTCTATTAGGTTTATTTGAATCATGAAATTTTTGGATATGACAAATTATGAAAGATTAGAAAGTCGCTATTTAGATGGAATCATCGAAATTGCGATTTTCTTCTTGGATGGGAGAGTTGACTTTTTATTTGTAAGAGATATAAATTTTCTGATATTTTTATTAGATTCAAATAGGGGGTACTTCCTTATTTACCTGAACATCATTTTATATTTGTAGTTCATTTACTTAAGATATTACATGTAATAAGATATCATAATAATCATTGCTTTGTATTTTAATATGAACATATGTGCAACTAGATTATGGATATACCCAAAATGTGTAATTATTATATATTTTTAAAGAATTTTCTCTGATTATCCTGATTTTTTTCTTCATTTTTAACCTGATCGATCCTGGATTGGCCAGATTCCCATGGAATCAGATGGATCCTGCGATCCGACCTGACTCAGATCGGGGTCGGTTGGGTCTAATCTAGCACCCCGATCCGACTTTGTTATCCATGGTCTAGGCCCATCTAATTGTTGGGCTGGCAGTGGATTTTGTGTTAGGAATCTTTTATATCCTTTATGCATTTTTGTTTAGGCCCTTGACTAATATGTGACCCATGGGCCATAGGTGGTTTGGCCTACTGAGGGCGCTGAAATGGATAAAGAGTAAGGAATGTTGGATTGGCACCGCCCTCCCTCTCTCCCCTCTCTTGCTCTACTGGTCTTCTGCGAGGGAAGACCAGTCTGACCCGGCCAAGGGTGGGAGGCCCCCAGCCTGGTTGGACCAGGCCAAGGGGTGTGATGTCCCCGGCAGCCACCGATGCCTAGCAGAGCCGCCACCCCGATCTATGCCACGCCACTGACCCACCTTCACTTCCCTTGGTGCTGCTGTTGCCATTCTCCCTGTGAGGGGGAGGCTGAAGGCCCCGCTGCCGCACGGTTGCGGCACCTCCCTGTGATGGGGAGGCTTGTCGGCTTGCCACCCAATCCGCCATTGCGTCCACCCCTTCCCCTCCTGGCTGTTGTCTGTCACCTGCATCAGTCTCGCTGTCCATCTCCTTCATCCCTACAGTGCTGCGTTCCCCACAAGGGGAGGGGCAACCAGCCGCTCGCTACCGCCTGCCAATGTGTTGCCGCCGCACTGCCGTCTGCACCTCCTCGTGAGGAGAGGAGAGTTGTCAGTTCTCAAGTGGTCAACCCCAGGTGTTCCTGTTGACTGGAGGAGTCTCCAGCCAGGCCACCCACTTCTGTTCGTGGGCCGGCCCAATGCCAAGCATCAGCTGATTGGGTTCAGCAGGGCACTGCTGCCCAGTTTCAGCAGAGGATTCGCCAGTGCAGCGATTGGCCAGCCCACGGTTGTGGACGCCCATTCCAGACAACGGCCAGCCCATCTTGTCCCCACAACAGTGCTCGTGTGAGAATTCGTTAACTAAGTTATTTTGCCTAAGGCTAACAAGAATTTGTCAAGATTATTTTGGTCATCCCTTTTTTCCCATCTTGCCAGGACGCAGGGGCCAATACTACCTCTGACTAGGGCTGTAACCGGGTCGGGTTCGAAACCGGAAACATAGATTTCGATTCTGATAATCGAAATATAATTCCAATTCTAATTCCGATAAGATCGGAATGGTTAATTCTGATTCCGTTTTGATTTCGATAACATTACCGGAACCGAAATTCCGATAAGCCAAGGTGCTTACCATGGTTTTTCTTTTTAAGTTTATGGATAATTTATCAGAATAACCGATACCGATTCCGATTATTTTTCAATTCCGATTCCGATAGCTTATCGGAATATCCGATACCGATTTCGATAAACTATTGGTATCATTTTTCAATTCTGAAACCGATAATTTTTATAGGAATCGGGTCGGAATATCGGGTTCCGTTTGCAGCCCTACCTCTGACATTCTTCCACTTTTACAAGAGGGAATGGTATATTTTTCTTAGGCGGCGTTTGGAACCGCGGTTAAAAAGGCAAAAATTGCCAAAATTGACTTCCGCAGAAAAGCCTCGTACAATTGTGGATTTTTTGGCCTTGATGTCTGCATCCTTCGCTGCAGCGTGAAGCCAGCTTCATCGTCCGTGTCCATGGGGTGAAAGATGTTAAAAAATTATTTAAAAAATACTCAAACATCCACCTCAGCCGATTCCGACGAAAAGCGGCCTTCACAATCACGCTGCTTCGGCAAAAACGGTGTCAGATATTTTGTTGTCTCTGTCTCTGTCTTCCTCCAAAAATCCGCATGGCGCTGAGCGTCTTTGGAAATACGGTAGATTTGGTCAGAGGTTTTGCAGTCTGTCCAAACGTATTTCCAAGCAATGCTTGGTGTACATGTCTGCCTTCCTTTATTATCTTTTTGTCTTAAAACTTGTGAATAAAGGCTGTACCCTCTGGAGAAAGGGAAAGATGCGTATGATGGAAATCTTGTGTACCGCACTTTGAAAGTAGTACTCGCTGCTTGGTTGGTTTAATTAGCTCTTCAGTTTTGATCATATTACTCTAAGATCCGTTTGTATGCATTTCATTGCCTTTTCTTTCTTTCTTTCTTTTTCCTTCCCTGCCTGTTTCCTGTTTATTGTTTAACAAGTGCATATCTGTCTCGGAAATCGCTTGAATTCCTGAAATGCTCTGCACAGATATTTCCAGCCAAGCACCTGCGATTATAAGTAAAACCGTCTTGCTATCACAACTATTTTTCTCCAATATTGTTGTCCATAAGCAAGTGGAAGCCATAGATTTGCATCACCTGGAGACAATGCATTTACACAAGTTCCTTGGATGCGGAAGGTTCGTTTTGTTGGGGGATCAGAGATTTGTAATCATGCCATCTGGGATGATACATAGAGCATGAGGTGGATTATTAGGATGTTTTGTAACTTTTGCAGTTGGTCTTGTATGGTATTTTCAGATGAAAGACAATTCTTTGGATGATGACGATGATGATTTGTAGTTACACTTGCAAATGGCACCCCAAGGGGCATGGACCAAGCAGAGGCTACCCGGGTCCTCAATGTGGAGAGGATATTTTGCAGAAAAACCCTCTATGTGTCTCTTTAATTTTGTTCCCCCATCCCCTCTCTTTAATTCTTGTTCTTCCATCCCCTCTCTTGGACTCTCTCTACAACTAATAACCTATTTAAGTTGGACTTTCTTATGCTGGACTCTTCCATCCTCTCCTGGACTCTTTCTATATAAAGTAACCAATAACCTCTTCTCCCATCCTCTCTTGGATTCTCTCTCTTTAAGTAATTAATAATAATAATAATAATAATCATCATCTATAACCCATATATAAAAGCCAGAGTTTCCTTAGGTGCAGCTTTTCGTCTTTCTCTTTCTTGGGCGTTTCTTTCTGGCGAGTGGCTTGGGCGATTCTTTCTGGCAAGTGTCTTGGGCGATTCTCTCTTCCCCTCTTTCTCTCCCTTTCCTTCTTTGGTGACCCTTTCTCCTCCTCTCCCTCCTCGCTTTCTCACCCTTTTCTTCTTTTGTGTCCTCTCTCTCAATCCTCATCTCTGTACTGTAGTAAGATAGAAAGTCTATAAGAGTCTAGAAGTAGGAGTTCTCGAGTTCGATTTTCAGGGGGGCGTGATTTGGGGTTTTTTTAGCTAAATTGGGTAAAGATAGTATGCATACACGAAAAGTAGGATTTGTTAGGTCCTGATATTGGGTTCTAAGAACATCAAATTCTGAACCCTCAACCCTCAAAAGCCACATGGGGTGGGGGATTTATCGTTACAAAAAATAAAGTATATAAGAGGTATAGACAATCTCTAATCGCAAAGATCGTCTTTTCAACACCAAGAGGTCCTCACATGCTCTTCCAACCGAAGACCAAGCTCCATATCTTCTTGGTGGCGAACACCAAGGAGAAGTGTGATTTTTAAGGTCAAAGGAAGCTACTTTCATAAGTTCCGCAATGTTACTTGGGCAAGGATTTCTCTTCTGCAATCACCGCCCAAGTACTTAAACCCATCAAATTAATAATTGCAGACGTCGGAAAATAGTGTTGTGAGCTAGACCATCCGATTTATATATTTCTGAGATTTATAGTAAAGAGAAATGTAGCAGAAGGCCTGCAAAACGGAGCAAATATTTAAGGGCGGAGGGCGTTGTCTTAGGGGCAAAATACTTTGATACATTAAGTTAGAAAGAGGTAGGAGAATGAAGATAATAGGGAGACGAGTAGACAATTGAGTGCTCAGGTGTAGGCATCCAAGAGTGTGTACCTCATTTCATCTTGATGGGTCATCTTATAAGCATTCGTTCGACATTCTCATTGTTCCCATTAATCTCCTCAACTCTCCATGCAAAGTGGCTTCTAAGGGCATTTGGAACTCCTGCATGGGTGGACTGATGAAGGTTATGAGCTAGAACACATTTTGGTTGAGCCGAACATGTTTTGTCATTGTCATCATATTCTGGAGTCACAGGGATATACCTTGCCACTGTACTCTAAGGTCTTTGGAACATGCCTCTCCACTGCCACTACTATCTCAAAGTCTCGTGGCTCCAAAAATGCATCCTTAGCATCTGAAAGACCATCCAGAGGGTCGAAGGGCCTCAATGGAGAATGACTCATCCATTTATGGCTGAACCAATGGAGTCTTTGTGGGCCTGAGGAATTAGGCTCTTATTAGCTCTTGTCACTTTCTCTCTCGTTAATCTCTCTAGAGTAAGAAATTGGATTATGGTGAACTATAACCACATTCTCCCGCCCTAATGGACTTGGCATGAGGAATTGAGCTCTGGTGAAGTATCCCCACATTCTCCTCCACAATGAGTCTGGTGTGAGAAATTGGGCTCTATTAGATTATGACCACATCCTCCTTCCTCAATAATCTCTACACACGCTGACACACACAGCCTTTTTATCACTTGCAAGTTAATAATATGAGATCACAACAGGTGATACATTCATGCATGCTAGTATTAACTTGGTAGAAGAAGAGAAAGTGAGTAAAGAACATCCTCTTAGCGAGAGACATATTCATAAGGACCGTCAACGCAACGATAATTAGTATTACTTTGTAGGGGTTTCCCTTAAGCGTTCAAAGTAGACATGTAACGACCAAACCAATGATTTACCTTTCTATTTTGATTATCATATTTAAAAATATGTTTTGAAACTTTAAGATGAATCCAAACACGATTTAGACAAGCTTTGTACAAGTTTTATGCAAGAGCTTAGTACATATTTTAAAACACGATTTACCATTTGACTGTTTCGGTCGACCAACTCCTTTGCTTTTGTCACCCAGTCCATCTTCCCAGTATTTTGATGTTTCTATGAAGCATGTTGGTCGACTGATTATGATTGTTTGGTCTTCTGATATATCCCTTTTTTTAGTCGACCAACTTTCTTATTTTGGACACCAATCTGCCTTGACTGATTCTCGATGTTTCTGTGAGCGTGTTAGTCGACTGATGTCGACTATTTGGTCATCCAACTCCAACTTGGTAGACCAGATGTTGGTCTTCAGTCGATCAATCCCCTATTTCATCATATAACATACTATAGTAGAATCCAAACGCTACGGATCACTTATTTACTAAAAACTTTACATAAATTTAAGCATATGATATAGATGTAATTAAAGTTTTTTTAATTTTGGATATTGTTTGACACTTATTATTCTTAATTTACATCAAATAATGATTATTACTGTGTTTGAAAAATATAAGTATGAGACATTCCCATTTTGGAGGTGATATGGACTATAACTCTAACAACACCTTTTAGGGAGAAAATCAATTATGGGTTTGAGGGCAACAAACTAGCGAACAATTGTCATAGACGAGCACCATTGCACTAAAACCCTTAATGTGTCATAGACGGGCTATTAGGTGGGGATCTGTCCCTCGGTGGCAGACACAAATAAGACTCTTTTGGTGCCATTGCCTAGGCATGGGGATGATATGTGTATATTATGAGGCCTCTTATGGTGATTTAGGTGCATGCCTATTCTATGATAAGTGGAAATATGTGATGTATGAAAATATGTGGAATAGGTTTTATATATGATGAGAATATGACATACTATTTATGTGAAATGTGTGAATAAGAATCACTATGAAATTTTATGTTATATGTTTTATGCTAACCTCTTGTTTTGTGCATTAAGTTTCATTATATGCAAATTAAAGAAACATGATGATTGTATGCCAAGAACACTAGGATTCTATCTCTCGTTTTTCTAAAACTATATTTTAGAATTGAGATTTTGATTATGCATGAATATGATTATCACAATTTTTTAAATTTAATATATGTTAGAATTGTGGGTTTTGACCTGATGCCTACTGAGCCATTTGAGTCACAATTGCTACTAATCATTTTTTAGGAGAGGTTAAGGTTGGTGAGGTAGAAGCCAATGAGGTAGAGGCAATTGGATCCGAGGAGTGAGTGGCCAATAGGTGCGGTACAACTCTGCTTATTTCAGAGTAGGTGTTTAGTCAGAGTCCTCGCAATTCTTATTTTGAGAAGTTTTGTTAGACAATGTAATTTGAACAGAGTGGTTACCTTTGGACTGTGTAACTATTATTAGAGGATTTTTTTATGGCGTAGTCTCTTGTTGGATTATTTTTTATAGAAGGTTATGACATGTTAATGTCTTCTGGACTTGAGTTTTACTCTCTCAACATATGTATGCATATTTTCATTTGCGTGTGGCATTCTAAACACTGAGGTGGGCATCTGTTGCTATATCGGTGTCTTGGGGCATTACATGTAACACCATGCTCTTAGGTTTCATGTTTTTAGTTATTTGAATTTATCTCAGGTTGACTCAATTCTTTATGAAATATTGCGGAAAAACTGCTATGAAGAAATCTAGAAGGGGGAGGGGGGGGGGGGTAAATAGATTTCTCTGGATTTTAAAAATCACTAGATTAGAATCTTAGAGAACTTGAATTAAGACTTAAATCTAAAGTTCAATCACAATTCTGAACAAATTAGACAGGATAGATGGTGAAGAACCAACGAGCCTATCAAGCATCTAGCGCCAAAGCAATCAAACCACAGAGACACAGAGATTTAGGGTGGTTCGGATTACACAATTGTGTATCCTACATCCACCATCCACACACACACAAAGTGGCTTATCTTGCTAGTTCAGAAAAGACACTAAACAACACACACACTCTGAGATGCAGAGATCTCAGATCTAACCACACACAAGTGAAATTGGGCACAAGGATTGCTCCAATATCACAAACCACACACAATAGGATGAGTTTGAAGTGAAGAACCAGACTAAACAATTGAATTCCAAATTAGAGATGTCTGGTTCGAATCTCCCTGTTTTGCTTCAAGGTGGGAGATCAGCTCTTCTGCTTCAAGTCCAGGATGAAGGCTCTGAAGTCTGGAAATCCCTCTTGAGATGGATCATCCAAGATGCTCGAAGCTTCAATTCCTTCAGATTTGGAAGCAATTCTCCAGGATGAAGCCTTCTTCTGGAATCACCTGAAAATTTCTGGAGTTGGAAGAACTGATGTGTGTTACCCCCAAGTGAAGTGGATAATGGGCATTTATAGTCCCATGGGTCCACAAGATCTCTTGGGATTTGGGGGCACAAAGATTCCCGCTCAAAAAGCCTCAACCAAAACCATCTACGTGTCCCTGCATTCCAGATATGGAAAATTTTTCTGAGGTGTGTCGACACAACACAAGCATGTGTCGACACACAATGCACTGGCTTCAAACTGGGCTTCTTGGATAGATGGTGAGTGTCGACACACAGACATCCTGTGTCGACACCACTGGACATTGTCTTCAAACCAAGCTACTGGGAGGGACAGGGTGTCGACACACAAGTCTTATGTGTCGACACCACTGGGTATTTCTTCCTTTGCTGATTGCTGGATGCATGGACTGTGTCGACACCACTTGAGTTGTGTTGACACAATTGCTTGTCTTCTTGATTAATTGCACTGAAAATGCACTATGTGTCGACACCACTGTAATTACTTGAGCATTTCTTTGAGCTACACATGGAAAAATATTGTTAAATATAAATGAAGCATGATATCCACATTTGTATGAATCATATTTAAACATCATCAAAACAAGAGATCCAACAATCTCCTCCTTTTTGATGATGACAACTATGATTCATTAAACAAATTTTGATTTCTCAAACAAGAGATCCTAAAGCATCCATTCACATAATTCCATGGCATACAAAAGAAATGATAGTGACATCCATTCACATAATTCCATTGCATACAAAAGAAATGACAGTGACATCCAACTTCTCATCACATCAATAACAACTATGTCATTCAATTTTGCTTGCCAAAAAGATCAAGCCAACAAGCACAAAGTGTAGTGATTAAGCCAACAATAAAAAAAAAGTAAGAAACTGTAAGTAGCATCTAGTAACATCCCTTGCATACAAAATAACCCTTCTCCCCATTTGACATCAAAAAGAGAAAGACATCATGAAGATGAAGGAGGAGGAGGAGGAGAAGAGGGAGTAATATGCTTTCAATTGCCTTCATCCTTGCATCCAGAGCACTTAGATTGGATCTCAATTGATTTGCATAGTAGTCAGTCTTGTGTGCAAAAGTTCTTCCATCCTCTAAAGGTTTTCATAGATATTTTCTTGGAAGATATTGAAGCCTTGAGTCATCGGTGGAGGAGCAGATGATGAGCTAGGAGCTGTGCTATTCTGCCAAATGTTGCTAAACTCAGCCCAGAGATCTACTATCTCCTGATCAATATGTGCAGTGTGAGCCTTCATTTTTTCCATGTCTTCAACAAAGTGAGCAAATGATAGGTGGCACTTGGACACTTGACTCACAATATCTTTGCCAGTTTGAATACTTTGTTGAGTGTTTTCCAAAATAGTAGACAAAATTGCTTGAAAATCAAACTGAAGACCTTGTAGCTGAGTGGAGGCATCACCCAAGGTTCCAACTAATCTGTTGAACTCTCCTACTAGCATGTTCAGCCATTTCTTGTTGTCTCAAAAACTGTCCATTCACTGTATTTTCCAACCTTTGAATCCGAAGTTCAAAACTGGCAAACATTTCTCTCATGGATGAGTTGAGATTATCAAATTGAACTTGGAGAAATTTATACAACTCAGGAGGAACATAGGATCCACTAGATGAAGTGGAGGCTAAACTGTGATATTGTTGGAAAAAGTTTGGAGGGACAAGCACATCAGAAGGAGGTGGAGATGCATGAGGTGTAGGTGGAACAACATCTCATGTGGAATTTCAAGGTCAACATGTGGCTGTTCCACCAGATCAACCTGAGGAGCTTCAACATCTAGAGCATGTTCTTCTTCTACATGCTCTGCTGGTGGTTCTACAACGGGCCCTCTTAGCACCTGATCACCCTCAACTCTAAACCTCATAAATTTTTGCAAATGATGCAAACAATATATATTGTTTTGAGGAATCTTTTGAACCTTTTCATTCATAAAAGAAACTCCAAAGTGCTTGAAGACAGCTGTTAGATGAGTAGCATAGGGCAAGGATCTGTGAAAATCTTTCCTAATTGTCTCGGACATGATTTGAGACATGATCAAGTTCAAGTTGACTTTCACATTTTTCTTCATGCAATACATAACAAAACGTTGAATATCTGTAAGCCTGTTCCTTCCACCACTTTGAGGAGTTATGATGGTTGTAAAAATGTGATGTACCAATCTGAGTGAAGGAGAGAAGTGATTGGTATTGAACCGAGTGACATGGGTTTGTCTGGAATATTTCTTATCATGAGGTAGACCAGTGAGAAGAGTGCAGGCCTCATGAAGGTTAAACACATAATTGCAATAATCCTCACCAGAATTGGGAAAATGAAATAGTTCAGAAGCTAATTTAGGAGTGAAAAGAATTTGAATACCTTTAACCTCTGACTTAAAACCTTCTGTAGCATCCACAATATTCAGATAAAATTCTTAAACCAATCTAGGATAGAAAGTTCTGAACTCAAAGATAAATTGAAGCCATCCTTGAAATTCAAAGAAAGAGACAACCTCAGGGAATGCATCAGCAAATGCTTGGTCAGATAACTCCACAGCCCTAGGTTTGAGAATAGATCTTCTTGCAGTGGCAGTCTGAGATGGGGTGGCTACTGGAGTCCTGGAAGTGTCGAAAGAAGACTCAGAGGATGAACCTTCTTCATCGGAGTCACTGGAATCAGGGAGAAGCTTTCTTCTAGGGTATCTAGATGGCATGGGTGACTTGCCTTTGCTCTGTGGAGATGATCTGCCCCGCTTGGATGGAGTGCAAGATGGACCAGAATCTGCCTTCCTCTTGGACGGATCATGCCGAAATTTGCTTCTTCTCTTTGGTTGGGGTTCCTCGATCACCACTCCCCTTGCAGCCGCCCTGGACTTGGCCCCTTGCTTGGGAGTTTGCTTAGGAGGCATGATGGAAGGAGAGGAGAAGAGAAGAATAGGCTTGGCGGTAGGAAGAGTATTTCTGGAAACGCAGAGGATCGTTTCCTTGAGAGTTGGAGGAGGGAGAAGTTCAAAAGGGTTGGGAAACTCAAAGAGGTAGGGTCGACCTAGGATTTTGAGTTTTTATGAATGGATCGACACCAAAAGAGAGGAGGTATAATGAACCTCCAATCGATTTAACCTAAACTGGAACCAGTGGCTAGGTCCAGTAGTGTCGACACATAGAAGATGTGTGTCGACCTGACAGGGTATGGTGTCGACATAGAATGAGAGTGTGTCGACCTGATTTGGCAAAAGTTGTGGAATTTATTGAAAAAGAGGAGAAGGAAAACCTTTATTATGATAAAAATAGTCCAAAATCAATTATTCAAGGATTTTTAATTTGTTAAAGATTTCATATCCAATTTCTCATCATCATTCCTTTACAAATTCACTGGTTTGAGGAATATCATTCAAGATTTGATCATTAAAAAATTCTGAAGTATTTGGATGACAACCTTATTGAAATAAGGTACTCTCTTCAGTCAAATTCATTCGTTTACACCTTACTAAATCAAAGTAATGTGTTTTCTTCAAGATAAATACAATTTGTATTGAAGTTAAACACCTTTAAGAGATTTGATTTAGGTATAAATTGTTCATTTGTTTGATTGATTTTTCTTTAAATTGAAGCAATGAGCATTCAAATGTAGTAAATCTTTTTCACTTAAGTACACATGTTTTCTATACACCAGAGTCCCTCTTTACTGAAGATTTACCAATTATCCTGCTTCAAGGGATTAATGATAACCTTTTTACATGGAAATATACATTTATCAGATGCCAATATTTCCAGTTGCTCAGCTAACATGAAATTGAATATTTTTATTTTATCCCTTAGAACAGAGATAACATAACACCTCATGACATGCATAGCTCTTCATTCTTTTTGTGAAGGTGTGCAGTTTCTCAGTGAATATGCCATTGCTCTTCCAGAAAAAGAAATTATTAATGAATATCCGGAGGTTGACACAACTTTAACCTTCATCAATCTCAAAAGAAATGTGTAAAGTCAATACCAATTTAACATTTTTCAACTAAAGAAATCAAATTGCTTTAGAAGTTTAAAAAATAAAAGAATATTGACTAGAGGAGTATGTTATGACAATGAAGAATTCATTCCATGTTGTATTCAGAATAATTAATGAACATTTCATGAATTACGTATTCATCAAATTACTGAATTTGATTTGATTTGATGAGAGGAAAAAATATTGAAACCTTTAGCTCCCCCTGAATTATTGGTCTTATCAATTTTTATCAAAAATAAAGAAAATCCTTCTTCAATCATAGAATTGACAAGATAATCAAAAGAAATGAATGTGAATCAGATTGAAAGATTTGAGAATGCCATAGAAATGATGAGATAAAACAAAAACTATGAAAGACTCATTCATAGCTGAAGAACAGAGATTTGGTGTCGACACTACACTGGTTGTGTGTCGACCTGACAGCATTGCAAAAAACTCACACTTACCCAGCAAATCTAATCAACCACAGTGGCTTATTCTCAAATACTCCAAGTGCAAATTTGATCCTCTTGAAACCATTT
This sequence comes from Colocasia esculenta, assembly GCA_014218235.1. Lineage (NCBI taxonomy): Eukaryota > Viridiplantae > Streptophyta > Magnoliopsida > Alismatales > Araceae > Colocasia > Colocasia esculenta. The sequence goes on along the minus strand of CM024755.1, from coordinate 31,276,682 downwards.
TTCAGAGCTCGCTTTCACTTCTCAAGCAACAATGCTCCCCCTCAACATGTGCATTAATGAACCACATGAAATTCAAATCAAACACACTGAATTCTAGCAATCAACTTCAGCAACCAATCAATCAAAATCAAGCATGTTTTAGATACAACCATAATTTTTTTTTAATTTTAAAAATTAATGATTCTTACACAAGGTAGATCATTAGTACTTGGTGGAGGATTTCCCTCAACACATAATGATAGCTTTCAGACAAGCATAACTTGCCCTTCCACAAATCACCATTTGATATACCACTTAATCTTTGCATAAGAAATCAAGATGTTTTTCAGTTTTTATTCCAAGTTCCCTTCTTAAAGATGTGAATCTATCTTCAGCCATTGGTTTTGTGAAGATGTCTCCAATTTGTTTTTCAGTAGGGATGAATTCTAGTTCAATGTTCTTGTTTGCAACTTCATCCCTAAGAAAAGGATGCCTAATTTCAATATGTTTTGATTTGTAGTGTTGAATTGGATTTTTGGAGTGATTAATTGCACTAGTATTGTCACACATGATAGATGAACATCCAATATCAATATCATAGTTAAGTAATTAACTTTTAATCCACAACACTTGAGCTGCACAACTCCCTGCAGCAACATATTCTGCTTCGGCAGTGGAGAGTGCACCTGAGTGTTGCTTTTTGGATGCCCATGTTATCATGCAGTTTCCCAAGAATTGACAATATCCACTAGCACTCTTTCTATCAAGTTTACACCCAGCATAATCAGCATCAGAATATGAAATTAACTCAGCATGACATCCATCTGGATACCATAACCCCAATTCACAAGTGCCACAGAGATATCTAAAAATTATCTTAACTGCAAGCAAGTGACTTTCCTTTGGACTAGACTAAAACCTAGCACAAAGACATGCACTGAATTGAATATCTGGCCTACTTGCAGTAAGATATAAGAGAGATCCAATCATACCTCTGTATTGCTTTGCATCAAACAATTTACCTTTTTCATCTTTGTCCAATTTGATGCTTGTACTCATGGGAGTGGATGCTGGTTTGGCTTGTTCAAAATGGAATTTTTTGAGCAATTCCTTGACATATTTGGCTTGATTGATAAAGAATCTATCCTCAAGTTGTTTTACCTGCAAACCAAGAAAGAATTGTAATCTCCCATCAAACTCATTTCAAACTCACTGTGCATGTGATTAGAGAATTCTTCACACAGTGAAGGATTGGTGGAACTAAAGATAATAGCATCCACATATACCTGAACTACAATGATATGATTGTGGATTGATTTTGTGAAAAGAGTTTGATCCACCTTACCTCTAGAATAATTCTTACTAACCATAAAACTGCTTAATCTGTCATGCCATGCTCTTGGAGCTTGTTTCAAACCATAAAGAGCTTTGTGCAGTTTCTAAATATGGTTAGGTTTATCATGATCTTCAAATCCAGGAGATTGAGTAACAAACACTTCCTCTTTAATGTAACCATTCAAAAAAATAGTTTTCACATCCATTTGAAACAATTTAAAATTTCTTGAACATGCATATGCCAATAAGATTCTTACAACTTCTTACCTAGCTACTGGTGTAAAGGACTCTTCAAAATCAACTCCAAATTTCTGATTGTATCCTTTTGCAACCAGTCTAGCTTTATTTCTAACAACTTTTCATTCCTCATTCATTTATTCCTAAATACCCATCTAGTTCCAATTATTGAGTTTTCAGGGTTTTTGGGAACTAGACTCCAAACATTATTTCTCTTGAATTGATGAATTCATCTTGCATTGCTTCTACCCAAGAATTATTTTTTAAGACCTCTTCAATGTTTTTGGGTTTCACTTGAGATAAAAAGGCCATTTGATCTTGTTCAATGATATTTCTAAAATGAGATCTAGTATGGACCCTGTCATTGACATTTCCTACAATATTCTCAAGTGGATGATCTTTGGAATATCTAAAATTACCTCTTGTTGCTGTACTTACCTGTTCTGGTGTCGACCTGATGTTTTCTTGTGTCGACACATCCTCATGTTCATTAAGTTCTTCATTCTCCACTGATTGATCCAATTCTTTTACAAGAATGTCAGCATCTTCTTCTTGGTTCCTACAAGAATCATGGTCATTAGATTTTTCACAATTTTCATCAAAGATGGCATGAGGAGTTTCCTCCACAATTTTTGATTCATTATTAAAAACTCTATATGACCTCGAATTCTCAGAATATCCCAGAAAAATGTTTGCATCACTTTTCTTTTCAAATTTATCTAGATCATGCTTATCATTGTTATGAATGAAGACTTTACTTCCAAAGACTCTAAAATATGCAATGTGAGGCTTCTTACTTTTCATGAGTTCATAGGAAGTTTTCTTAAGGACATGTCTTACCATAACCCTGTTGAGAACATAGCAAGAGGTGTTGACAGCTTCTGCCCAAAATCTCCTTGGAAGCCGACTTTCAATCAACAAGGTTCTAGCCATCTCCACCAATGTTATATTCTTCCTTTCAACAATTCCATTTTGTTCCGAGGTCCTTGAAGAAGCAAATTTGTGATCAATTCCTTTATTCCTGCAAAAGTCAAAAAATAAGTTATTGTCAAATTCTCCTCCATGATCAGTAAGAATGGAGTAGATTTTATTTGTTTTTGCATTTTCAATTTTATTAACAAAATCTTTGAAGTTTTCCAATGTGTCACTCTTGTGAGACAGAAAATATACCCAGGTAAACTTAGAGAAATCATCCACAATCACAAACTCAAATCTATGTCCACTAAGACTGAGTGTCCTAGTAGGACCAAATAAATCTATATGCAATAATTCAAAGGGTTTGGAAGTGATTAAGGGTGCAACAGATTTGAATGATTTCTTAGTTTGTTTACCTTGAGCACATGCAGCACATACAATTGCAATTTTCTTTTTCTTCATTTTTGGTAAACCATTCACAAGAGCATGTCTTAACAATTTATTCAAAATATTTTCACTAGCATGACCTAACCTACGATGCCACAATTGAAACCAATCATGCTGGCTAGAAACTAGACAAAGATTTTCATGTTGATAATCATTTAGGTCAACTAGATAAACATTGTTAATTCTTTGACCAAGAAATTTTATTTTTCCAGAATCCTTTTCAACAATTTCACATGATTTAGAATTGAAAATTACCTTAAGGCCTTTGTCACAAAGTTGACTGATGCTCAGTAAGTTATGATCAAGGCCTTCTACAAGCAAAACATTCTCAATAGAGCTTGAAGGATTCTTACCAATTCTTCCAGTTCCAATGATTTGTCCTTTGTTTTTACCTCCAAAAATCACTTGTCCACCATCTTTTTTAGTCAATGTAGAGAATTTGTCCCTATCTCCAGCCATATGTCTTGAACAGCCACTATCAAGGTACCATTTGTCTTTTTTGTGGGCTGTAAGACATTCCTGCAAAAAAATTAGAAAGAGAATTTTGTTACCCAAATTGCTTTGGGTCCCATCAGTTGTCTCAACTCAACAATAAGTTGTTTTGGAATCCAGATTTGTTTCATTTTCCTTGAATTTATTTTTGATCTGCATTTATCATCAGTATGACCAGTTTTCTTGCAGATTGTGCATGCCATGATTTTATGGTGTGAAATTTTTATCCTTTTGACATGAGAATTAGATCCAACTGAAAAGTTTTTATTGTTCTTTGGATATGAAGTTTGTCTAACACTGGATTTCAAATTTTGTTGATTTTACCTTGAGCTTTTCATGTTGAATGTGTTTTAGAGTTTTTGAATTGATTTTGATTTTTAGGTTTTGAGTTTATTTGTGGTTTTTCTTTGATGCTCTTTTCAGATTGACTGTAAGAGGTACTTCCTTGGACAAATAAAGTTATCAAGGTTTGCCCAATTTTCTTTTTGTTTTCAGGTTGAAAACCTAAACCATGCTTTGTAGTGTTCATCCGAACTCCTAATATGGCATCTAGGTTTTGTTTCCCTTTAACAAATTTTGACAAGGTTTCTTTCTTGTCATTCAGTTCTTTTTGGGCATTCTTCAATTCCTCGTGAATCACCTCTTTTTCTTTTTTGAGTTTTTCATTTTCATCTACCAAAATTTGTTTTGCTTTTTCAGTGGACTGACATCTTTCCTTAATAACATCAAGCTATTCATTCAAACATTCTTGTTCCTTATTCATGTTAACAATTTCATCATTCAAAAGATTTATTTGCTCAAATTCTTGAGAATTATGCAATATGCTGTTAATTTTCTTTTTCAAGGTTTTATTCTCAGATTTCAATTCACAAAAATTTTCAAATAAAACAACATATGTTTCTTCCCAATCATCAGTTGAGAAATCTTCAAAAGAGGAACTTACCTCATTGTTTTCTTCATGTCTAGCCATGAGACATGTCACTTCTTCCTCATCTGATTCACTTTCTTCTTGTTCTTCATCATCCTCATCACTCCATATGGCCAGCATTGCTCTTGTCTTCTTGAACATTTGATTCTTCAATTTTTTCTTCAAGTCAGGACACTCCTCTCTCATGTGTCCTGGTTTCCTGCACTCATAACAAATAATATCAGTCTTTTTATTTGTTTCCATCTTCTTATTGAAATCATTCTTCTTTGAAAAATCCTTTTTAATGAAAGGTTTGAACTTACCTTTCCCTTTCTTTCTCAAGAACTTTTTGAATTGCCTTGTCAATAAGGCCAATTCATCATCATCCTCTTCATCAGAAGACTCATCAGTTTCATCAGATTGGTCAACAACAATTTTTGAGTTAGATGAAGCTTTTAAAGCAATAGGTTTCTTAGATGTAATGACATATGCATTTCTTTTTAAGTTAATTTCATATGTCATTAGTGAACCTATTAGCTCATCTAATTGCACGGTTGACAAATTCTTTTAATCTTCAATTACTGTGGCCTTTGTGTGCCATGCTGATGGTAGTGACCTAAGAACTTTCCTAACAAGATCACTATTCGAATAATCCTTTCCTAGACCTCTAAGACCATTCACAATAAGCATAAATCTGGCAAACATCTCAGAGATGGTCTCATCACTTTTCATTCTACACATTTCATACTCTGAGACTAATATACTTGTCTTGGTTTCCCTTACCTCAGAGGTTCCCTCATAGATGAGCTGGAGCTTATCCCACATCTCTTTAACAGACTTACATGAAGATACTCTGGAGTACTCTTTGGGGTGGATGACACACTGTATCATGTTCATAGCACTACAGTTGAGGGTGGACTTTTTGATCTGATCCTTGGTCCATAGATCTTCATCTTCTGGGAGTTCAGCAGGTCCCTTGACAACAATCTTCCAGAGCTCATAGTCCTGAGCTCTTAAGAACACCTCCATCATGTTTTTCCAATAGGAATAATTAGATCCATCAAAAAAAGGAGGCCTAGAAACTGAATGACCCTCAGCCATAAATCCCTTGGTGATTTCCCTAGCAACAGACTCTTGACCGTTAGATCAAACACTTAAAGTGCAATGAGAACCCGCTCTGATACCAAATGAAATATTGCAGAAAAACTGCTATGAAGAAATCTAGAAGGGGGGGTGAATAGATTTCTCTGGATTTTAAAAATCACTAGATTAGAATCTTAGAGAACTTGAATTAAGGCTTAAATCTAAAGCTCAATCGCAATTCTGAACAATTAGATAGGACAGATGGTGAAGAACCAACGAGCCTATCAAGCATCTAGTGCCAAAGCAATCAAACCATAGAGACAAAGAGATTTAGGGTGGTTCGGATTACACAATTGTGTATCCTACATCCACCATCCACACACACACAAAGTGGCTTATCTTGCCAGTTTAGAAAAGACACTGAACAACACACACACTCTAAGATGCAGAGATCTCAGATCTAACCACACACAAGTGAAATTGGACACAAGGATTGCTCCAATATCACAAACCACACACAATAGGATGAGTTTGAAGTGAAGAACCAGACTAACAATTGAATTCCAAATTGGAGATGTCTGGTTCGAATCTCCCTGTTTTGCTTCAAGGTGGGAGATTAGCTCTTCTGCTTCAAGTCCAGGATGTAGGCTCTGAAGTCTGGAAATCCCTCTTGAGATGGATCATCCAAGATGCTCGAAGCTTCAATTCCTTCAGATTTGGAAGCAATTCTCCAGGATGAAGCCTTCTTCTGGAATCGCCTGAAAATTTCTGGAGTTGAAAGAACTGATGTGTGTTACCACCAAGTGAAGTTGATAATGAGCATTTATAGTCCCATGGGTCCACAAGATCTCTTGGGATTTGGGGGCACAAAGATTCCCGCTCAAAAAGCCTCAACCAAAACCATCCACGTGTCCCTGCATTTCAGATCTGGAAAATTTTTCCGAGGTGTGTCGACACCACACAAGCATGTGTCGACACACAATGCACTGGCTTCAAACTGGGCTTCTGGGACAGTTGGTGAGTGTCGACACACAGACATCCTGTGTCGACACCACTGGACATTGTCTTCAAACCAAGCTACTGGGAGGGACAGGGTGTCGACACACAAGTCTTCTGTGTCAACACCACTGGGTATTTCTTCCTTTGCTGATTGCTGGATGCATGGACTGTGTCGACACCACTTGAGTTGTGTCGACACAACTGGCTTGTCTTCTTGATTAATTGCACTGAAAATGCACTATGTGTCGACACACTATCTGGATTGTGTCGACACCACTGTAATTACTTGAGCATTTCTTTGAGCTACACATGGAAAAATATTGTTAAATATAAATGAAGCATGTTATCCACATTTGTATGAATCATATTTAAACATTATCAAAATAAGAGATCCAACACTTTATCCATTGGCTATAGTTTCACTCTATTCCATTTAGTTAGAATTCCCCTTAACAAGAAGTAAAATTTAAGACTTTAATGTATAAACCCAAAATAAATATGAAATTTAACCCAGGACGGGCATTCCGACCTTAAGTTCCAGAATGACTCAACCGAATATAAGTGTCCTGATTATCAATCAAGTTCCCTATCGATTACAAGACCAACTCTCACTTCGATTATCAGTTGTTTTCACTTTGATTATCACTTCGAATATCAATTGTTTTCGCTTTGATTATCACTTTGATTATCGATTGTTTTTGCTTCGATTATCAGTTATGTTTTCACTTCGATTACCAGTTACACCTCACTCGGATTATCACATCTTTTCACGTAAATCATCCAAACAATCCTTTAGACTAAACTTGAGGTAGTTTCATGTGGATCAAAAATCTCATTAAAATAAATAATTCTCTACCTAAAATAATTATGAAAAATCTCTTTTATGGAACCTTACGTAACTCTTGGAATTGAGATGTTATGATGACTTTTTTGAAGGGTTTAGCAACATGTTCCTTAAGCCTTTCCAACCCAGGTTAAATCATGTCTTGTCCCATCAATTTTGCCAATGAAATCTAAACCTTCTGCATGCATGTGACCCAAGTGTCTCAACCACTTAGTTTTCATCATCTAAATAAGATAATGGCCACTCAAAAGCATTGCTATCGTTGTAGGAAGGTTAGTATCGTTGCATGCAATCCTTGGAGCCCACTTAGGAGGAGTTGGCCGACTAGTTTGGAAGACGGTCTTCCTTGGGTTGGAATCTCTAGATCTGAAAGTAGACATAACTAGAACTTGAATTCTTAACATGTTCACACTGGATTTATCCTCACATCTTTGTTCTTACTTCATTTGAGGCTAAATCAATGACGATCTTAGATGCTCTCTTAAACCACATTCCTATTCTATAAGTTCAATACCTCTTTAGAACCCTTCGACTCTTCTAATGTAAATCTCACTTCATGTTTTGTAAGTTATTATCATAGTAAGTTAGTGCGCTCCAAAAGAGTGTTTTGGATGGCTTGTGGTAGGCATCAATCACAAGTCATCAGTCATGGGGTGACGATTTGATGTATGTATGGCTCAGCTCTATTTGGGTACTTTAAGAAAAATCTTACTCCTTGTGAAGTGTGTCTTACACTATAGGTGAGCAATAAAGCTCGTAAGAAAAATCGTGCTTTGTGAGGTGTGTTCTATACTGCAATCCGGTGAGCAATAAAGCTCTTAAGAAAAATCCTACACTTGTGAGTGTGTCCTACTCTGTAGGTGGGTGATAAGTCCGCGCTCATGCGCACAGATAAGATTGGATGTGCTGAACACCTAGGCACTGAAGATGCAAGTTTGATACCTCTTTGAGAGAAGCTTTGATGCATGCTGTTCTATGTTAATGAATGAACACCTAGGCACTGAAGATGCAAATTTGATACCTCTTTGAGAGAAGCTTTGATGCATGTTGGTCTATGTTAATGAACTAAGTCTTGTTGCTTAATGTTTATAGAAAATCTTTGGTTATGTGAAGTTTTGTTCTTAAAAGATATGAAAATAGCTTTCAATATGTTCTAATTTGAAAGCGGCTTTCAATATGTTTTGTATGGTTATGATCACATGCTCTTTCCTATTCAAGAATCTAAACTAAGTTTAAATGCATGATTAAGTTCTTGACTGTTCATTCTTAAGCAATAATCTTGTGAACCCATTCAATTCTGATTTGCCTACTGAGTCCCTTTGACTTATGCCTTGTCTTCTGCAAAAAAATTTAGATCATACAACTTAAGGTGATTTGGATGTTAGCATCTTAAGCTGCCTCAAAACTCTGAAGAGAATAGACAAAGACTCTTTTCTTTGTAATGTTAATTGATCCTAGTTATGTCTTAAACAAAGGAGTAAATAGTCACTGTTTTGTACTATTTGACCACGATGTAGAAGTTTGTACTTGTATCTTATTATGTTATGAGATTATGATGTTGAATGGCTTGCTTTATTATAGTGCAGGAGGTCAATCCTAGCTATAACGAATGTGTATGAATTCCAATGGTGTAGCACCTTACCACAGCTGTGACATGTGGTTTATGTTCGGGTAGGCTGTTACATTACACATATGGTATGAGGACGACATACTTTGTTTTTGGAAATTCGGAAGCAAGACTACAGTTTGGTCAGTCTGGTGGATGGTGGAGTAAATGATCCCCGCTCTTGGACAATCGAGCAAAACCATGGCACTATCGTCTAGGTGCCAAGGTGTATGTATTTTGACCCCCTTATGCTTAAATAAACTACTTTGGTATGTTTAATAAGGTATTTGACCTGATAATGTGAATTGGCACATGAATATGTTATGATTTGATTTGGAATATGATTCAATATGTTAGAATCATATTTGATATGCTTTGATAGTCAAGCCAATTATGAAATCTGAATATTATATGTGACGTCACGATCGTTCGGATCCTACTTTATTGGGTTTGGTGGCTAGTGTGTGGCCTATTGATTGTGTTTGTGCTTATGTAGCAGGTTGTAAGGGGTGGGGGTGTTGGAAATCCGAGCCCAACTAGCCTTTGGTGCGCTTTCTATAAACCCAGCCAACACAGGCGTTGCGTTTTGGAGACGCAACCACCTCCCCCGTCGCAATTTCGATGCCGCTTTTCTGGGTGCGCGACTGCATGCGTGCCGCGTGTCGCATGCAGGGACGTCGGATTTAAATTGCGACGGCCATACACATCGCAATTTAAACGCAACGCAGCGCCCCTTCGTGATTTGAATTGTGAGGTTTTGTTGGCCGATTTATTTGGGCCGAGGGAAGGCTTGCAGTGGGGATTTTGGGCGATTCGGCGTTTACGGCGAGCGATTTGGCGTGTTACCATCGCGAGGAAATTGTTCGGAGCGTGGGAAACGCCAGGGCAACGCCGCTCTTCATGTTCTTCGTGTTGGTAGGGGAATTCTACTCGTTTTTAGACCAAATGGATCGTGATTGAAGTATTTAAAGCATGAAAATGGTTATAATGAATATAAAGCATGTATAGGTATTCATGTGAATGCAAATATGCAAGTTTTATAAATGTACAGGTTGGTTTGGGGTGAATTCTGGAGTTGAGGTCGGAGTGGGAACCGTGGCTTGAAAGGCGATGGACCGAGACATCGCGTTTTGAACGTGACGACCTGAGTCGTCATGATTCAACCTCTTAAATGCGTCGTCTGTGTACATCGCGATTTAAGAGGCGACCACCCGACTCGTCGCATTCTTGTCTCAGTGAACAGTGAGCAGGTTTTATGCTATGTGGTGGTTTTACATTATTTTTAATATATTTTAAAGCATGAAAGCAGTGCATTGACATGCGTTGATATTGAGGAATGCCGAGTTTGCATGGTTTGTGTGTGTACGTGGCAAGTTGGGTAGTACGACGTCTTCCGTGGTTACCTTTCGAGCCGGGTACCCAAGGTTCTCTATGAGCCAGGCACGTTGTGCTCGGGGTTTGCCCCAATAATTGTGTACCGTCAAGGTTTGTGTCGTCTTCCTGAACATCCTCACTCCTTTGCTTGAGTTGTACATCCCGTTGATGGAAAGACGACAGTGGGACATCGACTTGTGTGTGTTGGTTGTGTTTGGTCGCTTGTAGCACGCTCTTGGTTGGGGGACGGACACCGGTAGATGTACTGGACCCCAGCTAGTTATGTTTCCAGTGCCTCAATTTAGGGAGCTCAGGTCGGAGTCCTTAAAGGTGCCAGGCATGGAGCTGCAGCAGTGTGGTCTCCAGTTGTGGTGTAGTTTGGTCTCCACATTTTGTTGGCCTTGTTGAGGTGGAGCGGCAGCTGGACCTTTCATCCGTGGCTGCGAGGCTGAGAGGTAGACTTGTGTGGTTTGTCCACATCAGTAGCTGGTGTCGTGAACCAGTCTTTATGACTCGTGTTTGGCGTTACACTTCTTTAGCTTGTACTGATGAGCATGGTTTGCTGTTTAATTATTAATGTTTAAGCCATGTTAGTAGTGTAGAATTGTTTATTTAAATACAATTGTGGCACCATGCTTAGATAATATGTTTAACTGTTTAAATAGATGTTTTACTTCTGCTTCTCTTATACTTGTGTTATTTTGGTTTTTGAGGGAGTTCCCCTACTGAGCCAGTGACTTGTGAGGCTCACCCCTACTCCTTTCAGGTGAGGAAGAGCAGGAGGGTTCTCGTCCTTCTTCTAGTTCGGATCCGCACAGCAGCGGAGTTGGGTCCGCTCCTCCAGCAATGTAATTCTCATTCTGTCATACCTCGAGGTATGCCCCAGGATGTAGTACGCTGTACTTTGACTTTTGTTGAGAACTAGCTGTGTAATATTCATGTAAATATATATGAGATGTGCAATCTTGTATGTGTTCAGTGTGTTCTTTCATATTTCCACGAACATGTGTGTTGATATCCCTTGCGAGGTATTGGCCTGTTCGCGGGAGGCGGAGTCGGGTCAAGCTCATTATTAGGTTAACGGGTTTGAACGACGAGGACCGTCACAGTTGGTATCAGAGCAAGGTTTGTGTAAATATGAAGGAATAGAAGATTTACATAGCCTGATCTCTACTCTAGTCCACTGTTGGTAGTTGACCTTAGTTTTGTATTGATTTGTTAGTATGTTGTGTGGTTTGGAATGTTGTATGTGCAGCATTTGAAATGGCTGATAGGAGAGATTGGGGAGGTGGTGGAGATGAGCTAGAAGAGTCCACTCACCAGTTGATTGAGAGATTATGGGAGAGTATCACATAGATTTGGACAATGCTAGATCAGTAGAGTCCGGTCGAACCAGCGACAGTAGCACCTCAGGTTGTTGAGGAGGCGGTACCAGTGCCAGTAGCACCACCCCCACTACCACCAGGGGTCGAGGTACCGTTTGTTGCACCAGTACCCTCAGCAGTACCAGTACGTCCAGCTAGCACAGATGAGTCTACAGTGTTAGTGGAGAGGTTTTTGAGATTGTAGCCACCCACTTATGCAGGAGGTCCCAATCTAGATACAGAGGAACACTGGGTGTACAAGATAGAGCGAGTTTTTGTTACTATGAGGTGTCCTCAGGCAGACAGGGTGATCCTAGCTACCTACCAGTTACGAGGTTTTGCTCAAGTGGTGGAGGCTAAAAATGCAGACAGTGTTTGCAGGCAGGACATATGACTCTATTACATGGCTAGAATTCTTGGAAGTATTTAATCATACCTTCTTTCCAGTCCAGATTCAACAGGCAAAGAGGGAACAGTTCAGAACATTGCAGCAAGGTAATTTGTCAGTGCTGGAATACTAGATGAGGTTCATGGCGTTGAGTAGATATGCACCATATGTGGTTACAGACAATGCTATGATGGTGGAATACTTCATCCGAGGACTGCGACTAGAGTTACAAACTGTAGTAATCTCCCTTATGTGCAGGACGGTGGAGGAGGCGGCACAGCGACCAGCCGCATTAGAGAGGTCTGTACAAACTCATCAGTCGGGGGAGTCTGGTAGCTTTCGGCTACCACAACGATCCCCAGGCGTTAGCAAGGGAAAGGCACTAGCAAGACCATCATCTTCGGGGTTCAGAAAGTGGGATTCAAAGCTGAAGAAAATATTCTGAGGTCAAGAAGGTGGCAGGCAGCAGACTTTTCAGCAGGGTCGAGGCTTCAGGCCGGAGGTCAAGGAGTCTCCGCAGAGCACGGCGGGGCAGCCTGTGGTTCCTCCAAGCTATAAGTGTTACAATTGTGATTAGCCAGGGCATTTGATCAAAATTTTTCCTTATCCCAGGGAGTATGGCTACGGTAGAGCAATGCAGCAGTAGCAGCTGCCCCAGCAGTCACCTGCGGAGCCAGGCAGAGGGCCACCTTTTCAGCGAGGTCGAGGATGGGTCATGGCTATTACCAGGGCGCAGGTGGAGGCTTCTAATCTAATTAAAGGTATATTGCCTATTTTTTAGTTTTCTGCAAGAATTTTGATAGATCCAGGTGCATCACACTCTTTTATTTCGAAGATTTTTTGGATGGTATGGTTCACCCGTTAGAAGAAAGACAGTGTGAATTGGTTGTGGAGGTTTCCTCAGGTTGATATATGCTTACTTCTTGTTATTTAGATGAGGTCTCAATAGTGATTCAGGGGAACCAATTTCCAGTCAGGCTATATGCTTTACAGTTGAAAGAATATGATGTGATTCTGGGTATGGACTAGTTAGAAGCTTATGGGGTAGTAGTAGATTGCAGAAAGAAAAGAGTCAGATTTAGTCATCCTAGTGGAGCTGAGTTTGAATTTCAAGGTATGCCATTTTACACTCCGAAGTTTATTATTTCAGCACTTAGAGCTAGGAAATTAATAAAGGCAGGTTGTGTGGCATATTTAGCTTCAGTGGGTTTAGTTGAGTCTGATAAATCTGTGGAGACTATTCCAGTGGTTAGAGAGTTTGCAGATGTGTTCCCTAATGATTTGTCAGAATTAGCCCCACATAGAGAGGTAGATTTCACAGTAGAATTACAGTAAGGTTGTATGCCGATCTCTAAGGCACCATACAAAATGGCACCGACAGAGTTAAAAGAGTTAAAGAAGCAATTGCAGGAATTGTTGGAGAAAGGTTTTATCAGGCCAAGTCATTCACCATGGGGAGCTCCAGTATTGTTTGTAAGAAAGAAAGATGGCAGTTTTAGAATGTGTATTGATTATCGTCAATTGAATAAGGTCACTATCAAGAACAAGTACCCATTACCCAGAATAGATGGTTTATTTGATCAGTTACAATCAGCAAGGGTGTTTTCCAAGATTGACTTAAGGTCAGGATATTATCAGTTGAGGATTAGGGAGGAAGATATTGATAAGACATCATTCAGAACAAGGTATGGGTACTATGAGTTTGTGGTTATGCCATTTGGGTTGACTAATGCACCGACAGCCTTTATGAATCTAATGAACAAAATATTCCATCCATATTTAGACAAGTTTATTATGGTCTACATAGATGATATACTGGTATATTCGGCAACAGAAGAAGAGCATGTAGCACACTTGAAAATTACTTTGCAGACTTTGAGAGAACATCAATTGTATGCTAAATTCAGCAAATGTGAGTTCTGGTTGCGAGAGATTCAATTTTTGGGGCATGTGATTTTTGAGGAAGGTGTAGCAGTAGATCCCGCCAAGGTTGAGACAGTTGTGAATTAGGAAGAGCCAAAAATAGTCATAGAAATTAGAAGTTTCCTTGGGTTGGCAGGATACTACAGACGTTTTATTCAAGATTTCTCGAAGATTGCAGTGCCCATGACAAGATTAACCGGGAAGGGAGCACCATTTGTGTGGTCAGCTGATTGTCGTAGAAGCTTTATGGAATTAAAGAGAAGACTCACTACAACACCGATATTGGTATTACCATCAGGCAGTGGAGGGTTTGTACTGTATACAGATGCTTCTAGGAGAGGACTTAGAGCGGTACTGATGCAACATGGTAAGGTTGTGGCTTATGCATCTAGGCAATTGAAGCAACATGAAGAGAACTACCCCGCCCATGATTTGGAATTAGTAGCAGTGGTTTTTGCTCTAAAGTTGTGGAGGCATTACTTGTATGGTGAAAAGTTTGAAATTTTTACTGATCATAAGAGTTTGAAATACATTTTCTCTCAGAGGAATCTGAATCTTAGGCAGCGCAAGTGGATGAAGTACTTGAAAGACTATGATTTCAGTTTGGCCTATCATCCAGGGAAAGCAAATGTAGTTGCAAAAAAAACACTAAGCATGAAAGTAGTATTAAGTCATATGATGATAAGAGAGTGGAAATTGTATGAAGATGTGGCCGAGAATTCTTTGTATATTCCCAACAGTCAACGGCGAGTAGTATTGGCCAGTAGTGCAATAGAACCATGCATATATTGGCAAATAGTAGAAGCACAAAGGACAGATGAAAGTCTAGCAGAAATTGTAAAGATGGAAGGTGTTACTATTGATAATGATTGTGCGGTAAGATTCAGAGGTAGATTATATGTCCCAGCGGAAGTAGGGGTAAAGCAAAAAGTATTGAAAGAGGCACACAGATCCAGATATTCCATCCATCTGGGTAGCACGAAGATGTATCAAGATTTGAAAAAGCATTTTTGGTGGCCGCATATGAAGAGAGAAATAGCAGAGTTTATCACTAGATGTTTGATTTGTCAGCAGGTAGAGGCAGAACATCAAAGGCCAGGAGGATTTGTACAACCATTGCCGATTCCACAATGGAAATGCGACGACATTGCTATGGATTTTGTGGTAGGTTTGCCCATGATAGCAACATGACATAATAGCATTTGGGTTTTCGTTGATAGATTGACCAAAGTGTGCAGATTATTGGCAATAAGTATGTCATGGACAGTGGACATGTTGGCCAGGTTATATGTAGACAGGATTGTATCATTGCATAGTATCCTAGTGACAATTGTCTCAGATAGAGATCCCAGGTTCACATCTGGTTTTTGGAGAAGTTTACAATGAGTGGTGGGCACAGAGTTGAGGTACAGTTCAACATATCATCCTCAAATAGATGGGCAGACTGAAAGGACCATTCAGACAATTGAAGACATGTTGCGAGCCTATTGCTTAGTATGGGGAGGCAGTTGGGAACATCACCTAGGTATGTTGGAGTTTGCCTACAATAATAGATATCATGCAAGTATCAGAATGGCACCGTATGAGACTTTATATGGTAGACCATGTAGAACACCCCTGAATTGGCATGAAGTAGGAGAGAGACAAGTTATGGGGCCAAAGCTGATTCAACAATGTGCAAAAATGGTCAAATTTATAAAGGAAATGCTTCAAACAGCTCAGAGTCAACAGAAGAGTTATGTACATACAAGATGAAGACCATTATAGTTTGAAGTTGGAGATTATGTGTTTTTGAAAGTTTCTCCCAAAAATTCAATAAGAAAGGCAAGTTGAGTCCAAGGTACATGGATTCATTCCAGATTTCTGAAAGGATCGAAGAAACAACATATAGAATAGAGCTTCTAGCGGACTTCACGGACGCCCATGATGTGTTTCATGTTTCCATGTTGAGGAGGTATATTTGAGATCCATCACAGATAGTCAGCTATGCCAGAGATGACTTAAAGTCGGACATGTCTATGACAGAGTATCCAGTGCAGATTACAGGGAAGAGAACACAGAAGCTGAGAAACAACGAAATAGAATTGGTAAAGGTCAGATGGGAAAATAGGCATAGAGGAGAAGATACATTGGAACTGGCAGAAGAGATGCAAAAAGCGTATCCATACTTGTTTGAGTAAGCTTTTAATTCTTTTTAGGTGATAGTATCATGCATACTTAGTTGTGAATTTTGTGTTTAAGGTTCTTTCTGGATTTCGAGGTCGAAATTTCTTTTTAGGTGATAGTAATGTGACGTCCTGATCATTCGGATCCTAGTTTATTGGGTTTGGTGGCCAATGTGTGGCCTATTGGTTGTGTTTATGCTTGTGTAGCAGGTTGTGTGCGGCGGGGGGTCGGAAATATGAGTCCAACCAGCCTTTGGTGTGCTTTCTATAAACACGACTAACATAGACGTCGCGTTTTGGAGACGTGACCTCCTTCCCCGTCGCGATTTCAACGCCGCATTCTCGGGTGCATGATTGCATGCGTGCCGCATGTCGCATGCAGGGACGTCAGATTTAAATTGCGACGACCATACATGTTGTGATTTAAACGCGACGCCACGCCCCATCGCGATTTGAATTGTGAGGTTTTTTTGGCCGAGCCCTGGCCAAACAATGCAGGAAACACTGTATGGGACGAGGGAAGGCTTGCTGTGGGGATTTCGAGCGATTCGGTGTTTACGATGAGCGATTTGGCGTGTTACCATCGCGAGGAAGTTGTTCGAAGTGCGGGAAATGTCAGCGCAACGCCGTTCTTCGTGTTGGTAGGGGAATTCTACTCATTTTTGAACGAATGGATCGTGATTGAAGTGTTTAAAGCATGAACATGGTTATGATGAATAGAAAGCATGTATATGTATTCTGTGAATGCAATATGCAAGTTTTATAACTGTACATGATGGTTTGGGGTGAATTCCGGAGTTAGGGTCGGGGTAGGAACCGTGGCTTGAAAGGCGATGACCTGAGTCATCGCGATTCAACCTCTTAAATGCGCCGTCTGTGTACATTGCGATTTAAGAGGCGACCAGCCGACCCGTCGCGTTCTTGTCTCAGTAAACAGTGATCAGGTTTTATGCTATGTGGTGGTTTTACATTATTGTTTAATCTATTTTAAAGCATGAGTGCATTGGCATGTGTCGAGATTGAGGAATGCCGAGTTTGCATGGTTTGTGTGTGTATGTGGCAAGTTGGGTAGTACGATGCCTTCCGTG
Organism: Colocasia esculenta; assembly: GCA_014218235.1. NCBI lineage: Eukaryota > Viridiplantae > Streptophyta > Magnoliopsida > Alismatales > Araceae > Colocasia > Colocasia esculenta. The sequence continues at coordinate 31,259,536 of CM024755.1, read as the reverse complement.
GTTACCTCTCGAGTCGGGTACCCCAAGTCCTTTGTGAGTCAGGCATGTTGTGCTTGGGGTTTGTCCCGGTACTTGTGCACTATCGAGGTTTGTGTCGTCTTCCTGGACACCCGCACTCCTTTGCTTGAGTTGTACATCTGGATGATGGAAAGACGACAGTGGGACAACGACTTGTGTGTGTTGGTTGTGTTCGGTCTCTTGTAGCACGCTCTTGGTTGGGGGACGGACACTGGTAAACATACGGTCCTCAACTAGTCATGTTTCCAGTGCCTCACTTTAGGAAGCTCAGGCCGGAGTCCTTAAAGGTGCCAGGCATAGAGCTGCAGCAGTGTGGTCTGCAGTTGTTGTGTAGTTTGGTCTCCATAGTTTGTTAACCTGTTGAGGTGGAGCGGCAATTGGACCTTTCATCTGTGGCTGCGAGGCTGAGAGGTAGACCTGGTGGTTTGTCTAGGTCAGTAGCTGGTGTCATGAACCAGTCTTCGTGACTCATGTTTGGCGTTACCCTTTTAGCTCGTTTTACTGAGCGTGGTTTGTCGTTTAATTATTAATGTTTAAGCCATGTTAGTAGTGTAGAATTGTTTATTTAAATGCAGTTGTGGCACCATGCTTAGATAATCTATTTAACTGTTTAAATAGATGTTTTAGTCCTGCTTCTCTTGTACTTGTGTTATTTCAGCTTTTGAAGGAGTTTCCCTACTGAGTGAGTGACTTGTGAGGCTCACCTCTACTCCTTTCAGGTGAGGGAGAGTAGGAGGGTTCCCATCCTTCTTCTAGTTCGGAGCCACACCGCAGCGGAGTTGGGTCCGCTCCTCCAGTAATGTAATTCTTTTTCTGTCATACCTCGGGGTATGCCTCAGGCAGTAGTACACTGTACTTTGACTTTTAATGAGAACTGGTTGTGTAATATTCATGTAAATATATATGAGATGTGCAATCTTGTATGTGTTCAGTGTGTTCTTTCAAATTTCCACAGACATGTGTGCTGATATGTGACGGTCCTCGCAGTTCAGGCCCGTTAACCCAATAACGTGCCCGACACGACTCCGCCTCCCGCGATCGGGCCGAAGCCTCGCAAGGGATATCAATCACACATGTCCGTGAAAATATAAAGGAAACACGCTGAAAACAATAAGATTCTGTTTCTCACATATATTCACATGAAATGTGCATATTCAGTTCTATATCATAGTCAGTACAACAGCCCGGGACAAACCCCGAGGCTCCACAAGTAAAAGTATTACTCTGCTGGTGGCGAAGGCTCGACTCCACTACGGTGCTGATCGGAACTAGAAGAGGGACGGGAACCCTCCTGCTCTTCTTCACCTGGAAGAAGAAGGGGTGAGCCTCACAAATCACTGGCTCAGTAGGGCAACTCCCCCAAAGCTGATGCAACAATGAACAACAGATGGGATAAGCAAAGTTGTAAGCATTTAAAATACATAACACCTACACATGACACTACAACTACAAATAAATAAACGGCAAACCGCGTACGCGTGTACAAGCTAAAGAAGGGTACGCCGCACACGAGTCACGATAACTGGTTCGCGACACCAGCCACAGACCCAGACAAATAACACAAGTCTACCTCTCAACCTCGCAGCTACGGACGAAAGGTCCAGTTGCCGCTCCACCTCGACAGGGTCAAGAACTGTGGAGACAACCAACACCACACCTGCAGACCACACTGCTGCAGGCCCAAGCCTGACACCTTTAGGGACTCCGGCCGAGAACCTTAATGTGAGGCACTGGAAATAGGACTAGTTGGGGACCAGTACGTCTACTGGTACCCGTCCCCCAACCACGAGCGCGCTACAAGCGATCGTACACCCACAAACACGAGTCGCTGCCCCTGTCATCTTTCCCTCAGCTAGACGTACAACTCAAACTCAGGAGTGGGGGTGTCCAAGAAGACGACACAAACCTTGACGGTACTCACCGTACCGGCACAAGCCCTGAGCACCCAGTGCTAGGGTAACCGACTGGAGAGGTAACCATGGAAGGTGTTACAACCCAACTTTCTATGCACACTTTTCCACCAAAAACCCATCGTTATCAACCATGGTATGAGCCGACACAACCCATACAAACTCTACATTGCATAGCCAACACTGCCCAAGCAATGTAGGACAAAAACTGGATAGACTGGCCACAGAACCCCAGAGCTCGGGTGGCCACACTTTAAATCGCGACTGACACAGTGGTCGCCAATCACCTTGAATCGCGATGGACCAACCCGTCATCTTAAGGTCTAAATCGCGACGGTCCATGTCGTCGCATTCACACAAATCACGACGACTGGTTCCGTCGCCTTTCAGATAGCAAAAACAAACCCCTTAGCTCTCATTTCGGAAATCACACTAAACCACTGTACATGCCGTTAAAGCAGGAGATAATTGTTCAAATGAAACCCTAGGCATGCTCTCTACCATGCTCCATCGATTTCCACATCAAAAACCTCAAACCCTAACCTACATAGTCCACACAAGGGAAAACAGGGTAGAATTCCCCTACCAATAAAGGAAACGTGAATCCAACACCGTCTGGACGTTCCCTGCACTCCGAAGCACCTCCTCGTGCCGGAATCACGATGAACGAACACCAAACATCAGGAATCTCCCAGCAATCCCTCAGCTAAACCTCCTCCAGCTGAACAGTGCAACTGCACTATTCGGCCATGGGCAGAAGCCCAAAATACAATGAGTTTAAATCGTGACGTATTGGGTCGTCACGTTTAGAAATGCGACGTACCCCGCCGACGCGATTAAACTCCAACAGTGGCGCTCATGTAAAAGTGGTTCCAAATCGCGACGTGGAAGGTGGTCGCGTTCATGTAAGAATTGCAACGTTTGTGTTCGTCGCATTCTTAATGAGCCCGACAGAGGTCTGTTTGGGCTGGAAATTCCAACCCTCCGGCCTCCCACCTGCTACCCCAAATCTGTAGAAACTCATGTAAACTTACATGGTCTACCAATGGGCCATACACTGGCCCCCAAACCCGGTAAACTATGATCCGAACGTACCAGTTATTACATGATATCCCTTGCGAGGCATTGGCTTGTTCGCGGGAGGCGGAGTCAAGTCAAGCTCGTTATTAGGTTAACGGGTTTGAACGATGAGGATTGTCACAGTATGTGCTAAAAGATTTGAAATCAGTAATCTGACAAGTATAAATATGTTCAACATTTACATCTATTTTAGTTATATTTCTTTGCTTGTGTTATATGTTTAAAACATGCATAAACCCATGTTAATTTTGTAAGTTATTAGCCAATTCGACAAGTTGTTATAGGTTAAGCATGTGATTGGTTCTAATCATGCCTATTGGGTCTTAGGACTTGTACCTACTTACTAAGCTTTGAGATAGACAGAATTTGGAGGATGAGCATCACTTAGAAATCAACATGATTGGAAGACTGCTCTTCTATTGTAATTATTTTACCATTCTACTTCCTTCGTTTAGAATAGTTTCATTTAGTTTGTCTCTGTCTTGTCTTTAGGTTGTTTTTGAGAGTCGAACCGAGGGTGGGGATGTGATAACATTAGTCGCAAAAAAAAAGAAACGATTCACATGAAAACTAATCGATTACTTTAGTAGGGTCATGAGTGCTTAATCAATTATTGGACACATCTTGAACACATAGTTGATTAAACCAATATAGATGTGTCTAGTACTTAGTGTATGAAATAGTACAGACACTTATCAATTATCAGGGTAGCATAATGTTTGGCTATTTTAGTGTAGAGCAGAAACCACTACATACTGACTTAATTGATTATTGAAGCCTATAGTGAAAACATAGTTGATTATTTTAGTAATGTCTACTACTGAGGACTTAGAATTTTCTTGCCATCTCAGTGGCATTGATAGTCACTCTTTCAATTAGGCCATTGATTGAGTTCTTGGAGGTAATATAGTCAGAAACTTAGTATGACAATATCGATGAACCAAAATATGCTCGTAAAACTTGAACCATTGAAACTTGGAATCATACAAAAGATACTCAATTATATTTAATATTTCATAATGATTGTTAATTGATATTTGTCAATATTGAAGAAGAGTTTTGTCATTTAGAAAATCACACAAAATAATAGTAAGGAGTAGTGAAACCTGTAACAATCTCCCCCCTTTCGGTGTGATTACAAAACATAATGAAATATTGGCAATAACATTCAATCATAAACTTCATCTCATGCTTTTTGTCAATAACACAAAGAGATGGGGAGAAGAGAATTAGGAGGAAATGTTTGACACGAAAGTAAACTGTGCAATATTTGAATGAAAGTGATTCAAGGAGTGAAGTTTGAATGGTGAAGAGTTGTGATGAATGACTCCCCCTTGAATATTGCTCTCCTTGAATATGTGAACTCTCTCAAAATTTTATGGATAAAGGCTCTAAATATTTCCTTAGAGTGAGCTTATGCTCTCTTTTTCATTTTTCTCTCCCCCTCGGTCAGAGTTTTATATGGTATTGGTTTGTCAATGTGAGGTCATGAAACACAAATAGGCAAGAAGGGTTTTGTTTATAGGGTCAAGGTGGAATGAATCATATGATTCTTGCACAATCTTGACTCATGTCATGATTATTAGCATGCTTGCTTAGATTATTAAGAAACATCTATTTATACTTTGCACATACTCAATTCTCTCCAAACGGTTGAAAATCTATCTTCAAGTAGTGCTTTAATGAAGATGTCTGCTAACTGATACATGGAATCAACAAAATTTAAACAAATGTACTGGAGTTAACATGATCTCTTATGAAATGGTGGCATACCTCAATATGCTTAGTTCTTGAGCATGCACAAGATTTTTTATTGGTAGGTTTGTTGAACTCATGTTGTCACACATCATCGGAATACTATCAAACTTTACACCATAGTCCTCCAATTGTTGTTTATCCATAGTATTATGTACAACAACTTCCTACTGCTATAAATTCTACTTTTGCGATGGAAAGCGACATTGAGTGTTACTTCTTTAAGGACTATGAAATGGTGCAACCTGCAAGAATCTGATATGTGTCACTAGTGCTTTTTCTATCCACTTTGCATCCTGCATAGTCAGCATCAGAGTACCCTACTAGATCTAGCATGCATTCCTTAGGATTTCATAAACCTAATAGTGCTTGCTAAATATCTAAGGATTCTTTGAACACATGAGAGAAGAGATTCTTTGAGATTAACTTGAAATCTGGTACGCATGCATATGTTGGACAATATGTCTGGCTGACTGGCTATTAGGTAAAGGAGAGATCTAATCATGCCACTGTAGGTTTCTTTTAACTAACTTCCTTACTATTTTCATCGTCATCCAGCCTTACCGAGCTGCTCATTGGAGTTGGCAATGATTTGGTCTTTTCCATTCCAAACTTTTTGAGCATGTCACGTATGTACTTGGCTTGACTGATGTGTACTTGTTTGCCTTGCTTATTTGAAGCCCTAGAAGTAGTTCAATTTTCCCATTAAGCTCATTTCAAATTCGTCCTATATTAGTCTTTCAAAGCTCTTCATTAATAGCACCGACAATGATATCATCAACATAGATTTCTAATATTAAGCTGTCAGTCTTGTCATATTTGATAAATAAGGTGATATCTACTTTTTCACGAGAAAATACTTGATTGATCAGAAACTTGCTTAATTCATGCTCTTGGTGCTTGTTTCAACCCATATAAATTATTCAAAGTATAAACGTGATTAGGATATTTGTCGCTTTCAAAACCTTTTGGTTATTCTACAAAAACTCTTTCTTTAATAAAATCATTCAAGAAGGTGCTTTTGACATCCATTTGAAATAACCAAAAATTTATTACAGAAGTAAAAGTGAGTAAAATATGGATTTCCTCTATTCTAGGCATTGACACATAAGTTTTGTCAAAATCTATGTCTTCTTCCTGAGAATAACATTTGGCTACTAGTTGGGACTTGTTCCTTCTGATTACCCTAACTCATCCATCTTGTTTCTGGACATCCATTTGGTGCTAATAACAAAATGGTCAGTGGGTCTAAGTACAAGATTTCAGACTTGGTTGCATTAGAATTAATTAAGTTCCTCTTGCATGACTACAATCTAGACTTTATCGGTTAATGCCTCAATGACAATTTTTGGCTCAAACTGAGAAACTAAGGCAAAATAATCACACAATAGATTCTTACTCATAAGGATTATGTCATTGAGATCTCTAATGATATTCTCTCTTGGATGGCTTTTGGCATATTTTCATACTCTAGGAAGCTCTTTTGTATTAACAACTTGTTCTTCTCGAAACGACTCCCTTTACATCTCTGGGGAAGACTACCGCTAGAAGAATAGACAATATTAAAACTAGAATGACAAGCAAATGATGCTAAGGCGTCGGCCACCTGATTAGCTTCATGGAATATGTGAGAGATCAGTGCTAAGCCCCTAGATAACATACTTCTTGCAGCAAGCCACCACCTATAACATCTCCATGAGGGAGCTTTATTGATGATAAAAGAATTTACTAGCACCTTACAGTTCGAGTGTGTGGCGGAACGCCTCGTTCAAGCCCGTTAAACCAATAACGAACTTGATCTGAGTCCGCCTCCCGCAAACGGGCCGTGGCCTCTCAAGGGGTACTACATACGAGTCCGTGAAAATAAAAAGGAACACGCTTGATCTCATATATGATTTACCATTTCATATATAATGTACAAGATTTACATAGCCAAATTTCAACAAAAGTACAAGAAAGTACAGGAGCCTGGGGCATACCCCGAGGTGAACTAGTACAACTGAAGAAAGAAACTACACTGCTACAAAAGCTACACTGCTGGAGGCGCTGGCCCAACACCGCTGCGGCACGGCCCTGAACTGGAAGACGGTAACGAAACCTCCTCCTCGCCTGTGGGGAGTAGGGGTGAGCCTCACTAGTCACTGGCTCAATAGGGAACTCCCCCAACTCGAGCAAACCAAACACAAGTACGGAAGCAATAAACTATACTAGCAATTTATAGCACAACCACGCAAGTTATTAAAGCAATAAACATACTTACCATTTGCCGACTATATCAAACAAAGTAATTAAGTAAACGGAAAATCTCAAGTACGTGTACGAGCTAAAGTAGAGACCGCCACACTCGAGCCACGTAGACTGGTTCGCGACACCAGTAACAGACTCAGACAAACAATTACAGGTCTACCTCTCAGTCTCGCAGCCACAGACGAAAGGTCCAGCTGCCGCTCCACGTGGAAAAGTCAAACAACTGTGGAGACCAACTAAACACCACTCCCGCGGACACACAGTCGCAGGCCCATGCCTGGCACCTCTAGGGTCTCTGGCCGGAGCACCCTAGAGTGAGGCACTAGAAAGGACTAGCTGGGGACTAGTGTCGACTACCGGTGTCCGTACCCCCAACTAAGAGCACGCTACAAGTGACTAAAAACAAACACAAGAGTCACTGTCCCACTGTCGTCTTTCCCTCAGCCGGACGTACAACTCAAAACAAAGGAGTGAGGGTCTCCAAGTCAGACGACACAAACCTCGACGGTACAACACAAGTACCGGGACAAAGCCCCGAGCTAACAGCCTGGCTCATAGAGAACCTGGGGCACCCAACTAGAGAGGTAACCACGGTAGGCATCATACTACCTGCCACGCACACAAAACCACATGCACGTCACACACAAACCACGTGAAACGTCTCGTAAACCTCAAGTAACAACTGTTCACAACACGTGAACACAACACTGCTTGCGTGAACACCACGCAACTACGCAAAGAACCAGCTAGCTACACAACCGAAGTGCTAGCTTCTAAAACCATGCACTCTCAGAGTGCCACAAGTGCCAATGCACCGCTCTTTATTGGTAAACAAGTCACATAACGATAATCGGATAAACCAATCGCATAAGCCATGCATGCATAGACTTCTCGACTGAAGTCGCGACAGGGTCTTGCGTCGCCTTCATATAGCGACAGCCCGATAAGTCGCCTTCAACACATTAATGCGACATACAAACAAGTCGCGTTCACAACCTTAACGTGACTGGTCGGCCCGTCGCCACCTGATCACGACAGGGGGATCCGTCGCCTTAGCAGACGGAAACCCTAATCCGGGATCCCCTCCACGGATTACCAACCCACACCATGCAAACCACCCTTAATTAATATTTTTCATGCCTTAATGGGTTCCTAGGCATGATATCTATTGTGTAGAAAGCATTAAACTGATCAAACCCTGCATTCCACGCGATTCTCACCCCGGAAACGGGAGGAGTCACCCTACCTCGCGAAGAACACGCGATACAACGCTTCCCCGGCATTTCTCTCGCTCCACATGAGCTTCCCACGACACGATCACGTCGAAATCACGAATTCCTGCAAGAATCGCCGCAGCTCCCCTTCCCCTGGCCGAGCAGAACTCGTTGTAGTTCTGTTCGGCTGGGGTTTCTTAAAAACACCCAACGGTTGGGAACGCGACGTATCGTCGCATCGCAACCTGATCGCGACGGACATAGGCGTTGCCTTCCCAAGGCTGACGTCCGCAGGTCGCCCAGCTCTTGACACATGGCCCACATGCAGACGATCATCATCACAAAGTGGCAACAAGAACGCGCCGGCCACCTTTGTCGCGTTCAGAACGCGACACTCCTTCCTGTCGTGATGACAGGCTGAGGACACTGGGGTGCTACAGGCCCAGACTATCGGCCCAATAAGTCCTTGAGATACGCACACGTACCTCACACAAACCACATTGGCCTTATGATGGCCATCACAACCACTAAGCACAGGATCCACGAGGATCCGAAAAATGCGCGACGTTACTTACTATCATCTAAAAAGAAATTTCGACCTCGAAATTCATAACTCAAATACAAGAAGTTTCATCACACATATTTACAAGTACTATCATCTAAAAAGAAATGCAGAACCTTACTTAAATAAGTAAGGATACCCTTTAGCCATTTCCTCGGCTAATTCCCAGGTATCCTCACCACCCAACCTATTCTCCCATCTCACTTTGACTAATTCATTTTCTTTATTTCTCAGCTTCTTTGTCTTACGACCAGTAATCTGCACCGGATACTCTGGCATAGTCATATCCGGTCTCAAGTCACCACCTTGGTAACTGATTATCTGCATTGGATCTTCAATGCACTTTCTTAACATAGAAACATGGAAAATATCATGAACATCTGCAAAGTCAGCTGGAAAATCAAGTCTATAAGCTGTTTCCCCAATTCTTTCTAACACCTGAAAGGGTCCCACATATCTCGGGCTCAACTTTCTGGTCTTGCCAAACCTCATAATACCTTTACTAGGGGAAACTCTTAGAAAAACAAAGTCTCCCACTTCAAATTGAAGTGGTCTTCTCTGATTATCGGCATAACTCTTCTGCCTGCTTTGAGCTGCTTGCAACTTTTCTTTAATGAGCTTCATTATTTCTATGGTTTGCTGAATTAATTCTGATCCCACCATCTTCCTTTCCCCCACTTCATGCCAGTTCAATGGGGTTCTACATGACCTTCCATATAACGCTTCATATGGTGCCATTTCGAGACTGGTATGATAACTATTATTATAAGCAAATTCAACCATTCCCAGATGTTGCTCCCAACTACCACCCCAAACTAAACAACATGCTCGCAACATATCTTCAATTGTCTGGATAGTCCTTTCTGTCTGACCATCCGTCTGGGGGTGGTAAGCTGAGCTATATCTCAGCTCGGTGCCAACTACTTTCTACAAGCTCCTCCAAAAACTAGAAGTAAACCTGGGATCTCTATCAGATACAATAGACTTTGGAACACCATGCAGTGGAACAATTCTATTAATATAAACCTTTGCTAATCTGTCCACTAACCAGGACATATTTACTACTACTAACCTGCATACCTTGGTTAGCCTATCAACAAATACCCATATTCCATTATGTCCTACTGCTGACCTCGGCAAACCTGCTACAAAATCCATAGCAATATCATCCCATTTCCATTGCGGAATGGGTAATGGTTGCAATAAACCTCCAGGCTTCTGATCTCTGCTTGATTTGTTGACAAACTGCACATCTTGAAACAAATTCTACTATTTCCTTTTTCATATGAGGCCATCAGAAATGCTTCTTCAGATCCTGGTACATTTTAGTACTGCCTGGGTCAATAGTGTACCTGGATTTATGGGCCTCTTCTAATACTCTCTACTTTACTTCTCTTTCTACTGGCACGAATAACCTGCCTCTAAGCCTGACTACACAATTATCATTAATGGTAACCTCTTCCATTTTCACGATTTCAGCTAAATTTACATCCGCTCTTTGGGCCTCAACAATTTGCCAATATAGTGACGGCTCTACGGCTCTACTAGCTAATATTGGACGTCGCTGATTGCTTGGCACATACAGGGAATTCTCTGCTATTTCTACATACAACTTCCATTCCTTGATCATCATTTGGCTTAAATAGGCTTTTCTACTTCGGGCATTGTAGACACGCAAATTTTCCCACCGCGGGCAAATTTTCAAGTTGCGCCATAACGCCACAAATGGCCCTCTTTTTTGCCTCGCAAGAGTGTTTTCCCCATATTTCTAGATTTCTCCCATTCTTCTTCGGTGCTTCCTAGGGGGTTTGGGGGGCGTGCCCCGGCGGGGGTCTCCGGGGGCAACGCCCCTGGAAGCTAAATTTAATTCGCATCCAGCATTCCCGCCGCGATTCATAATAAAATCTCTGAATTGCGTCCTTGTCAGACGACGCGATTCAGAGAGGTCAAATCCGAACGTCACGTCGGCAGACACCACGTTCGCAAGTCGGTTGCCTCGGAACCATGCGAGTCTTAATCGCGTCCGGGCTTCCCGCCGCGATTCAAATCACGGCGGCCTGCCCAGATGTGATTCTTAGAGGCAGTGCACCAATTTTTGCGCCATCAAACCGACCTTTTAAATTGCGGCCTGCCGCTCCGCCGCGATTAAGCCTTAAAAAGCGTCTGCTGTCCTGGACACGATTTTGCTCCAGTGCCTATAAAAGCAAAACCGAAGCTGCAGGGGCAGAGGTTGGCTCCCCGGGGTTTCTCTTTTTTTGGTTGGGGCTTCTTCTTGTCCCTTCGGCTTCCCCTTTTGAGAGAGAGAGAGAGAGAGAGAGAGAGAGAGAGAGCGAGAGAGAGAGGGAATTCTTTTGGCGGAGCCCTGCCGATTTCCCATCTCGCCTCTGACGCCGTCGTCCTCCTCACCATCCACGCGCACCGTACCGGAGCGGAGCATCGTCCTCTCCTCCTCTCCATTCTCCGTCATTCACACCAACGCCGTCACGCCGTCCGGCATCCGGGGAAGCACCCCCCCTTCTTATTTGCTTTTTTCCTTCCTCCGGACCCCACATGGTCCTTTACATTTCATATCACATGTCCCCTACGTGGCCCCTTTTTCTCATTTTGCACGCACACATGCATGCATTTTACACACACCTATCTTAGGAGTTTAAAGGCCACCATCTGGTAAGCCGCCCCCATGTCATTCATTTATTTCATTTTTTTTTAGAATTGCATACTACACATTTTGGGCTAATCCCATCTTTTCATTTGTCTTATTTTCCAGGATAATCAAATGAGGAACGCCCTCTGCCACGGCCGGCCATGCTTGTAGAGGAAGAGAGGACCCACACCATCCCCCGCGCAATCTCCCCGCTTCGACAGGTATATACGCGATCACTTTCTTCCACCCGCACCCCTCGCGCGTGCATTCTCCATTCGGCACCATCATGTGCCTGGCGATCACGATCATTTTGTTCTTCCCTTTTTTCTTTGGGGGACCGCGTAAAAAACGGTGTCTACAAGCATCAGCCACCACATTGGCCTTACCTGGATGGTAAGCCAAACTAAAATCATAATCTTTTAAATATTCCACTCATCTACACTGACGGAGATTCAAGTCTTTCTGGGAAAAGATATACTTTAAACTTTTATGATCTGTAAAAATCTCAAATCTCTCGCCATACAGATAATGCCTCCTCATTTTTAAAGCAAACACAACAGCTGCTAGCTCTAGATCATGAGTAAGGTAATTCTCTTCTGCTGGTTTCAATTGCCTGGACGCATAAGCTATTACCTTGCCATGTTGCATTGCACTGCGCCAAGCCTTCTTCTAGATGCATCTGTATACACAACAAAACCACCATTACCTGTCGATAATGTCAACACAGGTGCCGCTGTAAGCCTCTTCTTTAATTCCATGAAACTTCTTTGACATTCACCAGACCATACAAATGGCACACCCTTTCTAGTTAGTCTATTCATGGGTGCTGCAATCCTAGAAAAATCTTGAATGAAACGCCTATAATAACCTTCTTACCCCAAAAAGCTTCTAATCTCAGTAATTGTCTTAGGCACCTCCCATTTCATCACTGCCTCCACTTTACTTGGGTCAACTGCTACTCCCTCAGCTGATATAACATGGCCCAAAAACTGAATCTCTTTTAGCCAAAATTCACATTTACTGAATTTGGCAAACAACTGATTATCTCTTAATAACTGCAAAGCAAATCTCAAATGTGCTGCATGCTCTTCTTCAGATACTGAGTAAATCAGAATATCATCTATAAAGACCACAATGAATTGGTCCAAATATGGATGATAAATTCTGTTCATCAGATCCATAAAAACTGCAGGAGCATTGGTTAGCCCAAATGGCATAACCACAAACTCATAGTGACCATATCGGGTTCTAAATGTTGTTTTATCAATATCACTTTCTCTAATTATCAACTGGTGGTACCCTGACCTTAAATCAATTTTAGAAAATACCTTAGCTGATTGCAATTGATCAAACCTATCATCAATTCTAGGTAAAGGGTACTTATTCTTTATGGTCACTTCATTCAATTTTCTGTAATCAATACACATTCTAAAACTTCCATCTTTCTTTCTTACAAACAACACTGGCGCCCCCCAAGGAGAGTGACTCGGCCTGATGAACCCTTTTTCCAGCAATTCTTCTAACTGCTTTTTCAATTCCTTAAGTTCTGCTGGCGCCATTCGATTTGGAGCTTTAGAAATTGGCATGGTGCCTGGCAACAACTCAATGGTAAAGTCCACCTCTCTGTTTGGAGCTAAACTCGGTAAATCATCTGGAAAAACATCTGTAAATTCCCTAACCACGGGAACTGCTTCAACTAACTTATCAGCCTCAACCAAACTCACAGAAGCTAAATAAGCTACACATCCCTCATTAACTAATTTTCTAGCTTTAATTGCAGAAATTATAAGCTTAGAAGTACGAGAGGGCATACCTTGATATTCAACACTACACCATTAGGGTGACAAAACTTGATTCTTTTCTTTCTGCAATCTAGCATAGCTCCATAAGCTTCTAACCAATCCATACCCAAGATGATATCATAATCAGATAACTGAAGAGCATACAACCGGCCTGGCATCTGGTTCCCTTGAACTACAACAGGGGCTTTATCTATGTAACACGAGGTGAGCATAAACTCACCCGAGGGAACCTCCACTACTAATTCACATGACTTCTCTTCCAGAGGATGAGCCATACAATCCAGAAATTCTTCGGAATGAAAGAATGAGAAGCACCTGAATCAAATAGAACTCTGGCTGAAAAATTATATAGGTATTATACCTTCTATCATGTTCGATGCCTCTGCTTGGGTACGGGTGATAGCCATAACCAGGCCTCTACCTCGCTGCTGCGGTGCACCTCCACCACGACCTGCTAACGACTGCTGGGGCTGCTGCTGTTGCTGAACACCTCTACCATACCCATATTCTCTCGGATAAGGGCAGTTGCGGATCAAATGCCCTGGCTGATTACAATTATAACACCTGTAACCTGGTGGAATAGTGGGATGCCTAGCAGTACTCTACTGCGATTCTTCTATCTCTGGCGTATAACCACGCCCCTGCTGAAACTGCTGATGACCTCCTCTTCCTCTTCCTTTGCCCTTAAATACTTACTTCAATTTCTGTCCCCACTTACCAAAACCTAAAGAAGAAGGTCCTGCTGGTGCTTTTCCCTTACTGACTCCTGCTGCCTACTGGGGTAGTCGAAAACTACCTGAACTTGACCCGCTTGCCTGACGAGCCCGAATAGACCTCTCAAGTGTAGCTGCTCTTTAGGCTACCTCCTCAACTGTTCTACACATTAATGGTATCACTGCATTATGCAACTCTTCTCTCAAACCCCGAATAAAATATTCAACCATCATAGCATTATCCGATACGACATAAGGTGCATATCGTCTAAGTGCCATAAACTGCATCTGATATTTTAAAACTGAGGTATTACCTTGCTGAAGTGTCTGGAATTGCTCTCTTTTCGCCTGCTGCACTTGAAGTGGAAAGAATGCATCATTGAATGCTTCGAGAAATTCCGGCCAGGTAATAACCTCCTCTGTTCTGCCTACAAAGGTGGTCTGCATCTTCAGACGCCACCACTACTGCGCAAAACCTCTCAACTGGTATGTGGCTAGCACAACTTTATCCGTTGCTGGACACCTCATGGTCGTAAAGACCCTTTCAACCTCATGAATCCAGTGCTCCACTGTATCTGGATTCGGCCCTCCTATATAAGTGGGCGGCTGCAACCTCAAAAACTTTTCAACTTGCATCACTGGCTCTTCTGCTGCCATTACTGGTAGTGGTAGTATAGGTGCCACATAAGGTACCTCCACCCTTGGCGGTGGTGCAACAGGGGCCTCAGGTACTCCAGCAACTGGTGGTACTGCTGCTGGGGGTACCGGTGCCTGCTGATCCATCCTCATCTGAATATCGGTGACACTCTCCCAAATCCTCTCAATCATACGCTGAGTAGACTCCTCAGGGTCCTCTCATCTACCACCCCAATCTCTTCTATCAGCCATCTCAATTTCCTACACAAATAACATAACAATCACGAACAAAATCGATCATTACAAAACCAGAGTCAGCTACCGGCAGTGTATAAATGCAGAAATGAGGCTATGTAATTTTCCAGTTCCTTTATATTCACACGGACCACGCTCTGATACCAACTGTGGCAGAACGCCTCGTTCAAGCCCGTTAAACCAATAACGAACTTGATCCGAGTCCGCCTCCAGTGAACGGGTCGTGGCCTCGCAAGGGGTACTACACACGAGTCCGTGAAAACAAAAAGGAACACGCTTGATCTCATATATGATTCACCATTTCATATATAATGTACAAGATTTACATAGCCAAATTTCAACAAAAGTACAAGAAAGTACAGGAGCCTGGAGCATACCCCGAGGTGAACTAGTACAACTAAAGAAAGAAACTACACTGCTACAGAAGCTACACTGCTGGAGGCGCTGGCCCAACACCGCTGCGGCGCGGCCCTGAACTGGAAGACGATAACAAAACCTCCTCCTCCCCCTCGCCTGTGGGGAGTAGGGGTGAGCCTCACTAGTCACTGGCTCAGTAGGGAACTCCCCCAACTCGAGCAAACCAAACATGTGACAGACCGGAATACTTATGCCCGATAAGACTCCATATCCAGATCCGCCTCCCGCGAACGGACCGAAGTCTCGCAAGGGATATCTCACACATGTGTCCAGTAAGAGTATAAAAGACAGCTACACAGTATAAGACACAAGAAAGAACATGTACTCATACATGCATATAACAATTTACAACTGTCCCATTACATTAATACATGTTCAATTAAAAAGTATAACTACCTGGGGCATACCCCGAGGGAGCACAAGCTCACACAACACTATTCACTGCACTACTGCTGGTGGTACAAGTCTAACACAACGCTGCTCCAAGCCAAACACACGGCAAGCCCTGAAAAGAACTGTAGGGAAGTGAGCCTCAACAAGTCACAGGCTCAGTAGGGGCTACCCAAAACAACACCGTAACTACGGATACCTCAACCCCAAAGGGTCTCACTAGCAACACCAATAGCCAAACCATTTCATGCTCACATCATAACAATAAATAACAATTTAACATAATCATGATAATAAACATAAAGTCCTCGGAAGGAATGTGGGACTACATGACTAATATAATATTATTAGTCAGCCCAACTACTTAAGTGCCTAAACCACAGTCTCACCGGCACACTGCTACAACAATTGGATGCCTAAGCTATAAGCCACACAGGCAAATCACTACTGCCCAGACTACAAGCTTCACAGGCGAACCTCAAACACTTGGGTAACAGGACTGTTAACCAAAAGCTGGTCCCATATACCCCAAACCACACTACGTCGAGAGCCACACATAAAGTGGTAGGACTGGCTACAGCTAGCTAGTCCATCACACAGTAACACCATAATCGAAACTATACCCAAGAAGGGTAAAACACAACAAAGTGGAAGGTCTCACACGGCCTCCACGAAACTCAACTCTACCAAATCACAGTACGCCTAGGCCATAAGCCTCATCGGCAAATTACCCACAAAGGGTAACAGGATTGGCAACCACAAACAATCCACCTCACAGCAAACTATGAACGGAGATTTACTTAAAAACAAATAAAATACAATAGGTGGCAGGTCAAACCACAAGACCTCCACAACACGCAAGTACCCAAAAAGGTTGGTACACAATGTACCACCACAAAACTGTAAAGTAACCCACGAAGGGTATAGGTACCTGCTACCTCAAGGTACCAAAACACAAATACCCGTACAAAGGGTACAAGTAGGTGGTAAACACCACACAGAACCACAACTGAATTGTACCTTCACTTAGGCACAACATTACAGGTGAAACCTCAAACGGCGAGTCACACAAGCCACAACTAGAGCTGGCAAAGCACGAGTCGGAAAGAGAACGATGCCACCACACAGGAACGGACTACTGGCTGATCAGGCCAGTATCCAACCCGTACAAGAACAACACAAGAACAACCTCTCAGCCTTGCAGTCACGGACGAAAGGTCCAACTGCCGCTCCACGAGAACAAGTCAAACAACTGTAGAGACCAACTAACACCACACCTACAGACACACAACTGCAGGTCCATGCCTGGCACCTCTAAGGTCTTTGGCCGGAACACCCTAAAGTGAGGCACTGGAAAACAGGACTAGCTGGAGACCAATGACGTCTACTGGTGTCCGTACCCCCAACTACGAGCGCGCTACAAGCGACTAAAAGACAAGTACAGAAGTCACTATCCCACTGTCGTCTTTTCCTCAGCCGGACGTACAACTCAAGCAAAGGAGTGAGGGTGTCCAGGTCAGACGACTCAGACCTCAACGGTACCACACTGTACCGGGATAAACCCCGAGCACAAGAAACACACATGTCTGGCTCACAAAGAACCTGGGGTACCCGACTAGAGAGGCATTCCGGAATAGGCGCCGGACCACCACACTCGGCTAGCACACAAACCATGATATTTACATATATAGTCTTTATTTATAATTCACGATATACATGTGTTAGGATTAGCTTAACACCGGCCACCATGTGACCCTCAAGCTATCCTACACCAACACATTCAAGAACCACAAACTTGCCTATCATCGGTCACCTCGTGACCTCCATAGCAACACACACTCCACTTAATACATAAATCAGTATAATATTTCTTGAAGGACAACAACAGACCAGGGCTAGGTTCACACATGACCTTCACTGCCCAAATACCACAAAGATATGGCTAGGCTCACACAGGAACCTCACTGCCCAGTTATTACAACAAAACCTTAAACACTGAGCCACGGTAGAGTACATGCCATGCATACACTCACATCATGTAAACAACATGTCCAACACATGTACAGCACGCTCCAAGAGCACTACAGGTGCCAACGCACCACAAACACCAAACCATATACGTGCTTAACACATTAACCATGTAAAACATGCCAACCTCGTGAGCAATACGCTCCACGAGTGTAACAAGTGCACTAGCTCCACCTGTCATCGCCATGCACAACAAATATCACCAATCCAGATATTCAAATTACCAAAAAGACATACAAACTAATATCCTCGACTGCGATCACGACAGAGGCTAGGGCCACCTTCTGATCGTGACGCCACGACATGGCGCGACAAGAAGTCCTGTCGCGACAGGTCGGACTGTCGCTACTAGGTAGCGACACCCCAAAGGACCACAATCAGTAACCTTAACGCGACACTACGACAAACCGCGATCAAAGGCCTTAACGCGACAGAGAGCAACGACGCAATGAGATCGCGCCACCCCGACATGTCGTGATAGGAACCTGGGCCGCCATCAGATCGCGACCCAACTATACGTCGCAACAGAAACCTTAATGTGACGGATCGGGCTGTCGCGATCAGATCGCGACACCTAGGGTTGTCGCCTTCGCAGGCAAAAACCCCAATCCGGGAGGAACTCCACGGATTACCACTCCAGACCATTCATACCACACTTAATTCACGTTTTTCATGCTTTAATGGATACCCTAGCATGGTATCTACTGTTCTTTAAGCTTTAAACGAATCAAATCCACACCACGAGCAATCCACACAATCAAATGAGGTGGAATCTCCCTACCTTCGTGAAGAACGCGAAAACCACGCACGGTACGGCATCCCTCTCGCTCCACGCGATGTCCTCGCGGTGAGAGCACGCCAAAAACACCTCCAGAAGCTCAAATCGCCCGGAAATCCCGCAGCAGCTTCCCCCCCTGGCCGTGCAGAGCTTCCCCTCCTCTATTCGGCTGGGGTTCTTAAAAACAGCACAACGGTTGGGATCGCGACGTGCACCACCGCCGCGACCTGATCACGACCTAGGTGACCGTCGCCTTCCCAAGGCCGACATCAGCTGACCGCCCGGCGAGCGACACGCGGCAGCCATGCAGACGAAGACCGCCAAACAGAGGCAACGTGAACGTGACCCCCAGGACTGTCACGTTCAGAACGCGACACATGCCCCTGTCGCGTTCATAGGCACAAGACCTGTGAGCACTTTGGGTCCAACGGCCGGCCCACAAAGCCTCACAACACACGCAAACACCTGAAACACAAACTAATGGGCCACACATTGGCCACCAAACCCGCTAAACCTGGATCCACGGGGATCCGAAAAATGCGCGACGTTACATTATTATCACCTAAAAAGAAATATCATCCTCGATATTCAAAACAAATCACAACAAACAGATTATCACCTAAAAAGAAATAAAACCGTATACAGAACAAGAAGGATACTCTTTCTCTGCATCAGCCTTTCAATTCATCTATCCATTTCCATCTTTGCTTTGCTTTTTTCTTTTCTTTCAATTCATTTCACAATTACTCTGTTCTATCGATTCCATTACCTTTCCTTACCTTTCAATTGTAGGCGATTCTACCCTGCCAATGACGCTTTATCTCCTTAGACTGAACCTGCTTCCATAATTTTCTGGCTGTGTTTGCAACATTTCTTTTAGGACCGCTTTATCTTTCTCAAATATCTTACACTATAATACTCTTTCATGCCGCCATTTTCTTTCTCTATTTATCACTACCAACTGTTATCCTGCCTTATCTGCATTTACATTCACAACTGACACCTCTTCAAAGAAAACTAATCACCATCTTTGAGTTTTCAGCCTTTTTATATTATCCTGCTCATACCAGTTTAAATCATTTCTGATTAAAAATCATAATAAACTCTGTTCCTTTATTCCGTTGCGCAACACTTTACACTTTCTCCTTATTCAAGCAAACTTGAACAATATGTGGATATTAAATCTTCTTTACTTCTGCTTCTGCTGCGCTACTCTAATTACACTGAACACTTTTGCAAAATATTCCACAATTTCTATTCACATTATTGCTTTCAATTACTTTCTTCTGACTTTAGCTGCATTTATTTCTAACTTTAACTGCTTTTCAGATATCTTTCCTACTTTACTGACATTCTCTGGCTAATCTCATAATTTTACTACATAACTTTTCCAAATATTCTTTAATTAGTCTGTTCCTGCTCTTGCATCAAACTCCAGAATATCTTAATAACAATCCATTTCTGCTCCATTGAATCATTTCTTTGCACCAATATGCAAACTCTGACTGACATTTCCTGACTCATCTGACCTTATTCACTTCATCATTTGCTAAATTCTTCCTTTCTCTGATCCACATCTTTTCTTTATATAAACTGCCAGTCATTTTAATCATAACATTTTTTCCGCAAAGTACTTGTCTTATTCATTCAGCTGTCTGGCTATTCTTACTGTACCGTTCATATCTTTCTTTAAAATACAGCAAAAACACAAATTTAAATATCAATTTCTTTTAAATATAACAACTTGTTCTGTCTGCTTCTCTTATTCCATTAAATGCTCTTTCTGAAAAATTTCTCATAATCTGCCATTCATCAACTAAATATTCCTCTTGTGCAATTTTTAGAAAATCTCATTGCACACTAATTCTTCTTTTCTCTCTTTCTTTATTCAACTGATCCTTTCTATACTTAATTTCGGATGTCAGGCATACTTAATCTATCTGCCATAAATCACTGCTCTTTTATGTACTAGTACCTCTTTTAAAGCTAATCTACCTTACTTATTTATACCAAACTCTTCGTAACATTAATCACATTCTCATCCACATTGTTTCTTGATATCATCTGACTCAGATCTATGATGCCACAATACCTCTGTTGAGGTTCTCAACTATATTTTGCACATTTAATCATTTCTAACACACACACTGACCCGTTCCTCATTACCTTGTTACCATATACCTGTCTCTGCTAACTCTGTATTCTTACTTACTGGATTCCATATCCAAACTTATTAATCTCCTCAATTCCTTTAACTGCGAATCTTTAACAACCAAACTGTTCTATCACAAATCAGCATGCTGGTATAATCACACAGATTATACCACCTCTAATCACATCAACTTTCAATAACTACTAACAGCTACTAAATTCTCAACACATAAACACGTTCTACAGAACAAAAACTTAAACAAATATCTCTTTAATCAACACAAAACCGCAGACTTACTACCAGTAGTGGACACTAATCCATGTATTGGGACATTGTACTTTCAATGTCTTTTCATATTCTTTCTGGACATCGCTCTGATACCAACTGTGACGGACCGGAATACTTATGCCCGATAAGACTCCATATCCAGATCCGCCTCCCGTGAACGGATCGAAGTCTTGCAAGGGATATCTCACACACGTGTCCAGTAAGAGTATAAAAGACAACTACACAGTATAAGACACAAGAAAGAACATGTACTCATACCTGCATATAACAATTTACAATTGTCCCATTACATTAATACATGTCCAATTAAAAAGTACAACTACCTGGGGCATACCCCGAGGGAGCACAAGCTCACACAACACTATTCACTGCACTACTGATGGTGGTACAAGTCTGACACAACGCTGCTCCAAGCCAAACACACGGCAAGCCCTGAAAAGAACTGTAGGGAAGTGAGCCTCAACAAGTCACAGGCTCAGTAGGGGCTACCCAAAACAACACCGTAACCACAGATACCTCAACCCCAAAGGGTCTCACTAGCAACACCAATCGCCAAACCATTTCATGCTCACATCATAACAATAAATAACAATTTAACATAATCATGATAATAAACATAAAGTCCACGAAAGGAATGTGGGACTATAGGACTAATATAATATTATTAGTCAGCCCAACTACTTAAGTGCCTAAACCACAGTCTCACCGGCACACTACTACAACAACTGGATGCCTAAGCTATAAGCCACATAGGCAAATCACTGCCCAGGCTACAAGCTTCACAGGCGAACCTCAAACACTTGGGTAACAGGACTGTTAACCAAAAGCTGGTCCTATATACCCCAAACCACACTACGTCGAGAGCCACACATAAAGCGGTAGGACTGGCTACAGCTAGCTTGTCCATCACACAGTAACACCATAATCGGAACTATACCCAAGAAGGGTAAAACACAACAAAGTGGAAGGTCTCACACGGCCTCCACGAAACTCAACTCTACCAAATCACAGTACGCCTAGACCATAAGCCTCATCGGCAAATTACCCACAAAGGGTAACAGGATTGGCAACCACAAACCAATCCACCTCACAGCAAACCATGAACGGAGATTTACTTAAAAACAGATAAAATACAACAGCTGGTAGGTCAAACCACAAGACCTCCACAACATGCAAGCACCTAAAAAGGTTGGTACACAATGTACCACCACAAAACTGCAAAGTAACCCACGAAGGGTACAGGTACCTGCTACCTCAAGGTACCAAAACACAAATACCCGTACAAAGGGTACAAGTAGTTGGTAAACACCACACATAACCACAACTGAATTGTACCTTCACTTAGGCACAACATTATAGGTGAAACCTCAACTGGCGAGTCACACAAGCCACAACTAGAGCCAGAAAAGCACGAGTCGGAAAGAGAACGACGCCACCACACAGGAACGGACTACTGGCTGATCAGGCCAGTATCCAACCCGGACAAGAACAACACAAGAACAACCTCTCAGCCTCGCAGTCACGGATGAAAGGTCCAACTGTCACTCCACGAGAACAAGTCAAACAACTGTGGAGACCAACTAACACCACACCTGCAGACACACAGCTGCAGGTCCATGCCTGGCACCTCTAAGGTCTATGGTCGGAGCACCCTAAAGTGAGGCACTGGAAAACAGGACTAGCTGGGGACCAGTGACGTCTACTGGTGTCCATACCCCCAACTACGAGCGCGCTACAAGCGACTAAAAGACAAGTACAGAAGTCACTGTCCCACTGTCGTCTTTCCCTCAGCCAGGCGTACAACTCAAGCAAAGGAGTGAGGGTGTCTAGGTCAGACGACTCAGACCTCAACGGTACCACACTGTACCGGGACAAACCCCGAGCACAAGAAACACACGTGCCTGGCTCACAAAAAACCTGGGGTACCTAACTAGAGAGGCATTTCGGAATAGGCGCCGGACCACCACACTCGGCTAGCACACAAACCATGATATTTACATATATAGTCTTTATTTATAATTCACGATATACATGTGTTAGGATTAGCTTAACACCGGCCACCATGTGACCCTCAAGCTATCCTACACCAACACATTCAAGAACCACAAACTTGCCTATCATCGGTCACCTCGTGACCTCCATAGCAACACACACTCCACTTAATACATAAATCAGTATAATATTCCTTGAAGGACAACAACAGACCAGGGCTAGGTTCACACATGACCTTCACTGCCCAAATACCACAATGACATGGCTAGGCTCACACAGGAACCTCACTGCCCAGTTATTACAACAAAACCTTAAACACTGAGCCACGGTAGAGTACATGCCATGCATACACTCACATCATGTAAACAGCATGTCCAACACATGGACAGCATGCTCCAAGAGCACTACAGGTGCCAACGCACCACAAACACCAAACCATATACGTGCTTAACACATTAACCATGTAAAACATGCCAACCTCGTGAGCAATACGCTCCACGAGTGTAACAAGTGTACTGGCTCCACCTGTCATCACCATGCATAGCAAATATCACCAATCTGGATATTCAAATTACCAAAAAGACATACAAACTAATATCCTTGGCTGCGATCACGACAGAGGCTAGGGCCGCCTTCTGATCGCGATGCCACGACATGGCACGACAAGAAGTCCTATCGTGACAGGTCGGACTGTCGCTACATGGTAGCAACACCCCAAAGGACCGCGATCAGAAACCTTAACGCGACACTACAACAAACCGCGATCAAAGGCCTTAACGCGACAGAGAGCAACGACGCAATGAGATCACGCCACCCCGACATGTCGCGATAGGAACCTGGGCCGCCATCAGATCGCAACCCAACTATACGTCGTAACAGAAACCTTAATGCGACGGATCGCGCTGTCGCGATCAGATCGCGACACCTAGGGCTGTCGCCTTCGCAGGCGAAAACCCCAATCCGGGAGGAACTCCACGGATTACCACTCCAGACCATTCATACCACACTTAATTCACATTTTTCATGCTTTAATGGATACCCTAGCATGGTATCTACTGTTCTTTAAGCTTTAAACGAATGAAATCCACACCACGAGCAATCCACACAATCAAACGAGGTGGAATCTCTCTACCTCCGCGAAGAACGTGAAAACTACGCACGGTACGACATCTCTCCCTCTCCACGCGACGTCCTGGCGGCGAGAGTGCGCCAAAAACACCTCCAGAAGCTCGAATTGCCCGGAAATCCCGCAGCAGCTCCCCCCCCTGGCCGTGCAGAGCTTCCCTTGCTCTGTTCGGCTGGGTTTCTTAAAAACAGCACAACGGTTGGGATGGCGACGTGCACCACCGCCGCGACCTGATCGTGACCTAGGTGACTGTCGCCTTCCCAAGGCCGACGTCAGCTGACCGCGTGGCCAGTGACTTGTTGAGGCTCACTCCCCTACAGTTCTTTTCAGGGCTTGCCGTGTGTTTGGCTTGTAGCGGTGTTGTGACAGACTTGTACCACCAGCAGTTGTGTAGTAGTTAGTGTTGTGTGAGCTTGTGCTCCCTCGGGGTATGCCCCAGGTAGTTGTACTCTTTTAATTGGACATGTATTAATGTAATGGGACAGTTGTACAAATTTGTGAATAGATATGAGCACATGTACTTTCTTGTGTCTTATATTCTTGTGGTTTGTCTTTTATACTCTTACTGGACACGTGTGTGAGATATCCCTTGCGACACTTCGGTGCGTTCGCGGGAGGCGGATCTGGATATGGAGCCTTAATAGGCATAAATACCCCGGTCCGTTACAAGTTGGTATCAGAGCAATGTCCAGTTAGAATATGAAAAGACATTGAAAGTACAATGTCCCAATACATGGATTAATGTCCACTGCTGGTAGTAAGTCTGTGGTTTTGTGTGATATAAAGTAGTTTTTACGTTTGCTTTTGGCACGTAAACCATGTGTTTCTGTTTGTTAAATTGGCAAGTTGTGAGCAGTTGTTGTGCCGCAGTGTGGATAGTGGCATAAGTTGTGTGGTAGTATCCTGGCACTAGTGCAGTTAAAGCAGTTAAATTATAGTATTTAAAAGTTTTCAGTTGCAGAGATTAGAAGAGAAAGGCAAAGTAGTGCTTTGAGAAGGATATACCTGCTATATGTTAATAAAGTGCAGAGTTAGCAGAGATAAGTATAGAATATTTCTGTGATAGATCAGTTTGGTTGTTAAAGATTTGCAGTTAAAGGAATTGAATAGATTAGCAAGTTTGGATATGGAATTCAGTAAGTAAGTTATAATGAGATAGAAAGCTGGCAGAGACAGGTGTATGGTAACAAAGTGATAAGTAACACGTCAGTGTGTGTGTGATAAGCTGCAGTTGAGAACCTCAGCAAATGTATTGTGGCCTTAGAGATCTGAGTCAGATGATATCAAGAATCAGTGTGGATGAGAATGTGATTAGTGTTATGAAGAGTTTGATATGATCAAGGAAGGTAGATCAGCTTTAAAAGAGGTATTAGTATATAAAGAGCAGTGATTTATGGCAGATAGATTAAGTATGCCTGAAGTCAGAAATTTGAGAAAAGCGTTGTTATGAATAATGATGGTAACAGGAAGTGTTATATGAAGATTTGTATAAATATGTATCGAAATGATCAGTTGAATAAAGAAAAAGAGAAAAGAAGGATTAGTGTGCAATAAGAATTTGTGGAAATTGCACAAGAGGAATATTTGGTTGACGAATGGCAGATTATGAGAGATTTTTCAGAAAGAACATTTAATGAAATAAGAGAGATAGTTTGCAGAAAAGATATGGATTTGAGAAAGGAAGAATTTAGCAAATGATGAAGTGAATAAAGTCAGATGAGTCAGGAAATGTCAGTTAGAGTTTGCATATTGATGCAAAGAAATGACAAGAAATGATTTAATTGAGCAGAAAGGAATTGTTCTTAAGATATTTCAGGGCTTAATGCTGGAGCAGATTGATTAAGAATATTTGAAAAGTTTATGCAACAGAATTATGGGAATTAGCCAGAGAATGTCAGTAAAGCATGAATGATTTATGAAAAGCGCAATATGTCAATAGCAGTTTGACAGATCAAAAATTGCAGTAATTTCTTCAGCATGAATTAATTGAATGGAATGATTGGAGAAACAGTTGAAGCTAGAAGAAAGTAATTGAAAGCAATGTTATGAGCAGAAATTGTGGAATATTTTGCAAAAATGTTCAGTGTGATCAGAGTAGCGCAGCGGAAGCAGAAGCAAAGAAAGATTTAATATTTAAAGATTGTTCAAGTTTGCTGGGATAAAGAGAAAGTGTAAAGTTTTACGCAGCGGAATAAAGGAACAGAATTTATTATGGTTTTTAATCAGAGATCGGCTTTAAGCAGTATGAGCAGGATAATATGAAAGAGCAGGAAATTCAAAGATAGTGATTGGTTTTCTTTGAAGAGGTATCAGTTGTGAATGTGAATGCAGATGAAGCAGGATAACAGCAAGCAGTGATAAATGGAAAAAGAAAATGGTAGTATGATAGAATATTGCAGTGTAAGATATTTGAGAAAGGTAAAGTGGCCTTGAAAGAAATGTTGCAAACACAGCCCAGAAATTGTGGAAGCAGGTTCAGTCCAAGGAGATAAAGCGCTATTGGCAGGATAGGATCGCCTACGGTTGAAAGCTAAAGAAAGGCAATGGAATTGACAGAACAGAGTAATTGTGAGATGAATTGAAAGGCTGAAGTAGAGAAAGAGTATCCTACTTGTTCTGTGTTCGGCTTTATTTGTCTTTAGGTGATAATTTGGTTTATTGTGATTTGTTTTATATGTCGAGGACGACATTTGTTTTTAGGTGATAATAATGTAACGTCGCGCGTTTTCCGGATCCCCGTGGATCCAGGTTTAGTGGGTTTGGTGGCCAATGTGAGGCCCATTAGTGTTGTGTGTTCCTTATTAGATCCTTACCGGGTTTGGTTTGGGTCTGTGTTGGTGTTCAGCTTGCTGGACACCAGCAGTGTGATGGCGTCCATCGATGAGGACGTTGACTGTTGAACTTGGCGTCAAGCTTTGTGGACGTCTAGTTGTGGTGGTCTGGTTAAACGGCCAAAGGGTTGACGTTAACCTGACATGCCTGTGTTTTTATGGCAGACCCGAGCTCTGTTCTTTCTCCTCCTTCTCCCTTCCTCTTTCCCCACCTTCACCCTTGAGCTTCTTCACGAGTTCTGGTGGTTGGCGGGAGCTCGTGGGAAGGCTGTGGTGCGCGTGGTAGCGGCAGATCGGGCGGGGAATGGCGGATTGGAGCGCGGTGCTCGTGGGACGTTTCTCGGGTTTCGGCGTGATTCAAGGTTCTCCGGAAGTTTAATTGCGTTTTTGAGGTAGGGAACGAACCCAGTTAGTTCGTTAGAAACATTAAAACACGACTTAATTACTTGAACAACATTTTATTGTATTTTCGGATTAAGTTGTACCATGTGGGGTTAATGGGTGATTTGATGATTTTATGTAGTAAAGCATGCTGTTTTAGTTTAATTATAATGCATGGGAGTTAGGGGAACTGTTTCCTCCTATTTTCTTAATGATTTCGGGATTAGGAATGCATGTGGGATCGATTAGGGTTTCTGCAGGGTTTAAGGCCGGAGAACTTGGCGTCAAGATCTCTTATCGCCAAGCTCACCAGCCGGGATATAAACGGCTAGATCGCTTGCCGTTTACTTCTTATAAGCGGCAGTCAATGTTGCCGCCAACCTGTGCATGTACCCATGCAGTGTTGTTTACGTAGCTTTCCTAGTTATGATTATTGTGTGATTGTGTGTGCATGGCGATGACCGGTGTGAGCCAGTGCACTTATTATGCTCTTGGAGCATACTGCTCATGTAAAAGGGCATGTTTATGTGAATAAGATATGATGTTCGTAGTGGTTTAATTTGGTGAGTTTGTTGTCCATGTGTTGGACATGAAGTTTACATGGATGACGTGTGGTACATCAACTAGGGTGTATTATACACGTACTGTCTACGCGGTTTGAGTGTGTGTATACTACACACTTTGTCGTAAAGTAATTCTTATGATTTGTCGTAGTAACCGGGCAGTGAGGTTCCTGTGTGAGCCTAGCCCTGACTTTGTGGCGTTTGGGCAGTGAAGGTCATGTGTGGACCTAGCCCTGGTTCGTTGTTGTCTTTCGAATAATAATATATTGAATTATGTATAAAGTGGTGTATGAGTTGCCACGAAGGTCATGAGATGACCAATGATAAGTAAGTTTGTAGTTCAGGTATGTGTTGGTGTGGGATAGCTTTGGGGTCACATGGTGACCGATGTTAAGCTAATCCTAACACATGCATATCGTGAATTATAAGTAAAGGTTATATGTGTAAGTATCGTGGTTTGTGCTAGCCGAGTGTGGTGGTCCGACGCCTATTCCGGAATGCCTCTCTAGACGGGTACCCCAGGTTCTTTGTGAGCCAGGCACGTGTGTTTGTTGTGCTCGGGGTTTTGTCCCGGTACTTGTGTTGTACCGTTGAGGTCTGTGTCGTCTTCCTGGACACCCTCACTCCTGAGTTTGAGTTGTACGTCCGGCTGAGGGAAAGACGGCAGTGGGACAGCGACTTCCCAGAGTTTGTTCTTTTGTCGCTTGTAGCGCGCTCGTAGTTGGGGGTACGGACACCAGTAGACGTCACTGGTCCCCAGCTAGTCCTGTTTTCCAGTGCCTCACTTTAGAGTGCTCCGGCTAGAGACTCTAGAGGTGCCAGGCATGGGCCTGTAGCTGTGTGTCTGCAGGTGTGGTGTTGGTTGGTCTCCACAGTTGTTTGACTTCTTTCTTGTGGAGCGGCCTTTCGTCCATGACTGCGAGGCTGAGAGGTTGTTCTTGTGTTGTGTTGTCCGGGTTGGATACTGGCCTGATCAGCCAGTAGTCCATTCCCGTGTGGTGGCGTCGTTCTTTCTGACTCGTGCTTAGTTAGCTCCAGTTGTGGTTATGGCGACGTTGTTCCCTTCCGACTTGTGCTTTGTTATTTGTCGTGGTTCGTGAGTTTGTGACTCGTGGTCGAGGTTTGACCAGTTCGAGGTGTGCCCTGGTGTTGGCACAGTTGTGGTTGAGTTATGGTTTGTGTGACTCGTCGTTTAAGGTTTCACCTGTAATGTTGTGTCTAAGTGAAGGCACAATATAATTGTGGTTCAGTATGGTGTTTATCACCTACTTGTACCCATGTTCGGGTATTTTGTGTTGTGGTACCTCAGAGTAGCAAGTACCTATATCCTTCGAGGGTTACCTTGTAGTTTTGTGGTGGTACATTGTGTACCAACCTTTCCGGGTACTTGTGCGTTGTGGAGGTCTTGTGGTTTGACCTGCCACTTGTTGTATCTTATCTGTTTTAAGTAGATCTTTGTTTATAAATTTATTGTGGATTAGTTTGAGATTATTAATTATGTTACCTTTATGGGTAATTTGCCGATGAGGCTTGTGGCTTAGGCTTATTGTAGTTTAGTAGAGCTGTGCTCCGTGGAGGCCGTATGAGACCTTCCACTTGTTGAGTTTTACTCTTCTTGGGTATGAATTCAATTATAGTTTTAATGTGTTATGGATTGGCTTCGTGGTAGCCAGTTCTGTTATATTGTGTGTAATTTCCGATGTAGTGTGGTTTGGAGTATAAATGACCAGCTCTTTGTTAGCAGTCCTGTTACTTAAGTGTTCGAGGTTCGCCTGTGAAGCTTGCAGCTTAGGCAGTGACTTGCCTATGTGGCTCATAGCTTAGGTAACCAGTTGTTGTAGCAGTGTGCCAGTGAGACTGTGGTTTAGGCACCTTAGTAGTTGAGCTGACTAATGATATTATGTTAGTCCTGTAGTCCTACTTTTCTTCTGAGGACTTTATGTTTATTATCATGATCATGTTCAATTGTTATTTATCGTAATGAAGTGAGCATGAAATGGTTTGGCTATTGTTGTTGCCAATGAGACCCATTGGGGTTGAGGTGTCTATAGTTACAGTATTGTTTTGGGTAGCCCCTACTGAGCCAGTGACTTGTTGAGGCTCACTCCCCTACAGTTCTTTTCAGGGCTTGCCGTGTGTTTGGCTTGCAACGGTGTTGTGACAGACTTGTACCACCAGCAGTTGTGTAGTAGTTAGTGTTGTGTGAGCTTGTGCTTCCTCAGGGTATGCCTCAGGTAGTTGTACTCTTTTAATTGGACATGTATTAATGTAATGGGACAGTTGTACAAATTTGTGAACAGATATGAGCACATGTACTTTCTTGTGTCTTATATTCTTGTAGTTTGTCTTTTATACTCTTACTGGACACGTGTGTGAGATATCCCTTGCGACACTTCGGTGCGTTCGCGGGAGGCGGATCTGGATATGGAGCCTTAATCGGCATAAATACCCCGGTCCATTACAAGTTGGTATCAGAGCAATGTCCAGTTAGAATATGAAAAGACATTGAAAGTACAATGTCCCAATACATGGATAATGTCCACTGCTGGTAGTAAGTCTGTGGTTTTGTGTGATATAAAGTAGTTTTTACGTTTGCTTTTGGCACGTAAACCATGTGTTTCTGTTTGTTAAATTGGCAGTTGTGAGCAGTTGTTGTGCCTCAGTGTGGATAGTGGCATAAGCTGTGTGGTAGTATCCTGGCATTAGTGCAGTTAAAGCAGTTAAATTATAGTATTTAAAAGTTTTCAGTTGCAGAGATTAGAAGAGAAAGGCAAAGTAGTGCTTTGAGAAGGATATACCTGCTATATGTTAATAAAGTGCAGAGTTAGCAGAGATAAGTATAGAATTTTCTGTGATAGATCAGTTTGGTTGTTAAAGATTTGCAGTTAAAGGAATTGAAGAGATTAGCAAGTTTGGATATAGAATTCAGTAAGTAAGTTATAATGAGATAGAAAGCTGGCAGAGACAGGTGTATGGTAACAAAGTGATAAGGAACACGTCAGTGTGTGTGTGATAAGCTGCAGTTGAGAACCTCAGCAAATGTATTGTGGCCTTAGAGATCTGAGTCAGATGATATCAAGAATCAGTGTGGATGAGAATGTGATTAGTGTTATGAAGAGTTTGATATGATCAAGGAAGGCAGATCAGCTTTAAAAGAGGTATTAGTATATAAAGAGCAGTGATTTATGGCAGATAGATTAAGTATGCCTGAAGTCAGAAATTTGAGAAAAGCGTTGTTATGAATAATGATGGTAACATGAAGTGTGATATGAAGATTTGTATAAATATGTATAGAAATGATCAGTTGAATAAAGAAAAAGAGAAAGAAGGATTAGTGTGCAATAAGAATTTGTGGAAATTGCACAAGAGGAATATTTGGTTGACGAATGGCAGATTATGAGAGATTTTTCAGAAAGAACATTTAATGAAATAAGAGAGATAGTTTGCAGAAAAGATATGGATTTGAGAAAGGAAGAATTTAGCAAATGATGAAGTGAATAAGTCAGATGAGTCAGGAAATGTCAGTTAGAGTTTGCATATTGATGCAAAAAATGACAAAAATGATTTAATTGAGCAGAATGGAATTGTTCTTAAGATATTTCAGGGCTTAATGCTGGAGCAGATTGATTAAGAATATTTGAAAAGTTTATGCAACAGAATTATGGGAATTAGCCAGAGAATGTCAGTAAAGCATGAATGATTTATGAAAAGCGCAATATGTCAATAGCAGTTTGACAGATCAGAAATTGCAGTAATTTCTTCAGCATGAATTAATTGAATGGAATGATTGGAGAAACAGTTGAAGCTAGAAGAAAGTAATTGAAAGCAATGTTATGAGCAGAAATTGTGGAATATTTTGCAAAAATGTTCAGTGTGATCAGAGTAGCGCAGCGGAAGCAGAAGCAAAGAAAGATTTAATATTTAAAGATTGTTCAAGTTTGCTGGGATAAAGAGAAAGTGTAAAGTTTTACGCAGCGGAATAAAGGAACAGAGTTTATTATGGTTTTTAATCAGAGATCGGCTTTAAGCAGTATGAGCAGGATAATATGAAAGAGCAGGAAATTCAAAGATAGTGATTGGTTTTCTTTGAAGAGGTATCAGTTGTGAATGTGAATGCAGATGAAGCAGGATAACAGCAAGCAGTGATAAATGGAAAAAGAAAATGGTAGTATGATAGAATATTGCAGTGTAAGATATTTGAGAAAGGTAAAGTGGCCTTGAAAGAAATGTTGCAAACCACCCAGAAATTGTGGAAGCAGGTTCAGTCCAAGGAGATAAAGCGCTATTGGCAGGATAGGATCGCCTACGGTTGAAAGCTAAAGAAAGGCAATGGAATTGACAGAACAGAGTAATTGTGAGATGAATTGAAAGGCTGAAGTAGAGAAAGAGTATCCTACTTGTTCTGTGTTCGGCTTTATTTGTCTTTAGGTGATAATTTGGTTTATTGTGATTTGTTTTATATGTCGAGGACGACATTTGTTTTTAGGTGATAATAATGTAACGTCGCGCGTTTTCCGGATCCCCGTGGATCCAGGTTTAGTGGGTTTGGTGGCCAATGTGAGGCCCATTAGTGTTGTGTGTTCCTTATTAGATCCTTACCGGGTTTGGTTTGGGTCTGTGTTGGTGTTCAGCTTGCTGGACACCAGCAGTGTGATGGCGTCCATCGATGAGGACGTTGACTGTTGAACTTGGCGTCAAGCTTTGTGGACGTCTAGTTGTGCGGTCTGGTTAAACGGCCCAAGGGTTGACGTTAACCTGACATGCCTGTTTTTTATGGCAGACCCGAGCTCTGTTCTTTCTCCTCCTTCTCCCTTCCTCTTTCCCCACCTTCACCCTTGAGCTTCTTCACGAGTTCTGGTGGTTGGCGGGAGCTCGTGGGAAGGCTGTGGTGCGCGTGGTAGCGGCAGATCGGGCGGGGAATGGCGGATTGGAGCGCGGTGCTCGTGGGACGTTTCTCGGGTTTCGGCGTGATTCAAGGTTCTCCAGAAGTTTAATTGCGTTTTTGAGGTAGGGAACGAACCCAGTTAGTTCGTTAGAAACATTAAAACACGACTTAATTACTTGAACCAGCATTTTTATTGTATTTTCGGATTAAGTTGTACCATGTGGGGTTAATGGGTGATTTGATGATTTTATGTAGTAAAGCATGCTGTTTTAGTTTATTATAATGCATGGGAGTTAGGGGAACTGTTTCCTCCTATTTTCTTATGATTTCGGGATTAGGAATGCATGTGGGATCGATTAGGGTTTCTGCAGGATTAAGGCCGGAGAACTTGGCGTCAAGATCTCTTACGCCAAGCTCACCAGCCGGGATATAAACGGCTAGATCGCTTGCCGTTTACTTCTTATAAGCGGCAGTCGATGTTGCCGCCAACCTGTGCATGTACCCATGCAGTGTTGTTTACGTAGCTTTCCTGGTTATGATTATTGTGTGATTGTGTGTGCATGGCGATGACCGGTGTGAGCCAGTGCACTTATTATGCTCTTGGAGCATACTGCTCATGTAAAAGGGCATGTTTATGTGAATAAGATATGATGTTCGTAGTGGTTTAATTAGGTGAGTTTGTTGTCCATGTGTTGGACATGAAGTTTACGTGGATGACGTGTGGTACATCAACTAGGGTGTATTATACACATACTGTCTACGCGGTTTGAGTGTGTGTATACTACACTTTGTCGTAAAGTATTCTTATGATTTGTCGTAGTAACCGGGCAGTGAGGTTCCTGTGTGAGCCTAGCCCTGACTTTGTGGCGTTTGGGCAGTGAAGGTCATGTGTGGACCTAGCCCTGGTTCGTTGTTGTCTTTCGAATAATATATATTGAATTATGTAAAAGTGGTGTATGAGTTGCCACGAAGGTCATGAGATGACCAATGATAAGTAAGTTTGTAGTTCAGGTATGTGTTGGTGTGGGATAGCTTTGGGGTCACATGGTGACCGATGTTAAGCTAATCCTAACACATGCATATCGTGAATTATAAGTAAAGGTTATATGTGTAAGTATCGTGGTTTGTGCTAGCCGAGTGTGGTGGTCCGGCGCCTATTCCAGAATGCCTCTCTAGTCGGGTACCCCAGGTTCTTTGTGAGCCAGGCACGTGTGTTTGTTGTGCTCGGGGTTTTGTCCCGGTACTTGTGTTGTACCGTTGAGGTCTGTGTCGTCTTCCTGGACACCCTCACTCCTGAGTTTGAGTTGTACGTCTGGCTAAGGGAAAGACGGCAGTGGGACAGCGACTTCCCAGAGTTTGTTCTTTTGTCGCTTGTAGCGCGCTCGTAGTTGGGGGTACGGACACCAGTAGACGTCACTGGTCCCCAGCTAGTCCTATTTTCCAGTGCCTCACTTTAGAGTGCTCCGGCCAGAGACTCTAGAGGTGCCAGGCATAGGCCTGTAGCTGTGTGTCTGCAGGTGTGGTGTTGGTTGGTCTCCACAGTTGTTTGACTTCTTTCTTGTGGAGCGGCCTTTCGTCCATGACTGCGAGGCTGAGAGGTTGTTCTTGTGTTGTGTTGTCCGGGTTGGATACTGGCCTAATCAGCCAGTAGTCCGTTCCCGTGTGGTGGCGTCGTTCTTTCTGATTCGTGCTTAGTTAGCTCCAGTTGTGGTTGTGGCGACGTTGTTCCCTTCCGACTTGTGCTTTGTTATTTGTCGTGGTTCGTGAGTTTGTGACTCGTGGTCGAGGTTTGACCAGTTCGAGGTGTGCCCTGGTGTTGGCACAGTTGTGGTTGAGTTATGGTTTGTGTGACTCGTCGTTTAAGGTTTCACCTGTAATGTTGTGTCTAAGTGAAGGCACAATATAATTGTGGTTCAGTATGGTGTTTATCACCTACTTGTACCCATGTTCGGGTATTTTGTGTTGTGGTACCTCAGAGTAGCAAGTACCTATATCCTTCGAGGGTTACCTTGTAGTTTTGTGGTGGTACATTGTGTACCAACCTTTCCGGGTACTTGTGTGTTGTGGAGGTCTTGTGGTTTGACCTGCCACTGTTGTATCTTATCTGTTTTAAGTAGATCTTTGTTTATAATTTATTGTGGATTAGTTTGAGATTATTAATTATGGTACCTTTGTGGGTAATTTGCCAATGAGGCTTGTGGCTTAGGCTTATTGTAGTTTAGTAGAGCTGTGCTCCGTGGAGGCCGTATGAGACCTTCCACTTGTTGAGTTTTACTCTTCTTGGGTATGAATTCAATTATAGTTTTAATGTGTTATGGATTGGCTTCGTGGTAGCCAGTTCTGTTATATTGTGTGTAATTTCCGATGTAGTGTGGTTTGGAGTATAAATGACCAGCTCTTTGTTAGCAGTCCTGTTACTTAAGTGTTCGAGGTTCGCCTGTGAAGCTTGCAGCTTAGGCAGTGACTTGCCTATGTGGCTCATAGCTTAGGTAACAGTTGTTGTAGCAGTGTGCCAGTGAGACTGTGGTTTAGGCACCTTAGTAGTTGAGCTGACTAATGATATTATGTTAGTCCTGTAGTCCTACTTTTCTTCTGAGGACTTTATGTTTATTATCATGATCATGTTCAATTGTTATTTATCGTAATGAAGTGAGCATGAAATGGTTTGGCTATTGTTGTTGCCAGTGAGACCCATTGGGGTTGAGGTGTCTATAGTTACAGTATTGTTTTGGGTAGCCCCTACTGAGCCAGTGACTTGTTGAGGCTCACTCCCCTACAGTTCTTTTCAGGGCTTGCCGTGTGTTTGGTTTGCAGCGGTGTTGTGACAGACTTGTACCACCAGCAGTTGTGTAGTAGTTAGTGTTGTGTGAGCTTGTGCTCCCTCGGGGTATGCCCCAGGTAGTTGTACTCTTTTAATTGGACATGTATTAATGTAATGAGACAGTTGTACAATTTTGTGAACAGATATGAGCACATGTACTTTCTTGTGTCTTATATTCTTGTGGTTTGTCTTTTATACTCTTACTGGACACGTGTGTGAGATATCCCTTGCGACACTTCGGTGCGTTCGCGGGAGGCGGATCTGGATATGGAGCCTTAATCGGCATAAATACCCCGGTCTATTACACTTTGGGTCCAACGGCCGGCCCACAAAGCCTCACAACGCGCGTAAACACCTAAAACACAAACTAATGGGCCACACATTGGCCACCAAACCCGCTAAACCTGGATCCACGGGGATCCGAAAAATGCGCGACGTTACAAAACACAAGTACGGAAGCAATAAACTATACTAGCAATTTATAGCACAACCACGCAAGTTATTAAAGCAATAAACATACTTACCATTTGCCGACTATATTAAACAAAGTAATTAAGTAAATAGAAAATCTCAAGTACGTGTATGAGCTAAAGTAGAGACCGCCACACTCGAGCCACGTAGACTGGTTCGCGACACCAGTAACAGACTCGGACAAACAAACACATGTCTACCTCTCAGTCTCGCAGCCACGGACGAAAGGTCCAGCTGCCGCTCCACGTGGAAAAGTCAAACAACTGTGGAGACCAACTAAACACCACTGCCGTGGACACACAGCCACAGGCCCATGCCTGGCACCTCTAGGGTCTCTGACTGGAGCACCCTAGAGTGAGGCACTGGAAAGGGCTAGCTGGGGACAAGTGTCGACTGCCCGGTGTCCGTACCCCCAACTAAGAGCGCACTACAAGTGACTAAAAACAAACACAAGAGTCACTGTCCCACTGTCGTCTTTCCCTCAGCCAGACGTACAACTCAAAACAAAGGAGTGAGGGTGTTCAGAACAGACGACACAGACCTCGACGGTACAACACAAGTACCGGGACAAAGCCCCGAGCTAACAGCCTAGCTTACAGAGAACCTGGGGCACCCAACTAGAGAGGTAACCACGGTAGGCGTCGTACTACCTGCCATGCACACAAAACCACGTGCACGTCACACACAAACCACGTGAAATGTCACGTAAACCTCAAGTAACAACTGTTCACAACACGTAAACACAACACTGCTTGCGTGAACACCACGTAACTACGCAAAGAACTAGCTAGCTACACAACCGAAGTACTAGCTTCTAAAACCATGCACTCTCAGAGTGCCACAAGTGCCAATGCACCGCTCGTTATCGGTAAACACGTCACATAATGATAATCGGATAAACCAATCGCATAAGCCATGCATGCATAGACTTCTCGGCTGAAGTCGCGACAGGGTCTTGCGTCGCCTTCATATAGCGACAGCCCGATAAGTCGCCGTCAACACATTAACGCGACATACAAACAAGTCGCGTTCACAACCTTAACGCGACTGGTCGGCCCATCGCCACCTGATTGCGACAGGGGGATCCGTCACCTTAGCAGACGGAAACCCTAATCCGGGATCCCCTCCACGGATTACCAATCCACACCATGCAAACTACCCTTAATTAATATTTTCATGCCTTAATGGGTTCGTAGGCATGATATCTATTGTGTAGAAAGCATTAAACTGATCAAACCCTGCATTCCACGCGATTCTCGCCCCGGAAACGGGAGGAGTCACCCTACCTCACGAAGAACACGCGATACAACGCTTCCCCGGCGTTTCTCTCTCTCCACGTGAGCTTCCCACGGCACGATCACGCCGAAATCACGAATTCCCGCAAGAATCACCGCAGCTCCCCTTCCCCTAGCCGAGCAGAACTCGTTGCAGTTCTGTCCGGCTGGGAATTCTTAAAAACACCCAGTGGTTGGGAACGCGACGTATCGTCGCGTCGCGACCTGATCGCGACGGACATAGGCGTCGCCTTCCCAAGGCTGACGTCCGCAGGTCACCCAGCTCTCGAAACATGGTGCACATGCAGACGATCAGCACCACAAAGCGGCAATAAGAACGCGTCGGCCACCTCTGTCGCGTTCAGAACGCGACACTCCTTCCTGTCGCGATGACAGGCTGAGGACACTGGGGTGCTGCAGGCCCGGACTATCGACCCAATAAGTCCCTGAGATACGCACACGTACCTCACACAAACCACATTGGCCTTACGATAGCCATCACAGCCACTAAGCACAGGATCCACGAGGATCCAAAAAATGCGCAACGTTACAGAGTGGATCTTTGAAAGAGAGAAGCCATATGCAGCTGCCAAACGCAACCCATCACACAGTGTTTGAACCTCTGCAATCATGCTATTCCCACCACCATAGAAGTGGGCAAAAGCCACTCTAATGTTCCTTTGGTAGTCACTGATGCAGCCGCCTCCACCACACACACCTAGATTGCCTTTTACAAGCCCCATCCACATTCAAGAAAAAATCCACAGCAGGAGGGATCCATCTTACCAATTTCATTAGTTTAGTAGCCAATCTAGGAATCAATCCTAGATGGTTCAATACGCCTTGTTCATGAGGAGTTGGAACAACCTTGAAATTAACCCTATCCATAGCGAAAGAAACTACGAAAAGGATAGTTTTTATAATGTATCTAGCTGAAGTCATCTTGGAGTCATAACATACAGCACATCTCCCCTTCCAAAATTCCCACAACATGAGGATTAGACAATAAGAAAACAAAACCATAAGGGAAATTAAGCTTAGAATGTAGAATGAAGCTCCATATCCTTGAGGTGATCTACTCATTAAGATTGACCTTATTTCCAATAAGAGGATGTAACCAGATCCAAAGAATCGAAGCTAGTTCGCCTTCAATGAAAAGGTGATTAAGGTCGTCAGTCCGAGGAGACTTGTAGTAGGAGACATGAGATACCACATATACACCGCAGTCAACAATTCTAGAATCAACATGGACTACCCTATTCAATAACTGCCAACAAAAGATAGACGCTCTCTGAGATAGAGTGAGATATCTTCACTATTGAAGATATCTTCACTCTATCCCCGGTCAATCTTAATACCAAATATACCCTTAACCACATGATTTCTATCTTCTACTACCTCCCGTACGGAAATCCGTCCTCCCTCAAATAGGTCGGAAAGAAGGTTCCCAAGGGGGCAATTGCCAATCCAAATATCTTGGATAATATCAATCCGATTACCATTACCAACAATCCATCTAGTATTATCTTGAATAAGCTTACCAACTTCCGAATAAACCTACTTGGACATGCCAGGAAGTTGAGGTAGGATACTTGTAGAATAACGCCTCTTGGCATAGGTAGCCCAAAGAGATATCCCATGCGCCATGTTCCAGAGCTGCTTGGCAGCCAAGGACACCTGTATATGCCATAAGCTCCTAACTTCAAGGCCACCTTCTTACTTGGAAAGTTGGATGGAAAACCAGGAAACCGAATGGCGACTGTGGCTGCCATTTGAACCATTCCAGAAAAAAGCCGCACATGCCTTGTTAACATAATTAACAATAGACTTTGGGATGGAATAAGCCGCTGCTAGATAAACTAGAATAGATAGGAAGACTGAGTTAATAAGTGTTATTCTTCCAGCTTGGGATAACAGTTTAGACTTCCATGCTGAAAGCCTCCCATTTACTTTATCAATAAGAGGCTTATAATCAGTTGCTAGCACTCTTCCAGGCCTTGGGGGAACTCCTAGATAAGTGAGTTGGCCTTTCTGCCTTTTGTACGCAGTAACAGCTCTTATCCTGTTCACCACCATTGGATTTGCCTTCTCAGAAATCATGAAACAACTCTTGTTGGGATTTATCCACTGACCAGAGGACCATTCATACTTCTTTAAAAACAACTACAATTTCCTAATATTGTTGATTCCACCGTTTAGAAAAATCAAGGTATCATCTGCATATAGAAGATGGGATATAGGCATACAATTCCTCAACCCAAAAAATGGTTTGATGTCACCTGAAAAGACAAGTTGTTCGAGGCCTCTTCTGAGGGCCTCCTCCATAATAATAAATAGAGCTGGAGCTAAAGGGTCTCCTTGTCTGAACCCCCTAGTTGATTTGAAAAAACCAATTGGAGAACCAGTTGAAGCATTATTAAATACTCTATAACTTTTAGGTTTTGAAAAGTATCCAAAAAATATACCTTCATCGCATCTTGGATCCAACTTACCCTGATTGTCCTTGTCGTTGTTGTAGATGTAGCACTTGCACCCAAAGATTTTAGATGACTCACTTTCGGCTTATTTTGTTTGCATAGATCATATGAAGTCTTCTTCAGGATTGGTCTGATCATTGCTCTATTGATAATGTAGCATGCACTGCTGATTGCTTCTGCCAAAAAGTATCTTGGTAGGTTATACTCAGATAGCATGGTTCTTGTCATGTCTGGAAGAACTCTACTCTTCCTCTTAGCTACTCCATTTTGTTGGGGTGCCCTTGATATAAAGAAGTTGTTCTCAATTCCAGGTTCCTCACAGAAGTCTTGAAAGTCTTTTTTTTTTGAATTCTCCTCTATGATCATTTTTTAGTACGAAGATTACAAGCTGTCGACTTCTTTGAGTTCTTTTACAAAAAATGTCAAAGGCTTCAAAGGTGTCAAATTTATTTTCCAAGAGCAACAACCAAGTGCATCTTGAAAAGTTATCAATGATCACCAATCCATAGTTCTTGCCTCGCAATCTTGTGGTGCACATTGGTCCAAAGAGATCCACGTATAGTAGTTCCAATGGACGATCTATTGTTATGGTTTTGTTGGATTTGAAACTACTATGCACTAATTTGCCTTTTGTGCATGGAACACAAATATGTTCATGTTTGAACTCCGACCTTGGAAGATCTTCAACTAGATTCAACTTCTCGAGTTTTCTCATGATAGTGTTGCTGGTTTGTCCAAGTCATTTGTGCCACAACTCCATTTCTTCTTCTCTACTGACAGCTAGACATATCTCCTTTTCCAGTTCATCCAGATACCACACATACATATTGTTTTCCCTACGGGATACAAACTTAGTGGTCGTTGATTGTGGTTCAATGATGATACACTGATCTGCTTTAAACTTGATTAAATGACATTTGTCACAAAGTTGACTGATGCTAAGTAGATTGTACTTCAATCCTTCTACATATAATACATTCTTAGTGCAAATTGTGGGGTTGCTTCCAATGGTTCCTTTTCCTTTGACACGTCCTTAGCCATTGTCCCCATAAGTGACGAGTCCTCCTTATTTTTCCTAAAAGTCATAGAATAATCTTCTTTCCTTAGTCATGTGTCGGGTACATTCACTATCGAGGTACCACCACTTTCTTGGTGTTTCTCGTTGTACCTGCATTGAAGAAGGAAATTAGATATGTTTAGGTACCCAAATCTCTTTAGGTCCTTTGGCGTTAGTTTCAGTTCTGTTTATATCCTTTTTAACCAATATCTTATTGTTTTAAAAGACAATTCCATTTATTGTGTCTTAATCTACTATAGTTTTGGCATGCATCATATTATTTTTGTTCTTTGATGAATTTAGGGAAATCCATCCCTGAGCTTTCTACTATATTGCCCAACAGGGCAACCACTTACCACACAACCCATAGACAAGTCTTTCTCGTACGGAAGAAACAATCGTTCGGCCTCACCAATCCTCCTCTCAACAGAGAGCACAACCACCTAGTGCCACCTCTCAATAGAGGGCACACCCCGGCCATACCTGTCCTCCTCTCTACAGAGGGAACAAGGCCACACAAGCCCACCACTTTGAAAGAATTCTTCACCAGGAAAGTGTCTTCTGCAAAGACGGATATGTCGACATTGGAAGCAATAGAACCATGAAACAAGGATGAAATTTCAAGGCACTTGATGTCGAAGGCATTGGATGCTTTTGTCGAAAGAAGCTCTCCTTAATGATCATGAAATAATTGCCTTTGAAGACTTTGAGCAAGAACTTGAACGTAGGAATGTTGGCTCTGTTCACTCTCTATTTTTTTAACGAAGGCTCACAAAATATGAATGCACTTTCTTTCTTTCCATAGATCTTTGCCTTTTGTACTCTTCTTGGTCATAAATATAGATGCTTGAAAAACTCGACCATTGTGAGTTGTAAGTTGTTACTCCTTCTATTAGCCCGTTGGGCTTATCTTCTAGCTTCTTTGGACCATTTGTGATTTGATCTATCATAGTGTTGTATTGGTCTTGGAAAAGTCTTGAATCCTGGATAGCTTGACTAGTCTTTTCTCCTTGTGTTACAAATATACTGTTCAAAGTATAAAGGTAGTTTTTTTACAACAGATTTTCTATTCCCATTGTAAACATTAGCATGAAGACAATTGAAATGTAAAGCAAATATGAAAAGATCCCACTTTTCAATCGCGATATAGCCTATTTAAATCATTTTGCATGGCTACAAAGGGCATGGGATCCTTATTTGTGCTTTGTCCTTAGACGATCACATTTCCTGTTGTGTAAAAAAGTTATGATTGTATAATCAGGTAAACAATTAGATCTAATATATCTCTCAGAATAGGTATGATCTGCAAGGGATTTATGCTTTACATGTGTTACTTTCTTATAAAGATTTTCAACAAGATAATTTGATATTCATCTCAAGGTTTAAATTCATCCCAAGAGTAGAAACAATGTTTGATAGTAGACTAAGAATGTATGCAAATATTGCTTAATAAGATGTTTGACAAGGATATGTAATGAAAACATCTTGTCATAAATGAACAAATTTTTGTTCCAAAGGATGGCTTGGTTGATTTTGTGAGATAAGTATGTCTTTCAAATTGAATACTTTGTCATTCATGGGAACATATACTTTTGCAACTAAAGTCAAACTTTTGATCCAAGAACACAAAGGTGATATAATCATTTAAACAAGTTCATGGATCAAATTTATCAATATGGATAATTCACTATAAGAAAAAGCGGGATTTTCGACGGACTCTTTCTGTCAAAAATCTGTCGATAAAGGTTTTACCGACAAATTTTAGATGATTTTCTGACAGAAGTAGTCCATCGAAAATCCTGCGTCGAAAATCACCTACAGACGATATATATGTCAGAATTTTTTATGGAAACTATCTGTCGGTAAAATCCATCGAAAATTCCAACAGATGAAACCGTCGAAAACTTTGACGGATATTATCCGTTAGAAAACGTCAAAAATTCGGTCAAAAATTACAGACAGAAATTCCGTCGAAAATTTCGATGGATTTTTCAATGAATAAAACTATCAGTAAATCTGTTAGAAATTATACTTTTATTTTTTTTTCAATTTGTAATTTGTCAAAACATTTTAAAACTTGTTAAAAAAACAAGAAATATTAAAAATAAATAAAAACAACACATATCGCCAACAAGCAATATCTATTACAATTTTATTTTAATAAAAAAATTGACAATATCTATCAAAATTTCACAATAAAAAAATCAAGAGAGGCCTTCCACATCGTCCATATCCTCCTCATCCTCTCAGTCTGGCTCATCCTCACCACGTATTAGAGGACCCTATATTACAAAAAAATAACATTAGATACATAAATAAACATTTTATTTTTAAATTAAATGAAATGATTTATTTGTTTTATAAT
This sequence comes from Colocasia esculenta, assembly GCA_014218235.1. NCBI lineage: Eukaryota > Viridiplantae > Streptophyta > Magnoliopsida > Alismatales > Araceae > Colocasia > Colocasia esculenta. The sequence goes on along the minus strand of CM024755.1, from coordinate 31,216,404 downwards.
TGAAAGAAGTTATGAATATGAATTCATATCAAGGTTGGTCGTGTAGCGTGGATCGACCGTGTCACATTCTCCATGACACGGTACGGTAAGATCCATACCATACTGATCGGTCGACAAAAAATCTCAAGTCGGTCGACCGATTTTTGTCTCTCTTTGAAGACCAAATAGACCATGGGATTTGAATGTCATCTTGACATAAATCGGTCAACTGATAAGAGAATCGGTTGACCAATTTTGGACTTTGACCTTTTGGACGTCTGGGGGTGCTCACTAGAAGAATCAGTTAATCGATAAGAAGAATCGGTGGACTGATTTTGTTGTACCGTACCGACAGTGTCGGGGCTCACGAACTCCTTGGCACGGTAAGACACGACAAACCTTGATCCATATAATCAATTTGGGGATTGGTTCGTTGAGCACCGAGCTCAAACTGGGAATCCAATTTAGATTCTGTCAATTCTCGCATGTCACTCTCACCACCCTAGTTGTGTAGGACCAATCAGCAGGCCCATCAAATCGACATTTTACATTTTGGAATCCTAATTTGGTATTTTGTTTTATTTACACTAAGTCAATTTGGGGCTTGGTTCTTTGAGTGCCGAGCTCAAACCAAAATCCGATTTGGATTCTGTCAATTCTTGCATGTGACTTTCACCACTCCGATAATGTAGGATCGATCGACAAGACTATTGGACCGATATTTCACATTTTGAACCCCTCAACTTGGTATTTTGCTTTCTTTACACTAAGTCAACTCGAGGATTAGTTCTTTGAGCGTCGAGCTCAAACCAGGGATCTAATTTGGATTTCGACAATTCTCGTATGTCACTCTCACCACCCCGGTCATATAGGACCAATAGACACGTCGATCGGACCTGTATTTCACATTGTGATCCCCCAACTTGGTATTTTGTTTCATTTACACTAAGTCAATTTGGGGATTGGTTCGTTGAGCGCCGAGCCCAAACTGGAAATTCAATTTGAATTTCGTAAATTCTCGTATGTCACTCTCACCACCCCAATCGTGTACGACCATTCGACACGTCGATTGGATCAATATTTTACATTTTGGACCCCCAACTTGGCATTTTGCTTTATTCATACTAAGTCAAACACTAAGTCTAAATTATGTGAACTTTAAAATTTATACAAGCACTTGCTTGAGGAGCCTGTGCTGTAGTAGAGACTGGTGGTTGAGTCAAAATCCCAGCCTTGGTGAGGTGGGCTACTGCCTGTGTAAACGCCCTGCATCTCCTCTCGGACAGTGCATGTAATGTCGTTGGGAGTAGTACTGGAACCTATGGCGGGGATCGTGAACATGTTGGGGGACTGTGCCTAAACTCGCACAAGATGACATCATCGGGCTCGTGTCTAGGCTATCTCTAAAATCAAACAGTCGCCCCTTCTTTGGTAGACCAGCTACTGCCACCCACGCTTAAGGATCTAATTGTAGCTACGGCGTGCCCTCCCCATACCTCTCTGTTATCTCCCTGGTCATAAGACTCCTGTATAAAGAATTAAATAGATTATAATTTCATATTAATTATTCAAGCATGAAATTTAAACAACAATGTGCATATGTAAAGTTACCACTATCGAGCAAGCTCTCTCGCTGAGGAACACATCAGTGCTCTTTCTCTTATGGGTCTTGTCAAATACCTTGTGGAATGATGGGGGACGTTGGAACTCTTGGGTCTGTTTACAATTCATAGAAAATAAATGAGGATATATATTCCTAAAATATTATTCAATTAGAATATTACTTACCATTTTTTCTTTATGGATTGTGAATGACACAGACCCACTCGTATGCAAATTATTATCTAGTTGTGTGGCCTGATCTGTTTTTGCTTTTTGGGATTTGTCTATCCACTCTGAAGAGGCCCATCTGTCACAAGGGAGTTCCCAATAATCCTCCTCATTCAAGATAGGGTAAACTCCTTCCATCGGGTCCGATCATCGCCACCAAAAAACCTGTGGGCCCTATCGTTGGCCTCCCACATAATGTTTCTAAAATTCATTCTGGCTATAGCGTCTCAGGTAGATCGAGCTCGTGCTTGGTCCCCTTCATTCGTAAACTCATACTTTTGTTGTAAGCAAATTAAATTATATTAGTCAATATATACTGAAACAAAGTGTTAGAGAAGACTTGATTTAAAAAAAAAATTATATTATATACCATGAACATGTCGTACAATGAATCTCGGATGTCGATTGGAAAATCTCAGAATGACTACAAAGGGTCGGGGATATGTGCCTGAATGAGAGACGTAATATAGCAGGAAGCCCCATCTGGATCTATTTTTCCCCTGCAAATAAAAATACGTAAATGATTGTCATCACAAATTAAATTGATGGAGTCTTAATGGACATAAGTTATGAATTAATGTTTACCTAAAGATCCAGTAGGGCAAACATGCACGAACGCCCTAGGGACGATCAACCTCATGCGTAGTTATTGCAAGTAACATAAAAGTAACTAGTCAGATTTTTCATAACTAATAAACTATTATATAAATGTCCACAAATACAATTGTAGACTAAATAAAAAAGTACATATACCTGAAGTCTGTGGCGAGGGCGAGGGCAATGGCAGTGACGTAATGGCTACAGGGGCACTCGGGCTATAAGAAGCTACTATAGGGTACTCGGCCTATAAGAATTAAATGTCATAGGCATTTACTCTAATCACAATATTTACCTACAAATATAAATAGACAAACCTGAGCTTGAGTCAGAGGCAACTCCCCTTCCAACAAACGTTGTAAGAAAAAGATCGTGTTAGCCGATATATAATTAAAATACATATATAGTTAAAGATTTAAGTAGATATACCTTGGCTCCGAGCAGACGTGGAAGAGGAGGATGAAAAGCCCCTCCCACTGCCATCTCTCGCACCACCCCCACTACGACCACCTCAAACCATCCCTTTATCGAGAAGAATTAAATTATTGCATAGGCAATAAGATAACTAACAAAAATTGCAACATTCATTATAAAATATGAAAGCATGTAAAATTTCTTACAAAATAATCAAACGGTATCCATTTCCTCTTCAAAGCTGAAAATGTGCCTAATTTAGTCTCGTTTTTACCCTCTTCATCCTCATCACTAGTACACTCTTCTGACTCAGGGGACTCCTCCTCCCCTACAACGCTCTCATTTAGCTTAGCTGGATCGACTTCTTCCACATCATTCTCCATATGTAACAGAAGTGGCACATCAGATGCATCCAAATGAAGATGCGTAGAAGCAGCCAAGTCTACAACGTCATGCTGGTCCAATTGGAAAATTTTGACATTAGTATCCTCTGAAACAGTATCAGTCAGATTGAACTGATAATTGGACAAAAATCTTGCTTTGACTCTACAAACTACTCACCAATCTTTATTCTTAGGTGATGAATAACTTGAATAATATATATGTTGGGCTTGTGCGGCCAAAATGAACAACACATATGAATTCAATTTGGACTTATGTTTGACATCGAAAATCCCGTATGTTGTGTCATTTTGAATAGAATTACGATCAAACTAATGACACTTAAATAAGAATATGTGATTGTCTTATCCCAAATACTAGAGTTCTAAGACTTCCTCAAGAATAACATAATAGTCCAATTTATTTTCAGTGTATATACTTCCCTTAACACATACATCACGTATGAAATCTATATCCATTCGCAAGAAACCTTGAATAGGAACTTACAACTTTTGAGGGCCCATAACTTATCTGTCAAACTCTATCATCAGTAATAAGACCATATTCAACCTACACTTAAATCAAACTAGTTACAAAATGAACATTTACCTCAACATAATTAAATGATAACGTATATATAAATTGTTTAAAACTTACTCGATGCTTTAGCCATTTGGTAAAAGACTTCTCTCATTCCTTTTCTACTTCCACGTTAGTGAGACGTGGATGTCTTTGGAGTAATTCTAAGTCAAATTTCCTGCAATCAAGAGTGTATCACTACCTTAAATGACAAGAAGGACAAACAACTTCTATACGTAAGGAAATGTGAGTTGACAACTTAGTCAGCATATGGTTCAATCTCAGGACAATTCATGTCCATGCGTACTTTCACATTATCCTTTATTTTGCCTTTTACATCTATGATCGTATTGAACATGTTATCAAAGACGTTCTTCTCGACATGCATGATGTCCAAATTGTGTCGTATGAGAGGGTAGACCAATAAGGTAATTCCTAGAAAATACTTTGTTTACCCAGTTGTGATTCTTTCCAAAATCGAGGAGTTGTCGTGTACTATCAGACAGTTGTGCTGCATCTGGTAAGTGTTATACTCTTGCTGCCATAACACTACTGGACACCCGTCCTAAGTCTACTTCATCCATTTCAATTTTTCTCTTGAGAAATGCATCCTTTTGCTTTCAGAATGGATAGTCACTTGGTAGAAACCGTTGATGGCAATCAAATCAATAGGATTTTTCACCATATTTTAATATAAATGACTTAGTATCATCCATACAATAAGGACACGCCAACCTGCCATGTGTCCTCTAGCCAGATAGCATTCCATATGCTGGGAAGTCACTTATTGTCTACATTAGTGCCTTCATAGAAAAAATTTGCTTACCGAATGCATCATAAGTGACAACTTCGTTAGTCCATAATAATTTCAACTCATTAAACAAGGGTCTGAGATATATAGCTAAATTTTTCCCTGGACTTTTTGAACCAAGAATCAGTAAGGATAGGAATATATTCTCTCGTTTCATGCACATATCCGGTGGAAGATTGTATGGCATCATGAATACTGGCCAACAAGAGTAAGATGCAATTGAACCTCCAAAAGGATTAAAGTCATTAGTGTATAAACTCAATCTCACATTACGCGGCTCTCTTGAAAAGTAAGATGAGCACTGCTAAAATGAGTCCAAACATCACCATCGGCAGAATGACTAATTATATCCTCTGCATGACATACTTTTTTTGCGTGTCATCTCTTATGTCGAGCTATCTTTGGGGACATATACATCCGCTGTAATCTGGGCGTGAGGGAAGTATCGCAATGACTTGTATAGTACATCATTTTGCTTTAAATTGCTCCATCCCTTAGGTTTGAACCTGTCATGCTGAAAAATAGAGCATGATCTCTTATCTTCATTGTCTTTGTAATATAACATATAATGATTAGGGTAGGCATCAATCTTCATGTATCCAAGTCCTAGGTCATTAACCATCTTCTTTACACAGTAATAATTTTCAGACAACTTCTCATCTCGAGGCAGCATACTCTTAATGAGGAGGAGATAGTCAAAACAACTATCGTTTGTGCACTTGTGCACTTCTCATCTCGAGACCACAGACAATCGAGTGTATTTTTCACAGCCATCCCACAATGACTCATCTGCATTCCTATGTAATTCATAAAATATTTCAGTTGTCTTGTTCGGCGACTCTTCATTGTGCACTTGTTCCGAGCGAATATTAAAGTTGGGATCAACAACATCTATAACTATATCCATGTACGTATTTGTGCGTGCAATATTGGCAGGATCATACAACTAGAAAAACTCACCATGACACATCCATTTCATATAAGCTTCCACAAAACCTTTTTTGTACGAATGATGTTGCACATCCCATGGTGAAATCCACTTGAAATTTCTACATGCTGAACAAGGGCATCGGATGTTACCCAGTCTATCTATTTCTACCTTTGGATTCCCCAATGCAAATTGAATGAAACTGTCAAACTCCTCTAACACCATCCGATCAACTAATCTATGATACATCCATGAATGACGTGTGTGCATTGTTCCTGCACCTACTAAATGTTAACACACAAGCAATGTTGAAATTCGTACTTCCTAAAGAAAACCCGACCCCTATCTCACATCGTTCGACGTAGACAATTTGATTAGGAGAGGGAATATTATTTAGATTATCACCTTTTAACCCATATGTGAACGTTTGATCGCACGATTTATGTGTTGTACAATTTGTTAAAAATTTGACAGCATCTCCCCCACACTTCTCCGATATACTAAAAAATATTTATTAAATAAGAAATTTTCTTAAACACTTATAATAAGTGGTTAAGAAAATATTCAAAATCAACAAGGTGTACTATAGAGGAATGAGTAGATGCAACCAACATTTTCAACAAACTATACAAACACATATAGTAAATGACTACCTAAATACGATCAAACATTCACAGACTGTCCAAATAAGACAATTCAATATTTTAAGTTAGATATATACATTCCCATCAAAAAATTGGAATAGACACATCAATTCCAAAGTTTTGAACGAGAAGGTTGATTGCCACAGACTTAACACACTCTCCTGAGGTACGTGTAATGTTGGTTACACCCACACACCTCAACTTATAGGGAACACCCTAAATAACTAACTGAGATCAAATTAAAAAATATCACATTGGTATGCATGCATACATACATAAAATTATACAACATCTAATTTAAAAAAATATTCAAGTAAAGAAATTCTAACATGTTAACATGTATCAATAAAGAAAGAAATGGGCCGGAGGAGATACATGAATATGGATCTAAAACAACACAATAACTAACTTCTTTAATTTGCCAAATTTTCTTTCATATTCTAGTCCCATGCAGCAAAAGAAAAAGGTAGATAAAGGAATAGAAACTATAGTAAAAGATGCCCTGCTGGAGTAAGGAAAAATGATTTTAGGTCTACCACCACCAAAATTTGGATAACTGTTTTACGAGGACTGTTAAGTGTTAACTAAGTCTACTTAAAAAAATGAACTATACTAAATATCTTAATTACCAAAACTATTTACTATCTGATCACTCAACTACAAATTATGTTAACTCTGGTTAAACAATCTTATAATTACTTATCCTGCACCACCTTATCCGTTAATCAAACCGAAAAATTAAGATCCGTCAATTAGATGACTAATAGTCCCTAAAACAACATTCATCTAGGCGTTGTTTTCTTTACTGCAAGATGACCACAACCTTGATGCGATCATATCAATTAACTAGGGAAGGGATGCAGGTCCCATCTAAGGTGGGCGGTGATGGTGTCCTTCTGGCCGTCCACCGTTGTCGTACGGTTCCAATTTGCAAATTAAAGATGGATCGAGTGGGATCCGTGGAGGAGAGAGGGTGGGGGGGGTGGGGGGGGGGGACAGTCGAAGCCCCCACAAATACCCACCATCGCCCACACACCATGTGTTTGTGTCTGTGTGTGCATGGTCTACATTAATGGTCTATTTAGTTTTATGTAAAATAGTTTAATAGAAAAATAATTTTTTATGAAATAATTTTTACATGAAAGAAAATATAATTATTTATTTAGTTGTCAGGTAAATATAAAATTGTATGGAGACGTATGAGATCTTAAGATCCACACAAATAAAGGAGAGTCATATACTCCTTGTGTATAAACATTATTTATCAAAATTTTTATTTTAGTTTTAATATTTTTTAAAAAATAAAAAATAGATAACTAATGAAAAATATGTAATTTGACAAAGATAATTTAAAATAGGAGAAATAAAATAAAATTATAATTTGAAGGAATAGTATTCTATAGATATTTTAATAAAAATTAAATTAACTAATAAAAAATAATTAAACTTGACAAAGACTACTTAAATGAGTGGAAAAAAATAAAAATACAACTTGCATGAATAGTGCTTAAACTTGTTCCTGTAGAAACTGCAGCGGCGGCAGTTGAAAAATGGCATCCGCAGTTTTCTCGCGGATGTCAAAATCTAGGTTTTTTGTGATTTAATTTTTCAAATTTTAATTTTCAATAGTACCAAATGATATAAAAAATTAAATTTTTCTAAAAATTATTTCCTAACCCGAATTTTCCGTTCAAACAAACAGACCCCAAATGGGACGTGATCTCCGAATCCATTACCTAACCCCACCGGGGAATTTTGCTGATCACCCCCTCAACCTCTTTTTCTTTTGTAATTACCCTCATATATCTCAATGATCATCTCATGTCCAGTAGAAGTGATAACTGATTAAGTAACGGAGACATGTCGTTAATTACCTAAGTATTAATTAAGAAAATCTTATCCAATATGTTTGACACTAATGAATGGGGCCGGGGAGGTGCATTGTTATGGAATGTTAATTTTTCTTGCCTTTTGATTTAATTCCTACTCGCACTTCATTGTTTAAGAACAGAACCTACGTTTGATCCTTCCGTTAGCTATCTAATTTGAATATTTCTTTTTCATCTAATTTAAAATTCTTGTTATAGAAGGTGGGACGAATGGGTGTGTGTGTGTGGGGGGGGGGGGGGGGGGTGGGGGGGGGTCCTCGCTTACCTGCAGTGGAGGCAGCAAGGCACCAGTGGCGACCCAACGTGACAGGAGTAGGCGGCGGTGGTCACGGGTCCGTTGGAGGCGGAGAGAGAGAGAGAAGAGAGTGGGCGGGTTTGGGGAGGAAGGTGTGGGAGGGGAAATTGTTGCATTATTCACAGAATTTTATCTTTGAAAAATCCATCCGTCGAAATTTTCGTCAATAGTATCATATTTTCTTGTAGTAACTGTATCACAGAATTTGATTGATGTATATATACAGCTGAAACAAATCAATTCTTGAGAAGACGTAATCAATTTATTTAGTAGAGTCTTACTTGACTTTAACCACCCACACCAAAAAAAAACAAAAGAATCGTGTGAAAACTAATCTATTACTTCAGTACGATCATCAGTGCTTAATCGATTGCCAAATACCTCTTAAACATATAGTTGATTAAACCAATGTAGTGTTTGGTACTAAGAAATTACATGAAATAATACAAACGCTTAATCGATTATCAACGTAGCATAATCGGTCACTTTAGTGTAGAGTGGAAACCACTACATACTAACTTAGTCGATTATTGAAGTGAAAACATAGTCAATTATTTTAGTGTGTACTACTGAAGACTTAGAATTTCTTTGTCCTCTCAGTGGTGTTTATAGTCAATTAAGCCATTGATTGAGTTCTTAGAAATATTCTAATCAAAAACTCAATATGACAATATCGATGATGAACCAAAGTATGCTTGTGAAACTTTAATGATTGATAGTTGGAAGCATACAAAAGATATTCAACTATATATTTAATATTTCATGATGATTGTTGATTGATATTTGTCAATATTGAAGAAGAGTTTTGCTGTTTAGAAAATCACACAAAATAACAATAAGAAAATAACAATAAGGAGTAGTGCAACTTGCAATATCATCATTATCCTCTTTAGAGCCACATGGTAAAGGGTTTTTAAGATTTCTTTTGGGCAAGTCTCCTTGTTTTTATATCTTAAGTCATCTAGAACTCATCCAAAGGGTTTATCTCTTGAAAATCACTTTTGTTTGGAATTGCCCTTTAACTCTGAGTTAAGATTTTCTCACTATAAATAGTCTCCCTAGAGCTCCCAGGTTCAAGAGAATGCCAAGTTCAACTCACGGAGGCATCGGCCTATAGTTTCAAATCCACCGTCATCCCTTACAAGGGATTAGCCCCTTTGGGCTTCATCCTCTCTCCTCCCTCCAATTCTTCATAATTATTTTTCTTAGGAGTGGACACTACATATAACTATAAATCTAATAAGTTTCTCTTTTGTTTGATCTCTTTGGCAGGGAAAGGTAGATAACATGACATGAGGCTCCAGCTATTTTGTTGGCTGGAGAATGAAAAAGCAAGAAAATATAGTTTCTCGACTTATAGGCTGAACACAACAGGGATGGTCGATCGACATGTTTTGAACGTGGCGGCAAACAGTGACGTAGGTGCACTTCTTGACCCCTCTTTCTTTCATATATCTAATGTAATTAGTCATATTTTATCTTGTTATTCAATCTACAACTATGTTGTGGCGATCACGATCATTTTACTATTTATCTGTGTATATATCCAGGGCAAAGTGCATGATCACATTTATGAGAAAAAAAGATATAGGTTAAAGAGTCAAAAGAGAGTCTAGTAGTCCAAAACAAACAATTTCTAGATAAAATTATTTTAACAAATTCTTATCTCAAATGATCATAAATAAATAATAAGATTTCTTTGTAGAAATCATCCTTACCAGAAACATAAAAAAACATGTCATCGCTACTATAATATCGTCAAAAGTGCCACTTGTAAATGTGAAATGTTGTAGATGTGCCATCATGGCTAACCTCTATATAAGAAAAAAGAATATTCCACTAAAACTGTCTTATTCTCATTAGTTTAACATTTTTCTCGTGGAAATATCTTTATATGGACTCATGGTCGGCGTTGAAATCACAAATGAGACCTGACTGCAAGGGTGTTCAACCCTAAGGCAAAGAAGATATTGCTTTCGATGGATTAGTCTAACCTATGATTAAATAGAAAGGAATAACTACGTTTAATGATGGTAATTAACTTATCCGTAATGTTTCACATTTATGAATGGTATTTTTCACATTAATTATTTTAGCAATGATGCATGGCATATTTGTCATTTTTCTTATAAGAATGATTTCTCTACAAATTTTTTTTAATAATATTTATTTATAAGATAACTATGTTAATAGTTTTATTAATTATAAATAAAATAATTAAAAATATATTATCCGGGAATTAAGAGTTAATAGAGTCCAGGTGCGAGAGTCTAAGAGCGAGGTTGAAAGAGATATCACATATCTCATACTTGGGGAGATACACTTCTTACTTTATATGGAAGAGAGTCCAATAGGAGGAGGGAGAGGCTGAGTGGAGAGAGCCCAATGAGGTTACCCATCTAATAATTGTGGAGATACCATTGTTATAAAAAATAATTAGAAGAATTTTACGTTATATATTTGTATAATTTTGGATGGCCACACATAAAGAGTGTGTGTGAGAGAGAGAGAGAATCCGTGTGGAGGAGATGATGAAGAGAGTCAGAGCGGGGAAGATGCATGGAGAGAGAGAGAGAGGTAGAAAGAAAGATGAGTGGGAGAGAGAGAGAGAGAGTCCGACTGGGGGAGGTGATGGGATAGGACGTAGGGGGGGGAGAGAGAGAGAGAGAGTCTGTGTGGAGGATGATGCAGAAGATCTAGAGTCAGAGCGGGGAAGATGCATGAAGATATAGAGAGAGAGAGAGAGAGAGAGAGAGAGTCCGACCGGGGGAGATGACGGGGATAGGAAGATAGAGAGAGTCCGCATGTGTGTGTGTGTGTGAGAGAGAGAGAGTAGAGAGCAGAATGCAGAGAGAGAGAGAGTCCGACCGGGGGAGATGACGGGGATAGGAAGATAGAGAGAGTCCGCATGTGTGTGTGTGTGTGTGTGAGAGAGAGAGAGAGAGAGAGAGAGAGAGAGAGAAGAGAGAGAGAGAGAGGAGAGAAGAGAAGAGAAGAGAAACCTCCGAACTGGGAACTTTTGTCAACATATTACAATAATTGAGTTGGGCCATCCAATTTGAAGTATTGGATGGAGAGGTATCCACCGAATGTGGAATCATTCTTGACAGTGACAGCAAACTATAAGCATTATATATCTTCTACATGCATGGGGTTCTACCATTTGCACAGAACATTCCAACACATGCCTATCAAGTGATCAGACTCAAGAGGGCTTGATCACCTCCTTCCTCCTTTTGCAACAATATTAGATGGTTAGATTTGAACTCATAATCTCCCTTGTGCAATTAGGGAGGTACAAGTATTGGTGAGCCATAATAATATTTATAAGTGCTGTGAGGGGTTACCTACTCCACGTAAATTGTTGAGTTTCAGAATTTCATCAATCTGATTAATTTAGTAGGCCTTTTTAGCACAATATTTATTACAGTGTACAAACAGCACAGTACTCTTGCATGCACCTGATCTTTAAATCAAAACAAAGAACCATAAAAGTGGCTGAGGAACCAAAAGGTTCAAATATTAACTAGAAAAGGGTGTACGGTCATCGAATCATTAGACCACCTAATTGAAAAGAAACTGCAGAGAAGAGAGCCTTCACCCACTCCGTGGATGTTGTCGCCTTTCATTTGACACACACATACACGTATATATATATATATATCCTCCCTCTCTAGAAACCCTTTTGAGAGATAATATCTGATACATGAAAAGGTCCAACACATTTTTATATGATTTCCGGGTCTGAACCATGTATATAATAGAACACAACTAAAGTCTGCTTCCAGAAATTTGTTTATGATCTCTGGGATTCAGTAGATTTGAAGAAAATTCCATGCATATGTTCTATATGGTTGTCAAGTTCTCTTCCTATCTGACAAGTTTCCTTTCCGAAAATCTTCCGATTTGACGCTATAAAAGAACACGAATTACTTCCACAACCCAATACCTTTCCTCAAATAATTAACGCAGAGTGTTTAAAAGTCGCACAATAATTATAGAGTATCTAACATATATTAATTATAACCTTGATATATAACCTTTATAATTGTACCTTTATCTAATCTGCATGCCACACAACACCCCACAAAATAAACTAAAGAGTTATTATACTTTTGTAAGTTTGATTTTTTAAGGGTACGCAAGTGTTTTCTCTTTTAATAGATGGTATGGAGTTTTTAAGCGTGACCAGGTTTATTCTTGAGGACTTTAATTAGGAATATACAGGTAGGCTATATATAAATATAAAATATAAGATATATATTAGTCTACGTAATCTTTTTTATTTACGGTAACCTTTACTGCATCCAAAAATTCGTTAAAATATCACGCCTTTCCAGTATTTGTCTCCCTAGTTCGATTACCAGCAATTTTTAAAAAATAATATTCTTTTACCAATAGCAATTCTGTTCACCTCTCTCCCGTCACTACAAGCAGGGTAAATATGTAAAGCAAAATTTTCCTGGACTAAGATGCAAAAGTCCCCAAAAAAATAAAGCATATACATCCAAAAAGAATTAGCAAACTATATAAAGAAAATGTAACACCTTATCGTGACTTGCCAATCTGATCTCAAACCCACCATTTCTAGAAAAGGGAAGGTCGAAACCGCGTTCCTGCCTAGGAGCTGGATTGGATGGATAGTTGACAATGGCTGTTTAACCACAGTCGTTTGGTTGACAAAAGTCAACCCTATGTATGTTGCGTCTTCATAGGTTCGGGTTGACGGTGGACATTATGGCCACGTAAGGTGCGGCAGTTTGAATTCGGATGAAGACCTTTTTTTATAAAAAAAAATCTGATTTAATATTTTCTATTGAAGTTTCAGAACTCTGAATCATGATTATTTTTAGCGAATGGCAACTCATTTTGGAACTAATCCTCCAATCTTTGTATTTATCTATAGCTATTCACGTTTCCAAATTGTAGTTTACCGGTGATCTTCCTAAAAATAAAAAAAGTTAGAAACCAGCTAGCCCTTCAAGTTTCTTGAAGGAGATTGTAAGAGATGAGATCAAAGACACTCCCTGTCGCTTCACCGTGAACGCCATGATGCCTTCAACCGATCACTTACCACAATAAAGATCGACGCAATGGCTTCTTGCTTCGAGTACATAGATATAAATCACCACAATAGATGGTACTTCAGTTCGAACTAGAGTCAGAAAGATGAGGAAAAAAATCTGCACTCTAAAGTTCGTCTCATTGCATAATAAAATACATGAAACAATGTTGGATGCCAAGTATCCTTTTTTTTCCCTCTCTTTAGCATTTTTCCCTAGAAGAAAACTCGGAAGAATGTGGGCTTTATTGATATGTACATGGTGATGATGTGGGTTTGCACTCTCTCGGACATCCCCAAGAACAACCCACCCAGCTAAGTGATCAGAATACACATTGCCGGATACACATATCTATATGCTTTGACTGCTATTACAGTTAATTAGATGTAGGGGTTGATGTGAGAGGAGTAATCCCGGATGCCAGCACCCTCCCATCCCATCCACTCCTCCCACAGCTCCCAGCTTGGGTCGTGCATCCCCCTCATCTGCTCGTCCTCCTCGCACCATCCCTGCGCCTGCACCTCCTCCTCCTCTGATCTCAAGCTGCTCATCACACTCTATTAGAGCAAGAAGACGAGGAGCCAGTTAGCTAGATCGCTTTGGGAAAGAACAAGATTTGTGTTCAGTAGCTAAGACTACTTTGTTTTGCATCTATTAGCAGGAAGACTAAGTAACAGAGGGGTAGAGGAGGAAGACTTGATGGATGGTTCTTACATCGTAGGCTTCGTTGATCCGGTGGAACTGGACACCGGAGTTGCCTCCCTTGCAGACGTCTGGGTGGTACTGCAGAGAAGAACAAGGAGGAGATAGGGATCACTCCAAGAGAGGCCATACTAGAGACATCACCACCGCAATCCCACAAGCATCAAAAGCAAAGTTTGGATTGGATTCTCCTAAAGATGGCCTATATTTAGATGGATACTACGAGAGAAAAGCAGAGACACACCTGCAAGGCGAGCTGCCTGAAGGCCTTCTTCACCTCCTTCTCGGAGGCACCGGGCTGGATCCTGAGCGTTCTGTAGTGCTCCACCAAGCTGCCTACATAATACGGAGAGGAGGGAGAAGAAGCTGCAGAGCAGACCACCACACGGTAGGGGAAACCCGCGTCAACCTTTCGCCACCTACTGCCGACCCTCGCCGCAGCAGAGGAGCTCGTGGCACAGCTCGTCCCAACAACAAACGCAGCAGCTGCCATCTCGTGTTCTTGCTGTTCTTTGATTGTTTGATGTGATTTAGATAAGGGCACCGCACAACATACACTCACACACACACACATATATATATATATAGGTAGCTGATGGCAGCTGATTGGAAGATCTTTCAGAGACGGATGACGCGCAAACAACTCCCAACCCCACGAACACGGAGATCTTCCCATGCAAGCAAGCAATGGAAACTGGAGGAGTAGAGGGGGAAGAAAAGTATTCCGGGTTGAGGGAGACGCGGGAACAGGTTTGAGGTAGTGTCCACATGGAAGCTGGATTCAGACGTCTCTCTGCCCCTTATCCTCTTCTCCTTGCTGATCTTGTCACTATTTGATCAGACTCTACCAGCTACTCGGGGTCTAGAATTTTATGGTTAAGTTGTCCAATCGCTCCTCCACCACAATGTTCTTTTAATAGATAAATCAGATTGATTAGAGAGTCTTTGTAACTACCCTTTTAAGACAGACAAATATATCTATTCTCTGTTGTATAACTAATTTTTTTTTAATTTTTTTTAATAATTTACTGTTCTTTAAAAGAAAGAAAGAAAGATCCAGTTGTTCCCACTCTGAGATCTTTTCTTCTTGAGACTAATTTTGTCTGAGTTCGACCATGATAATTTGGCTTATACCTTAAGGAATCTTGGCCAATTGATACCACTGGCTTTGGCCTTCCGTTTCCCATTTTTTACCCTCCCCATAGTCGACAGTCAATTAAATGATGTGGTGACTAACAAGTATCTTAGTCATCTAATCCCAAATATGTTCAAGTGTCAAAGTGTGAACAAGAAAGCTGTGGTCTGAGCTTAAGGGCCCATCCATGTTTGCCCAGTAGATCATCTAGAACTCTAGATTATTACACGAGTCAAAGCTGAGAAGGACAAAGCTGGGTCCTAACTCGGTTCGATAGCTTACACCTGAACAGCTGTTCCACTTCAACACACCCCCCGTCTCTAGAAGGGAGGCCGATTTCTACTTTGGGCGTCTAAAAATCTTTGCGAGTAATAAATAGCAATCTACTCATATTATAAGATAAGGGTCTTGGTACCGTGTGGATCAATTCAAATTCTCCAGAAACTTGATCAAACGGACCTCCAAATTCCCTTTCCTTTGATCAGCAACTACTCACCAATAAAATTGCCACATCAATGACTAGTCTTGGAATAAGTATTTCTCAATATTGTTTGGGGTTATATATTTTTTCAGAAGAAAGATCTGTATATGCTGACATAGTTGATGTCAGGACATGTTCTTAGGTGGCAGAAGAAGCTATATATGTGAGAGTGCCAATGGTGATTAGTGTTGGGTTCGGACCCAACTAAAGTGGTCCACTTATCAAGTTTGGGCTACGCATAAAAGGATGCACGTTTTCAGTCTAGTCAAATAGATATTTTATGGGCCTAACCCATATGTGGCACATGGGTTCCTGTTATAGGTGGGAGCCCAATAAGACATCTCTTGGACTGGTCCCTCCTCCCTATATATGGCCAGTCTTCCCTATAGACAGACAAGGCATACAGTGACATAGAGAGAGGAAATCAGGGAGACTCCTGTGAGGTTACGGTCTTCTCCTCCAGGCATTTGGCGTTTGGGTCGTCTTCCTTTTCGTGGTTGCACTGTCATGGATTCCGCTTCCGCTACAA